>JAOWBW010001554.1:0-124444 GCA_026119855.1 Campanula takesimana | reverse complement strand
ACCAAACAGTACTTCGCTGAAGAGACAAACGGCCATGGCATTTCTTTTGAAAGATTGAACCATCGGGTCCTCCGAGTGTAAACTGAAGAACATCGGCAACTCAGTTATGTCAATCACGGTACCATGCAACATCTTCCTCACGTCCTCAACGGGAGATTCAGTAACCCACCCAAGAGTCGATGGCACCACGGTGATATTTAGGACGGCAATCCGACCGGCCAAAGGCATGCCAAGGATGGCCCCGAAATTGTCAACAGTCGGCACCATTTCATTAGTGAAAGGTGAAGGTATGGCTGTCGCAATCCCAGAAAGCCGCGGCATCTCTCAACAAATCCCAATCCGGCTTCAACGTCCGCAAGGTGAAAGAATTCGGAACCCGAAATCTTAATGAAGGCCTTCTGGGATGGGTCTTGAAAGAATACACAAAAGTGCCCAAGTCCTTTTCAAACGCACTAACGACCTTGGCATCAAGGGCAAAAGAATTGGAAGCCATGGAAAATGTTGATCACAAACGAAGTTAAGCAATAATATGATGTCCAAAAATGGCAAAAAGGAGCTGTGAGAATCAAGTGGTCGAACAGAAGCTGATATTATAGCTGTTGGGGGCTCTTTTGGTCAGCAAATGTCAAGCCCGAATTCCGCCTCCCAGACGCGCGCGCCACCCTCCAGCAGTTGAAGTGCGCTGCGCGTCCCAATCCTACACAGGAAGGCGCGCGCCTCCCAGGTCTAAATCGCTTCAAGAAAAGGGCCTTGTCAGAGATATCCAGCCTAAATCAAAGACACTGTCCCGATCCTCGGACACCCAGTTTGGCAACCTATTTCTGTTCCGCCCTTAAGGCATGTCAAAAATCGAAAGTAGGATAGAAACTCCCACTCAAAAGTAGGCTGTCCTCTTCAAAATTCCGAACTCCCTAAGTTCTGTCACGGGTGCCACACCCCCCTCAAGAGTCAATCTCAACATTTCATCCCCAGCAGGAACATTTTTCTGGTGCGGTCAACTATGCCTGTACCCCGCAATTCAAAAGTCAAGTGTGACTCCAAACGGCACGAGACTTCAAAGCAATATTTCATCAAACAGATTCACTAGCGGATTCGTCAACAAGGGTTCACCAATGGACTCATCCAAGGGAATTCACTAACGGATTCATCAAACGGATTCACTAACGGATTCGTCAACAAGGGTTCACCAACGAACTCATCCAAGGGATTCACTAACGGATTCATCAAACGGGTTCACGAACGGATTCGTCAACAAGGGTTCACCAACGGACTCATCCAAGGGATTCACTAAACGGATTCGTCAACAAGGTTCACCACCCGAGACTCATCCAAGGGATTCCACTAACGGATTCATCAAACGGATTCACCAACGGATTCGTCAACAAGGGGTTCACCAACGGACTCATCCAAGGGATTCACTAACGGATTCATCAAACGGATTCACCAACGATTCGTCAACAAGGGTTCACCAACGGACTCATCCAAGGGATTCACTAACGGATTCATCAAACGGATTCACCAACGGATTCGTCAACAAGGTTCACCAACGGACTCATCCAAGGGATTCACTAACGGATTCATCAAACGGATTCACCAACGGATTCGTCAACAAGGGTTCACCAACGGACTCATCCAAGGGATTCACTAACGGATTCATCAAACGGATTTACCAACGGATTCGTCAACAAGGGTTCACCAACGGACTCATCCAAGGGATTCACTAACGGATTCATCAAACGGATTCACCAACGGATTCGTCAACAAGGGTTCACCAACGGACTCATCCAGGGATTCACTAACGGATTCATCAAACGGATTCACCAACGGATTCGTCAACAAGGGTTCACCAACGGACTCATCCAAGGGATTCACTAACGGATTCATCAAACGGATTCACCAACGGATTCGCCAACAAGGGTTCACCAACGGACTCATCCAAGGGATTCACTAACGGATTCATCAAACGGATTCACCAATGGATTCGCCAACAAGGGTTCACCAACGACTCATCCAAGGGATTCACTAACGGATTCATCAAACGGATTCACCAACGGATTCGCAACAAGGGTTCACCAACGGACTCATCCAAGGGATTCACTAACGGATTCATCAAACGGATTCACTAATGGATTCGTCAACAAGGGTTCACCAACGGACTCATCCAAGGGATTCACTAACGGATTTCATCAAAAGGTTCACTAACGGCCTCATTCAAAACATTCAGCCGCAGGTTCACCTAACGGATCATGCCACCCCCTCTATCAACAAAAGCCGCTCACACAGGGAGAGCACCACTATCTCTCACAATTTCAAATTCCTGCTTTCATCGAGTCTTTGCCTTTTCTTGGTGATGTCCTCAGCGGGTGTCTTTAACTTTCGTCGACGCGTTTTGCTTTGCAATCCACGTCGCCGAGGGGCTCTGTAGACACCCCGCCTTGGACCGCTCACCCCGATTGCACATTTGATTTTGTGTTTCTCCCCATTTTAAGTGTTTCTCGTTTGTTTCTGTGACTTCCGTTAAGTTCCTGACTGATTTCGTTAAGTCCAGGGACTAAACTGAATGACAGGGCTGACTTTATAGTCCATTCTGTCAAAATTGCCTTCTCTGAGTCGCGCGCCTCCGACAGGAGGAGCCAGGTGCGCACGCCTCCCGCCCCCAAAGCAGGAAGCGCGTGCCTCTGGGCGTCAGTTACAGATTTCTGGCCAGGATTCCCTCCCTTGCTCAATTTACAAGATTTTGCCTGGGAAGGATTTCTTGGTGACTGAGTTTTGGCAACAAAAACACCCCTCTTTCACCTATAAAAACCTCTCTTTACCTCCATTTTCAAGGATCGAAGACTTAGACCGAAAATTGAACTTACAAAAACTATACCAAAATCACTTTCTAAAGGTTCTCCAAGGATTTCATCAACAAATATTAAAAGCCCCATCCCAACCATACCATAAATGCCCTGATATTTACCCTTCTTTGGGCTCATGAAACATGAATTTGTTTTATTTGCCTGGTGTGAAAATACACTTAGGCAGTCCCTGATGTAAGCCCAGTAAAATTTGTGAGAAAATAAGAAAAAATTAGGCGGTCCCCACGTGATGTAAGCCCATTGTTTTGTCTACTTAGAAAGAAAATTAGGTTGTCCCTGACGTAAGCCCAGTAAAATTAAAATGTTTAGACACTTAGGCAGTACTTGACATAAGCCCAGTAAAATTTGTAAAAATTTCCTAGTGTGAAAATACACTTAGGCGGTCCTCACGTGACGTAAGCCTATTTGTTTTGTTTGCCTAGTGTGAAAATACACTTAGGCGGTCCCCGCGCGACGTAAGCCCATTTGTTTTGTTTTCCTAGTGTGAAAATACACTTTGGTGGTCCTCGACGAAAGCCCATTTTCCTTAGAAAAGAAAAAATCCCAACATTGACTGTCGCGACCCCGGACCCCGCGGGCCCCGGGACCGCGAGCTGGATGTCGACTCTAAAACCAAAACTCAGAAATACTGAAGTTAAAAATTTCATTTAATACCAAAAGGTGATAATCCAAAGTTTTACAAAACCGAGTTTGACAAAAACCAATTACAACCATCATAAACTTCCACAAGTTTATGCTCCATAAAATACAAATATAAAATTCTTAACGACGTCATTGTTCGGTACAAATACCCCAAAAGGTTACACATTTATATAATGTAAACCAACCTATACAACTTTCCCCAAAAGAATGTTTCCACACTCGACGTCCTCTTTCTCGTGATCAGCGAGACTATTCCTTAGCACCTGGGGGGGGGGGGGGTTAAGGAAAAACAAAGATAAAAGGAAAGGGGGTGAGATAAATCTCAATAAGTTACTAATGCAACTACATGACATGCTATGATGCAATATACGATAAGCAATAATAAATATCACATAGCACATAGCACATAGCACTTATCATATAACAAATAGCAGCGGAAATAAACACATAACAAAGGATATAGCCAAGGTTTTCCAAACCGGAACATCCAAATAAAGGATCGCTGCGCAGCTTCAATAATCACCAAATCATCATCTTCATAATGGCATGAAAGCCGAAGAGAAAACCCGGTACCGGAACCAATAACATAAAAGTGTCACAAGGGACAAGGACCATGACACAAAGTCATGCCCGCTAGCCAGATACATTCACAAAGGAACGCTGACTTATCCTTTCCAAGGCCAATCTGGAGAAGGGGTATAGTAAGGGCAAAACAATGGTCAGCATTATAATGGACTTGGCTTTGCCATTATAATCCTTCCTATCGCCCGATGCAACAAATATGCCAGCTGGGCTTCCAAATTAATGCTAAGTAATAATAATTTAGCATGAATGAACAACTTAAGGTTCCAAAGTAGGGAACCATTCCAATTAAATCACCACAAAGGTAAACCAATACAAATCGTGCATCAAAGATGAACCACATTCCCAAAATGATACTTAATCAAATTCCATCTCGTATTTATTCACAAAGGAATCAAACCCAATCAATAAAGTGTTCCAACAATGACACTTAACACTTACTTAATTTCATACACAAACTTGATCACAAAGGACTCAATTCTATCACTAGAATGCACTACAATGTTCACTAAGGTCAACTAGGAGGACACCCAAGAATTGGATCACAACGCATTCTTTAGTCACACAATTTAACAAAATGTAAATTTTTCAGAGATCTGTACGGCCGCCCACGCTGGGTTGTGCGGTCGCCCAAAGTGCCTTAAAACAAGAACAAAAGCTCTCAGAAAGATGCGCGGTCGCCCATACGATTTTGGGCGGTCGTCCAATATGCCGGAATCGCCAGAAATCGGGAAGAACAACATGGGTTCTTCCATTTTCAACCCAAAACACATTTAACCAAAATCCCAACTTCCAACTCATGTACTAATGTACCAAAACCATTTATAACTAGGGTGGGGACTCCAATATACCATTCATCAACCCAAAACAAAGAATCAAACTCAACATTTCAAAATCACCATTTTTGATCAAAAACCCAAATAAATTCCAAATAAATTGCAAACTCATCCAAACTTCCAATACAACAACAAAAGCATTATATGAACATGATATGAACATTTTAGCATCGAAATGGGGGAAAAGTAACTTACTTGCAAATTCTCAAAGTTGACGGATTTCAAATCTTTTTGATTCTACGCGAACCTATCGACGATCTAAACAATGTTCACGCTTTAAGAAATGAGAGAGGATGAGAGGAAGAAGAAGTAAATGAAGAGAGAAGTTAAAGAAAGAAGACTTACCCAAAGGATGGAGAGAGAGAGAGAGTTTCCAGGGAGAAAGAGAGAGGTGGAGTGAGAGAATGGTGAGGGAGGTGAGGGGAGTAGGGAGGGAGTATGAAAAATGTTTAAAAGATTTACACTTAGGCCCCCTCTCTCACACTACACACAAACTACACTCCCAACTATCAATTAAGACCCAACATTTCTATACTAACACAATGACCCAAATAAAATGCTAGGCATAATTATTATAACACATAAGTTGCACACAATAATACTTAAATAAATAATAATTTTAATAAATAATAAGCAAATAATTAAATAAAAATCATTTAATTACTAATAAAATAGAGCCTATATTTCGGGTCGTGACATTCACTCCCCCTTAAAGAAAATTCGACCCGAATTTTAACGAGACTCACCTTAAACAAAAAGCCACGGAAATTTCCTCTCGATCTCATCACGAAGCTCCCACGTCGACTCCTCGATATTATGGTTCCTCCAAAGGACTCGAACCAACGCAATGCTCTTGCTCCTCAACTCTTGGACCTTGGAATCTAAGATCCGAACCGGTCGTTCCTCATAAGTCATATCGGGCTCAATATCTTCCGGTATCCTCGGTAACACGTGAGACGGATCATGAACATACTTCCGAAGCATAGAAACGTGGAAAACATTATGTAACCGATCCAAAGATGGCGGTAACGAAAGACGATACGCAAGAAGTCCAACCTTTCCCAAAATCTCAAACGGACCAATAAACCTCGGAGCCAACTTGCCTTTCTTCCCAAACCTACGAATACCCACCTTCGGAGACACTTTCAAGAATACCAAATCACCAACCTGAAAACTAAGGTCTCGCCTTCGGTTGTCTGCGTAGCTCTTATGTCGACTCTGAGCTGTCTTCAATCTATCCCGGATAACTTTGACTTTTTCAACCGAATCCCGAAGCAAATCAATACCCAAAACTTTCGCTTCACCAACCTCATCCCAACAAATAGGCGATCTACATTTCCTTCCATACAAGGCCTCAAACGGTGCCATCTCGATACTAGCCTGATAACTGTTGTTGTAAGAGAACTCCACTAACGGTAGGTGCGAATCCCAAGAATCGGAAAAGTCTATCGCACACGCTCGCAACATATCCTCTAAAATCTGAATAGTCCTCTCGGATTGACCATCGGTCTGAGGATGAAAAGCTGTACTGAATCGCAAATCTGTACCCAAAGCTTCCTGAAACGCCTTCCAGAATCTAGAAGTAAACCTCGGGTCTCGATCTGACACAATGCTAACCGGAACTCCATGCAATCTAACAATCTCATCGATATAAAGGGTCGCAAGCTTCTCCATCGAATACCTGATGTCAGGAATCTCTAACGGCTGAAGCAATCCCGCGGGTCTCAGATGCTCGGCTTTGACCTGCTGACACGTTAAACACCTTGATACATACTCGGATATTTCCCTTTTCATATTAATCCACCAAAATTGTTGCTTCAAATCCTGATACATCTTCGTACTACCCGGATGAATAGTATACCTCGATTTATGGCCCTCATCAAGAACTCTCTGTTTAATTCCATCAACATCCGGAACACACAAACGACCACGGAAAGTCAACACTCCACTCGAACTCAAAGAAAAATCCTCGAAGTTCTTTTCCTTCAATTTACCCATTATCTTCATCAACTCGGGATCCTCATTCTGAGCTTCCTTTATCCTCTGAATTAGGGTCGGAGACACCCTAATACTCGCAAAAATAGCCCCATGTCTCGATTCACGAGGAGACCAATATCGAACATCCTCAAGCATTTTCCATATAAGACTTTCTACTAATCGCATCGGCTACCACATTCGCCTTCCCCGGATGATAAGAAATCGTACAATCATAGTCCTTCAATAATTCCATCCATCGGCGCTGCCTATTATTCAACTCTTTCTGGGAGAAAAGGTACTTCAAACTCTTGTGATCCGTAAAAATCTCAAACTTCGCTCCATAAAGATAGTGCTTCCACTTGTGCAACGCAAATACAATAGCCGCTAACTCCATATCATGAGTCGGGTAATTCTGTTCACTCGGGGTCAACTTCCTCGAAGCATACGCAATTACTTTCCCATTCTGCATCAACACACAACCCAAACCCTCTTTCGAAGCATCACTGTAAATCACTAGGCCATCGCTCCCATTAGGCAAAGTCAAGATCGGTGCTGTAGTCAACCTCTTCTTCAATTCCTCGAAACTCTTGTCACATTTCTCGGTCCACACAAACGGGACATTCTTCCGGGTCAACTGCGTCATCGGAGTAGCGATCCTCGAAAACCCTTCAATAAACCTTCTGTAATAACCGGCTAAACCAAGAAAGCTTCTAATCTCTGTCACTGACTCGGGTCTCTTCCAATCCACTATGGCCTCAATCTTCGACGGATCCACAGAAATCCCATCTTTCGAAATAACATGACCCAGAAATGACACCTTCTCAAGCCAAAATTCGCATTTACTGAACTTCGCAAATAATTTCTCCCTCGCAAGAACGGATAAAACTGTCCTCAAGTGCTGCTCGTGCTCCTCTCGGGATTTAGAATAGACGAGAATGTCGTCGATGAAAACCACCACAAACGAATCAAGATAAGGATGGAAAATTCGGTTCATCAAATCCATAAACACGGCCGGCGCGTTAGTCAACCCAAACGGCATAACCAAGAACTCATAATGACCATACCGAGTGCGAAAAGCAGTCTTCGGAATATCCTCCGATCGAACTTTCAACTGATGGTACCCACTCCTCAAATCAAGCTTAGAGAAAACCACGGATCCTTGAAGCTGATCAAACAAATCATCAATATGCGGTAGAGGATACTTATTCTTCACCGTAGCCTGATTCAACTTTCGGTAATCGATGCACAATCTCAACGAACCATCTTTCTTTCGCACAAACAAAACCGGTGCTCCCCACGGGGAAACACTAGGGCGGAAAAACCCTCGATCAAGCAACTCTTGCAACTGAACCTTTAATTCCTTCAACTCTGCGGGAGCTAACCTATAAGGTGTTTTCGAAATCGGAGCCGTACCCGGCAAAAGGTCTATACAAAACTCAATCTCACGATCGGGAGGCATCTCATACTCGGTAGAGAAAACATCGGGAAATTCCCGAACTACCCGAACACTATCAAAACTAGGGGATTCTTTCCTAGCATCAAGAACACTAGCCAAATACCCCTCACAACCACTATGCAATAATCTTCTCGCTTTCATAAAAGAAATTAAGCGAACCTTTCTACTCAGAGGACTAGCCTCAAAAACAAACTTAGGCACATCGGGAATCGAAAAAGTAACAGTTTTCTTACGGCAATCAACGGACGCATGAAACTTGCTCAACCAATCCATACCCAAAATGACATCAAAGTCTTGGATAGGAAGAACTACCAAATCCGCACAAAGGACTCGACCACAAATAACCACGTCACAAGCACGAAAGACTCGATCAGAAATCAAGCATTCTCCTATAGGGGTCGACACCTCTAGCACGTACGGTAAAGACTCGAATGCAGCATTTAATAGAGAAGCAAATTGCACAGAAATGTATGAATGAGATGATCCTGGATCTACTAACGCTCGTGCGCTCACATTAGACACAGAAACAATACCTCCAATAACGGATGGATCATCGGTAGCTTGTTGTTGATTCATTGCAAACACTTTCCCTTGGACCTTGGGCTTCCCGGCGGCATCCCTTTTCTGACCCTGATTAATACTAACCCCTGACCCGGATGACTGTCCTCGGTGCCTCGTGCAATCTCTCGCAAAGTGCCCCATTTCACCACAATTGATACACTTGCCTTGCTTTTTCCAACACCTATCCTCCGCATGGCCTACCTTTTGACAAAAGGTACAAGGCTTCCTAATTTGGCTCCCTTGGTTCCCGGAAGTGGTACCCGGGTTCCTTGAGATCGGTTGCCCTCGGGACTGAGATTGTCCCCCGAAGTTACCTCGGTTATCAATCCTTGGTTGCGACTTGCTCTGCGCTCCTTGCTTACTCGGGTTGGCCACCTCGGTCTTCCGCTTATGTTCCCCAATATCATGCTCTATAAGATAGGCTCGATCCACCGCATCTTGAAATGTCACAATCCGTTGAGCAATAAGTTGAGTACGGATGGAGGTCTTCAATCTCCGAATAAATCTCATAGCCTTTTGTTCCTCGGTCCTCACCAAATAGTCGCAATACCGGGCTAATTCTATGAACTTAGCCGAGTATTGTGCTATAGACAATAATCCTTGCTCCAAGTTGAGTAGCTCGATCTCCTTTCGGTTTTGGTCAACAACCGGAATGAAATGCTCCTTGAATTTGCGCACGAACAACTCCCACGCATACACCGTGTGAGTATCATCCCAAGTAGCTTTAACGCCCTTCCACCAATGCTCGGCGGCTCCCACAAGCTTGTAAGCCGCAAACCGGACCTTGTCCTCATCCGAACACCCAAATACATCATAAATCTTCTCCATAGACTCAATCCACAACTCAGCTTTCCTTACATCGGGCTCCCCATTGAATTCAACCGGTTTCAGTTTCAAGAATTGCTCCAAACCATAACGAGGTGGTGCTTGCTCTACCCTCGGACCTTGATCATGTATGGCCTTCATGGCCGCCTCAAACATGCCTTGAAACATAGCACGTGCTTCTTCCCTTGTATCATTCTGATTCTGTGCCCCACTAGCACCTCCTCTGTTTCTTCTTCCAGACATTGAGAACAATTACCTACATAAAACATCAACCGTTAATCACTCCACAGACCACTACCCACCTAGGTCATACTAATCTACCTAGACTTATACATAGAGCTAATGCCATAGCTCTGATACCAACTGTCGCGACCCCGGACCCCGCGGGCCCCGGGACCGCGAGCTGGATGTCGACTCTAAAACCAAAACTCAGAAATACTGAAGTTAAAAATTTCATTTAATACCAAAAGGTGATAATCCAAAGTTTTACAAAACCGAGTTTGACAAAAACCAATTACAACCATCATAAACTTCCACAAGTTTATGCTCCATAAAATACAAATATAAAATTCTTAACGACGTCATTGTTCGGTACAAATACCCCAAAAGGTTACACATTTATATAATGTAAACCAACCTATACAACTTTCCCCAAAAGAATGTTTCCACACTCGACGTCCTCTTTCTCGTGATCAGCGAGACAATTCCTTAGCACCTGGGGGGGGGGTTAAGGAAAAACAAAGATAAAAGGAAAGGGGTGAGATAAATCTCAATAAGTTACTAATGCAACTACATGACATGCTATGATGCAATATACGATAAGCAATAATAAATATCACATAGCACATAGCACTTATCATATAACAAATAGCAGCGGAAATAAACACATAACAAAGGATATAGCCAAGGTTTTCCAAACCGGAACATCCAAATAAAGGATCGCTGCGCAGCTTCAATAATCACCAAATCATCATCTTCATAATGGCATGAAAGCCGAAGAGAAAACCCCGGTACCGGAACCAATAACATAAAAGTGTCACAAGGGACAAGGACCATGACACAAAGTCATGCCCGCTAGCCAGATACATTCACAAAGGAACGCTGACTTATCCTTTCCAAGGCCAATCTGGAGAAGGGGTATAGTAAGGGCAAAACAATGGTCAGCATTATAATGGACTTGGCTTTGCCATTATAATCCTTCCCATCGCCCGATGCAACAAATATGCCAGCTGGGCTTCCAAATAAATGCTAAGTAATAATAATTTAGCATGAATGAACAACTTAAGGTTCCAAAGTAGGGAACCATTCCAATTAAATCACCACAAAGGTAAACCAATACAAATCGTGCATCAAAGATGAACCACATTCCCAAAATGATACTTAATCAAATTCCATCTCTTATTTATTCACAAAGGAATCAAACCCAATCAATAAAGCGTTCCAACAATGACACTTAACACTTACTTAATTTCAAACACAAACTTGATCACAAAGGACTCAATTCTATCACTAGAATGCACTACAATGTTCACTAAGGTCAACTAGGAGGACACCCAAGAATTGGATCACAACGCATTCTTTAGTCACACAATTTAACAAAATGTAAATTTTTCAGAAATCTGTGCGGCCGCCCACGCTGGGTTGTGCGGTCGCCCAAAGTGCCTTAAAACAAGAACAAAAGCTCTCAGAAAGATGCGCGGTCGCCCATACGATTTTGGGCGGTCGCCCAATATGCCGGAATCGCCAGAAATCGGGAAGAACAACATGGGTTCTTCCATTTTCAACCCAAAACACATTTAACCAAAATCCCAACTTCCAACTCATGTACAAATGTACCAAAACCATTTATAACTAGGGTGGGGACTCCAATATACCATTCATCAACCCAAAACAAAGAATCAAACTCAACATTTCAAAATCACCATTTTTGATCAAAAACCCAAATAAATTCCAAATAAATTGCAAACTCATCCAAACTTCCAATAAAACAACAAAAGCATTATATGAACATGATATGAACATTTTAGCATCGAAATGGGGGAAAAGTAACTTACTTGCAAATTCTCAAAGTTGACGGATTTCAAATCTTTTTGATTCTACGCGAACCTATCGACGATCTAAACAATGTTCACGCTTTAAGAAATGAGAGAAGATGAGAGGAAGAAGAAGTAAATGAAGAGAGAAGTTAAAGAAAGAAGACTTACCCAAAGGATGGAGAGAGAGAGAGAGTTTCCAGGGAGAAAGAGAGAGGTGGAGTGAGAGAATGGTGAGGGAGGTGAGGGGAGTAGGGAGGGAGTATGAAAAATGTTTAAAAGATTTACACTTAGGCCCCCTCTCTCACACTACACACAAACTACACTCCCAACTATCAATTAAGACCCAACATTTCTATACTAACACAATGACCCAAATAAAATGCTAGGCATAATTATTATAACACATAAGTTGCACACAATAATACTTAAATAAATAATAATTTAAATAAATAATAAGCAAATAATTAAATAAAAATCATTTAATTACTAATAAAATAGAGCCTATATTTCGGGTCGTGACATTGACCAAATGAGAGTCACGTCCAATTTTGACCGAGCGAGAGTCAAGCCTTTGTCCCGGCAGTCCCTAGTCGGGCGTAAGACCAATTTTCCCCTCAAACTCCCAAATATGGAGTTGACTCCAAACATAAGTCCCCCCAGAGTGGTCATTTTAGGTTGAAGCTTTTGTCCCGGTAGTCAAAGCGTGACATAAGACCATCCCTTAGTCTACCCTCCCCGTAGAGACAAGTTGACCGAACCTTTGACCAAATGAGAGTCATGTCCCGACTTTAACCAGATAAGAGTCTAGTCCACCCCTAGGAGAGAATGACAGATATTCCCCTACGTTTAGGAGAGAATAATAGATATTCCCTTATATTCCCCCTTTTCGGTGAGGCTACCGCCAAAAGCCCTTAGGTTTGAGACGCCAAGTTCCTCACCAGACCTCGATGGTCACCCTTAGGTTTGAGACACCAAGTTCCTCACCCGACCTCAACGGTCACCCTTAGGTTTGAGACGCCAAGTTCCTCACCTGACCTCAATGGTCACCCTTAGGTTTGAGACGCCAAGTTCCTCACCCGACCTCAACGGTCACCCTTAGGTTTGAGACGCCAAGTTCCTTACCCGACCTCGACGATCACCCTTAGGTTTGAGACGCCAAGTTCCTCACCTGACCTCAATGGTCACCCTTAGGTTTGAGACGCCAAGTTCCTTACTCGAACTCAACGGTCACCCTTAGGTTTGAGACGCCAAGTTCCTCACCCGACCTCAACGGTCACCCTTAGGTTTGAGACGCCAAGTTCCTCACCCAACCTCAACGGTCACCTTTAGGTTTGAGATGCCAAGTTCCTCACCCGACCTCAATGGTCACCCTTAGGCTTGAAACGCTAAGTTCCTCACCCGAACTCAACGGTCACCCTTAGGTTTGAGACGCCTTAAAGTTTCTCATCGCTTTGAACTACGTTAGGCTTGATTCCCCGCGAATGGGATACGTAGGAATCCTATACCTCTAGGTCCAACCATGCAATCAAATCGGTCAAACCATCCTCCCATAGGCAGATTAGGATACTTTTTAGGTCGACAACCCCACTTTCCTAAATAAACGTTGCCGAGGGGATCTGTAAGTACCCCAATCTGAAATTAAACCAACCTAGAGGAATTCTTAGCACCATTCGGGGATAAATTAATAGGCTAGGACCTTACTAGAATAAACCAAAACTCTAGGACTACCCTAGAATTAAAACATAGAAAAATCCAGAAGCTCGCCAGGCTGAGCCGTATGGATGGTTCGGACGCGGGAGAGCCCCAGCCGTACGGCTACTATGGGTACCCTCAGTCCCTATAAATTCAGACCCTTGCTAATCATTTCAAGGGGGGGAGAAATAGATTTGTGAGTAGAAACTCTGCCGAGTTGAGAGCAGATTAGAGTCACAAACACATATTTGAGTTAATAGATAGAAAGAAGATAGGCTTAGAACCAAATATTGGTGAGGCCTCCTTCTCCCCATCTTCTCTTCATCTCCTACTCTTTTTTACTTTGTTTATTTAATTAATGTCTTTCATTTCTTGCAAATAATATGAATTGGAACCAAGCCTTGACTTGATTCATGGTGCCCTCATGTTTTATGCATGATCAAGGGTTACAAACCAAGGATGATCAAGGCTTGTTATGATTTAATGCACATTTACTTTATGTCTTTACATTTATGTAATTTACTTTCATTTCTTTACATTTATGCAACTTACTTTCATGTCTTTACATTTATGTCTTGTATTTAAATATGGCTTGGTGATCCATTGCACATCTTGGAGAGAGCCCCCTTTTATTTATGTCATTTATGTTAATTTGTGTTATAATGATCAAGTTTGATGGTAAAGTTCCAATCTTTACCATTTAACTTTGATCCAAGTACAATGATGTCCCTTTGGATGGTAAAGATTCAATCTTTATCCAGCCAAAGGTTGATTTTTGATATCCCAAGGCATTTCCTTGGATGAATCATCCATTTGGATGTTAAAGTTACAATCTTTAACCATCCAAACGATGATTTTGGCTCAAATGCCATGTCCATCAATGTTCTTCACTTTTGCCCCAATTATTGTTTTGATCACACCCAAAACCACTTGTTTTGGTGTCTAATTAGTGATCAATGGCATAGGAATGATTTCATTTATGTTTTGTACAAAGAAATAAACTGAAAAGATTCAAAACAGTCCAGTTTTAGCAGAATGCTCTGTTTCTGCCTGAACTGGACTAATTCCTGAGAATCTGTCAAAACTCCCAAGACAGCCTCCTATAGTCGTACGGCTGGTTTTTCCAGGGAGGACTTCTTCCAGTTTTGCCCCATTATGTTAAACTATTTTGTAAAATGACCCTTTTCTGTTAAGTTTCTAACTGGTTCTGTTGAAAAGTTAGTTTCTCCCAATTTTATAAAACACACACACACACACACACTTGCATATTTTTTGGTCAACAAACATAGGGAGACTCGGTTTTCTGAGGCATTTTAGGTGAACCTCAATTAAGTTCTTCCCAAGATGTAACGTGACCTCCGAATCCTTTTCTCTAACCTTTTTCGTTAAGTTTGGGTTTAAAGTTAAACTAACGTGGCGACTTCGTTTTTTGTTTGAACATAAAGTGCCGTGTTTGATTTCTCGAGGGAACCTTTCTCCGTTTTCCCGCGGGTATCTTACAGTCGCGAGCTCCCCGAGCAATAGCTCTAGCAGCTCCAGACACTGTCCTTGTAGCCTCCCTGGTCAAATTAGCCATGTCTCTACACAGCTCCAGGACTCTCTCCCCCAGATGTCGCAGCCTGCTCCGCATCCCCTTGTTCTGGTGGCCTATATGCCTATAAGCAGCCACGGGTACCTGTCACAACAGAAACATGAAACTACATCAGTGTACTAGGATAAAACAGAATGGGACAGAAAAATGGGCCATAATCAGAAATGCGCAAGAAAAGCAAAAGTCATACCACAGCGGTCTGGGCGGGAGGCTCTCTCTCCGGTGACATCTCCTCAGGGACAATCTCCCTCTGCTCCTCAATAACCCCAATAGTGGAGTAAGTATAGTACGAAGGAGGCAAGGGAGGATCAAAGCAGTAACCTACACCAGTGGGATTGAACTGAGCAGAAGTCGAGGGAGCGGGCTGTGTTCCTCGAGGGTCAGCATACATAAAACCTGGCATCAGATGGCTCGTTCGAAAAAGACCATAGTCCTGGTAAAGAAAGATGAAAGGGGTAGCATCAACCCTTGCCATATACATGGCCCTATCCTCCTCAAAAAGTGCCTCCCAATTACGAGGACAGAAAGGAGGGAAATATGGAACCGCGGGCCTGGGCGGGTTATGGTAATCCACCATCTGGCTCCCATGCTGCCAGTATACTCTCTCTCTCCCAAGTATATGGCCATGCACTCCACGGAGCTCATCAGAAGCCTCAAGCGAGTGGGTAGCAGTGTGTGCTCTATACTATCATATATCGGTCTCTAGGGAAACAGCGGCTAAGACACAGCCTCGGGCCTCAGGTTATCCAAATACTGCCTGGCTGAAACCAAGTTAATGGGGATGGTGCCAGTCTTCACATTTCTGGTCTTGTAAGACCACCTCTCACAGTCAGGATACAGGGGCTGACCCTCTCTCTCAATCCTGAAGTCTTTCATGCCCAGAATGGCAAAAGCCCACAGTTGCAAACAGAAACAAAAACAGGATTAATGACAGTCAAAAGTGCAGATAAAGACATAAATCTGGAAAAAAGGAAAAGTGGCAGATATACCTCCCAAATGAGAGAAATGCCCCTGACCGAGCTCCTAGTCGAACGACTAGTCAAATCCATGCCGTGATAACAAGCAGCCAAGACCGCTGCAGCCCAGTTATACTGACAAGCCTGGTCCAAGTCAATCAAAAGATCCAGCAGGGACAAAGCAGCAGAACTTCCCCTATTTACAAACAGGGTGTGGGACGAAGCAAACCAAATAAAGCACCGGGCCACCGCCTCGACCCTGTCAGTGGTAACACCTCGAGACTCAGCTGCAAGGACACTAAAATAAGCTCGGAATTTCCCCCAAGTCACTTGGGAGTTATTCACCACGAACTCACAGTCAACCAAATCCAACAGCTCACCAGGTGTCCGAGCAGTCCCCCTCACACCATAAGGGACGGGCACTCCATGAAAAAACAAGCCAGTCAAGGCAGTAAAGTCGGTAGGTGTCATGGTCACCTCGCCCATCGGCAAATGAAAGGTGTGGGTGGTATCCCACCATCTCTCCCTCAAAGCCTGAATCACATCAGGATCATTCTTCAGCGAAGGCAGACTGGTAATGAAAGGGCCGAAGCATGTAGCCGCAACCCTAGCCTGTACATTCTCGGGCAATTTCCTCCACACAGAAACGGGTGCCTGAGCCCCGCCTCAGATTTCGGTCAAGCGGTTCCACCTCTGAAAGGAAACAAGAGACAAAGAAAAATTCGTCAGCATAACGGCTAGAAAATGGCCAAACCCAACATGAAGAATTCAATAAATTTCACTACATGCAAGCAAGTGTATGAACATGTAAATGGGTGTCCAAGCATTCCTTTCACAACAAATCAGCAAGGGTAATAACATGCAGCCATCAACAAAGGGTTACTGCAGCAGTATTACGGGCAACAATGATATGGCCCCAAAATGTGAAAAATCGACAAAGGAAGGGTGAAATTTCACCAATCCTGCAGAAAAAAAGTGGGAGATATGAGTATGAGACTCATAAGTAAGCTATTTTGGGTCCATAGCCTCAACCCCGATTTCTGCCTCCTCGCCCATGGGCATCTCAAAAGGAGGGGTTTGATGAGAACTCGACATGATTTCTTGTGGTATTGGTCTCAAATGAACAAAGGAAACGTTTTGGGATGTTTTCCTCGCGAAAATTTGACTCAGAATGCAGAGAGTTTGGGGCAATTTTCAAACTCAGTACGAACAGAATGGACAGTTTCTGCACTTATGCAGAACTAATGCGCGATGCGCGCGCCTCCCACTACCCAACTGTAATGCGGGCGTGTCTCACATCAACTTCCGGACGCGCGCGCCTCCCGTGCTGTGTCAGGCCCAGGTACAAGTTCCCATGCAGAAATAAATACACCACATCGATATTCCTCCAACTCCCATCCGAGTTTTTAGCTCCACCTTGGGGTGTTTCAAGCACAAAGTTCCGCAAACCTCGACATTTTCCTCTCTAAAGGGAAAACATTTTTTGGTCCTGTAAGTACCCCAATCTGAAATTAACCAATTTTAGAGAAACTCTTAGCACCATTCAGGGATAAACTGATAGACTGGGACCTCACTAAGATAAACCTAAAATTCCAGGATTACCCTGGAATTAAAATTGGAAAAATCCAAAAGCTCGCCATGCTGAGCCGTACGGATGGTTTGGACACGGGAGGGGCCAATCCATATGGATGGTTTGGGCACCCTCAGTCCCTATAAATTGGACCCCTGGCTAATTATTTCAGGGGGGGAGAAAATCATATTTGTGTGCAAACTCTGCCAGATTGAGAGCAGATTAGGGATACAAACATTCGTGAGTGAAAAGAGAGAAAGAAGATAGGCTTAGAACCAAAATTGGTGAGGCCTCCTTCTCCCCATCTTCTCTTCATCTCATAATCTATTTTATTTTGCCTTATTTACATTATGTCTTTATTATTCTTGCACATATTATGAATTGTAACCAAGTTCTTGTTATGAATCAATGGTACCCTCATGTTCTATGCATGGTAACGGGTTCAAACATAAGATGATCAAGGCTTGTTAACATTTAATGTCTTTACATTAATGCTCTTTATATTATGTCTTTACTTTTATGCAATTTATATTATGTCTTTACTTTTATGCAATTTATGTTATGTCTTTACATTTATGCAAGTTAAATTCCATGTCTTTACTTTAAAGATGATTTTATGGTGAAAGGATCAAGTTTGGATGATAAAGTTTCAATCTTTATCATTCAAACTTTGATCTAACTCCAATAATGTCCCTTTGGATGGTAAAGACTCAATCTTTATCCATCCAAAGGTTGATTTCTTACTTCCCCAAGGTCTTCCCTTGGAAGAATCATCCATTTGGATGTTAAAGTCTTCATCTTTAACCATCTAAATGATGATTTTGGCTTAAAAGCCATGTTCATCACCTTTCTCAATTTTCCCCCATTATTGCCTTGATCACACCCAAAACCTTATGTTTTGGTGTTTAATTAGTGATTAAGAACATAGGGATGATTTAATTCAAACTTTTTATAGATAAATAAACTGGAAAGATGTAAAATAGTTCAGTTTCAGCAGAATGCTCTGTTTCTGCCTAAAACTGGACTGATTTCTTGATAATCTATAAAAATCCTAGGGATGACCCTCTCAGCCGTACGGCTAGTTTGGTCAGAGGGATGATTTTTCAGTCTTTCCCTTTTCTGTTAAACTGTTTACAATACTTTCACTTTTGGGTTAAGTTTCTAACTGATTTCATTAAAAGTCAGTTTCTCCCATTTTCAAGAAACACACACACACACATTTGCACAATTTTAACAAACTTTTGGGAGACTTGGTTTCTTCCGAGGCACTTTGGGTGAACTACCGGTTGAGTTCTTCCCAAAGCGTAACCTGACCTCCGAATCCTTTGTCTCTAACCATTTTTTGTTAAGTTTGGGTTTAAAGTTAAACTAACGTGGCGACTCCGTTAAACATTTGAAACTACCGTGTTTGATTATCGAGGGAACTTTCCATTTCCTGTGGGTATCTTACAGTGGCGACTCCGCTGGGGAATAAAGTGCTTGAAAACTTCTCTTTAGAAGCTTTGGGGGCACTTTTGTGTGGGTCAAATTCCCGTCCCCGTTTGTTGACTTTGTGCTTGTTTTGTGTGTATTTTATGCTTCTGTTTTGATTTCTGGGAGTGAAACTGTTCTGGAAATGCAATAAACTGGGGCTTGATGATCAAAAGCTGAAAATTTGCAAAAATAATGGAGCTACTGCTTTAGCCGTACGGCTAGTTTGGCTGGGCCCACGAAATGCTTCAAGCTAACAATTTTGTGCTGGGCAGAAGCATTCTGATGGTCCCCTTGCATTTCTTCTTGTCTAGGTTCCATTTACAGCCTCTACTTGTGCACATTTGCCTTCTTTTTCCTTAGCCAAAAATGGATTTTCAAAGCTTGGTAATGCACAAATCTTTTGGACATAAAATTGGGTTCTCAAAGCCTCATTGTGCATTACCTTTTAAAAAAAAATAAAAATTGGTTTCTCAAATTCTTTTGTTGTGCACAAATTTTTTGTACAAATGATTTTCTAAAGGTTGTTGTTCTTGTTGCAAAATTTTGGTTTCAAAAACCTTTGGTTGTGCACAACCTTTCCATGTATAAAATTTTGATCTTTGCTTGTTCATATCCTTACTTGATTACTTGTGCAATCGCTTGACTATGTGCACGTTCCAAAAACCCTTTAAACCCGGGATGGATGCCACGATGCAGCTTGATTGGTGCTCTTGTTCCCTTCTCGCGCGCATGGGTCCATTCCACCTCCCCTTCCGAGCCGAGTCAACCACACATGTCCGTGACACACAAATACCGAGACCATGGTTGGTTTTTGGTCTAGCTCACATCATCACGTCCCTAATACGTGCCCAAAGTTGATTATGGCCAAGTTAACGCCCGAGTCAAGACTCCTTGTGAAAGCAAGTGTGATCAAGGTCATCTTCGATCGGGTCCTTGACTTATGCGTTAATTCCAACAATAATTAACCGAAGTCACGTATAAGGATAGGGTGACACCGTGTCATTAAGCCCTAATTTTTGATTCATCCTAATCATCCTTAAGCCCAAGGTTAAGGTTAAAGACCCCTCATTAAACGAGGTCATGCCAAATTGTCGTTAAGGCACTAAGCTACTCTTGACCTTAACCGGGGCTTAATTATGATAAGAATGGCCCACGCATTGGAAATTTGCGACATTCTAAACCCTATTTTGGTTCTTTCGGTCGATGGAAGCTGCGTGCCCTATAGGACCCTCACCCGGGACAGTCCATCCTTGGGAGTGTGCAATACAGGTGAAATACGAGGGGCTTATAGACGTAGTGATGGCCTCCACTGATCCAGGATTTAGATTAGTTGCGAAAAAGAAGAGAAATATTTTCCAACCATCTAAGGATAAAAACGCGTTTTAAAGAGAGCTCGAACAATAAATGAAAGCAAGTTCCTAAGTTGCGCTCTAACGTTTGTTCATGTGAAGGATCACCCAATAAAAATAAGAATGTTTTCTTTAAAAAACAAAAATGAAATGGGTGAATTCCCCAAAGTGCATGGTTTGGGTCTTTCCCCAAAATTTTACCCTTCGAGTCAAATCGGTTTTCCATCCCGAGTTGAATCTCCTTGTGTCAAAGTCCATTTCTTACTCAAAGCATGGTTTTCCCGAGAATCTTGCCAAAGTGCCCTTATGTTTGTTGGTCCCTTGTGTGATAAAATTGCAATGGAAGCTAAATCCATCACAGTAGAGCCTGATATGAGGTTGGACGCTCAATCCCGACTAGAAGGACGGGTAAAGCTTCTGGAAAGGATGGTTAGTACAATGGGAGAGCGGATTCAGGAATTGGAAGCTAGCCGCAATGGGGTAATCAACATGGACCAACAACTTCGTGAGGAGGTCAAAGAAATACTTCACGAAAGATTTGAAGAAGTATGGGAGAAGGGTGGCAGGAAGTTCAAAAAGGACATTGAGGAAAGGTGTGATCGTCGATGCGAGCTTATGCACAGCCGAGCGGAGCTGACCGATGAGATGGAAAGGTATAACTCAAGACATACCCAAGAGTGCCTCCACGAGATTGTGAAATCCATTGAGGAAATCAAGAAATTCTCTTAAAGGTCGTCATCTCCACAAAAGGCCACCTCGGATAATTCAACCCGAGGTGAGCAAGGACCCCCCGAGCAAGTCCAATCCATCACTTTGTACCACGGCAAACCCGCAGCTGTCATAGGAGGTGTGCTTCCCAAAGGAAAAGGAACCTACTACCGTTGGTTCCATGATCTGGGAATGCCCAGAGATCGGATGCTAGATCGATTTCTAGAGATTGGAAAAATCGAATTGCTCAGCCGCAACGTGATTTGGAATGAGCCTCCTTCCCAGCGCTGCGATCAGAAACAGCACTGCAGATATCACCAAGCCTTGGGTCATTCCACAGGAACCTGTAGACACCCCGCCTTGGACCGCTCACCCTGATTGCACACTTGATTTTGTGTTTCTCCCTCTTTTAAGTGTTTTCTATTAGTTTCTATTACTTTGGTTAAGTTCCAGACGGGCTCTGTTATGTCCAGGGACTAAACTAAATAACAGTTCTAACTTTCTAGTCCATTCTGTCAAAATTTGCCTCTCAGAGTCACGCGCCTCCTCCCCTTGAGGCCAGACGCGCACGCCTTCCGCCGCCTAGGTGGGATGCGCGCGCTTCTAGGGTGTGTCAGTTACAGATTCTGCCCAAGAATCTATCCCTTGCTCATTATACATGATTTTGCTTGGGAAAGATTTCTTGGAGACTCCATTTGGATCCAAAAAAACACACATTTTCAACTATAAAAACTCCTCCAATCCAATATTGGAGGGGACCTTGAACCTTGAATTCCAGGATCTTTCATTAAGATTTAGCATCACATTCTTTCACAAGTATTCTATACCTTCTCAAAAAAGTTGTCTTTGAAGATTACTATAGGTACAATTCTCTTCTACTTTATGTCTTAATATTCTTCTTCTTCTTCTTCTTCTTCTTTTTTCAATCAATGTTCAATCACCCAAAACCACTTGGGACATGACACCAATGGCTCTTTCATTACATTGAATTGGCCTAGGAGTTATCTCCCTACATTCTAAACAATAAAACCCCTTTTAAAACCCCTTTTATCATTATTCAAATAAGAAGAACACATTTATCTTTAAAGTGGATTATGGAAAAACAAGACCGACATTGCTCGGGCGAAATGGGTGTTTAAGTACTTCCCATTTCGTAACCTAACCCCCGAACCCTTCATCCCAAGGAATCTCTATTTTCGTAAATCAAACTTAAGCTCATAAACATTAGGTTTTCTTACGTTCCTAAAAAACGTGGGTGGCGACTCTAAAACACAATTAGACATCCTAGGATAATTCACCGCTCTAGCCAAGTTGTATTTTCCCGGGGTATCTACAGTGGCGACTCCGCTGGGGACAGCTTGAGGGTTAAACTTGTGTTTCTGTTCATAATTCACTTTTCTGGGCATTCTGGAAATTGATATGGGAAGTGCGCGCCTCGGACCTTCATGGTCCAAAGCGCGCGCGTCCCACATCACATTCCAGAATCGCCCGCCTTTCATGTGTTCTTCCTATTCTTCCTATTATTTCATGCTAATAAACACTGCAGGGGTTTCATTACAGAATCAGGACTAGGGCAATCCCCTGAGTCCATAAGTTTCTGAAAATTTGACAGGTCAGCCCAGAAACAGGCGCCTCCCATGTACAATGCGCCAGGCGCGCGCTTCTGGGCTAATTTCTAGCACAAGAACAGGTTTCAGGGACTGAATA
The DNA here is from genome assembly GCA_026119855.1 of Campanula takesimana. NCBI lineage: Eukaryota > Viridiplantae > Streptophyta > Magnoliopsida > Asterales > Campanulaceae > Campanula > Campanula takesimana. The sequence goes on along the minus strand of JAOWBW010001554.1, from coordinate 101,622 downwards.
GAATAGTGGGGTGTGGGCACAGTTGCCTGGATCAGAACAGAATTGGACCTTTGACTGTCTTAATTTTGTGATTATTTACCGGTCACACGAGTGATTCGGGAGTTGTAATTTGCGTGCTTATGTGTTTTTATCTTTTCTTTTCAAAAAAAAAAATAATAAAAAAATTGTCACGTGATAGACCTCACACTACATGCACATTACTCCTATGAATTGCTCACTATCGAGTCGCACAAGTCCATAACCCCAAACCCGTCGAGGCCCGTCCTAGATTTTGATGTTGGTGCCCTAGGCACGTTTGTTAAACGTTGTATAAGTTATCATTTTATTCATGATGATAAAGAGATAATAAGATTATTATTATGAGTTCATGTTTGGGCTCATTGCCAACTTAGTGTAATCCTAGAGGGTCACACACGAATAGAACGAATCATGAAGGACTGAATTGGAATTATGGAAAAATGCCTAAAAGTTGAACTGGCACGGCCGTGCGCCTTAAAGGGCCCGACCGTGCCATAAATCGAACAAAGGCAAAGTCTTGTGGGGTGACTGGCACGACCGTGCCAAAAGCAAAGCACGACCGTGCCAATATTGGACGGCTGGTGGCAACATGCGCACCTATTAGCACGACCGTACGCCTTAAAGGGCACGACCGTGCCAGTGCAGTCGGGCCATAAACTCTGCAGCTGAATTTTGTGATGGGATTTAGGTTTCCTAAGTCCTTAAGGGTTAAGGATTAGGACCTATTTAAGGATCCTTTCAGCAGTCATTAAGCACATTATTATGAGTGCCTCCAAAGGGTTTTGGAAGGTTATTTTCTTGTTCTAAGATCCCAAAAGTGAAGAACAAGAATATTCATAATTCCATATAGTTCTTACAATTGTGAAAGCATGTTTCATAATTTGGTCTAGCAACAAAGATCAAGTGTTCTTGATATTCGTTCGTGGTGTGGATACCGCTAGAGGATGAAACTTATCATCTTCATAGTTCGTGATTCTTGCTTTGTTCGTGATCAAGATTTCAAGCCTCCATCGAATTCAAGGTTGCAAAATCAAAGGCATCAAGGGTTAGTATTCTAGTATTCATTATGTTGTATTTGACTTAATCATATGAATGGATCTATGGGCTTTGGGTTTCATAAATTTTAAATGCTTAATTCCGCTGCGCATGTTACTACGAAACCCAACAGTGGTATCAGAGCCCCGTTCATGTTGATTATTTCAATACATAATCATGTTGTGTGTATATAAATTGTTTATGTGCCTAGCATGATTTGAATATTGGGATTATGATGTTTATGTGGTCTATGCGTTTTATGTGGTTTATTGTTTTATAAACTTTAATCGCACTGTTCAATCGCAATTAAAATTATGGTGGATTTAAAATTGTTTGGATTATCAATTTTTGATTGGATCAAAGTTTTGATATTCTAGGGATTCAAGAATAAATCGTTTATTCAAGGTTTTGATGATCATGGTGATTGGATCACCAAGAACACCAAATCCAAATTGAATCGGGAAAACAATTTTGAGATAAATTTTGGAACTTTAAAATTTGGAATTTTCGACGGGGTCCGACCGGACCCATGCAGAGACCCGGCCGGACCTAGGGTTTTGGCGCGGGGGCTCGTGGTAGGGTTTGGGTTGGACTTTAGGGTTTAATTTTCCTATTTGTTTTAGTCTTGTGATTCTAATATTGGATAAAGGTTTGGATGGCTAATCTACGTTCATCGAGATTGTGTTTCCCAAACTTGATCGCAATCAAAGATTCAAAGATAAAACGAATTTAGAATTATGAAGAGTTCATAATTGCTAAAATTGAGAAACAAAGTTCTTGATTCAAAGATTGGAGATCCATGTGGAATTGTGGATGCAATTGGCCTACGTTCATCGAGACCATCTATTGCTTAGTTTCGGCCACATGGACTACTTTCTTGGTTTCTTGAATTAGTGCAGAATTGTGGATGCCTCATGGCTTAGTTTCTGCCGCACATCTTGTTGTCTTGATTTGGAGATAATGACCAAAGTTGAAATAGTCTCATCCTCATAATTATAGAGAAACTAATGACACATAAATATTATGCTTAAATTAATGGAGATTAATTTAGTGGCTAAACTTGATGCGTAACATGTTTATCTTGTGTGCTCATAAATATGTTGTATGCTATATGGTAATGAACCTTCAAGAAAGTTTTAAGTCCTTTTGCCACGCCATGATTAAAACACTTGTTAGTGCATGGGTGATTTTGATGTGGGTTCACCTCCGCGATGTGCATTAATTCTATTCATGTATGAGCAAGATGAGGTTCATTAATTCAATGTGGGCTTGCCTCCGCAAGGTGCATTAAATTGAATGGTTCCTATACGTTTAAAAATGGTTGAACTTAATAAGGCGTCAAAATGGTTTTGGGCCTAGGCAAAAGATAAGATTAAACATGCTTTCGAAATTGGATCCCTAAGATTCATATGAGATATGATTGACAAGAAATTGTCTACCTAATTAATTTGATTTTGAGCGGTCCGCCTCCATGGACTCAAAGTCAAATTAAAGTTGGATCTTGGCTCAATATCAAAAGAGTCTCATGAAAGGATCTAAGAATCATATGGGATATGATTGACATGATTGTCTACCTAATTAATTTAGTTTTGAGCGGTCCGCCTCCGTGGACTCAAAAATTAAATTAAAGTTGGATCTTAGCCTATTTAAATTATATTATACATTGGATGTATAAAAAGGTTATATAATTTAGTGGGAGTATTTTTGGAAAATACATTATTTATCTCTTTAATGAGATTGGTACTTGTAAAATTTTGGAAATTTTGCATAAGTTGTAGATGACAACTAAAATCGTTGCGATTAATCCTTGTTAAGGATAAGGCTTCAAAAGAATGGTACAAACTTCATGGATTGGATCCTGAGCCTAAGAATGGTTCTAAGGCAAGAAGATGGGTTGTACATTCTTGATGGGCCTATTCCTAAAGAACTCAATGCCGGGAGTTGTAGATACCCCGGGGGAAACCCCCCGCTTGGCTAGAGCGGTGAATTATCCTAGGATGTCTAATTGATGTTTTAGAGTCGCCACCCACGTTTTTGAGGAACGTAAGAAAACCTAATGTTTATGAGCCTAAGTTTGATTTACGAAAACAGAGATTCTTTGGGATGAGGGGTTCGGGGGTTAGGTTACGAAATGGGAAGTACTTAAACACCCATTTCGCCCGAGCAAAGTCGGTCTTGTTTGTTCATAATTCACTTTTAAGATAGATGTGTTCTTCCTATTTAAAATGATGATAAAAAAGGAGTTTTAGAGTTTGAAATGTAGGGAGATGACTCCTACGCCAATTCAATGTAATGAAAGGACCGTTGGTGTCATGTCCCAAATGGTTTTGGGTGATTGCACATTTGACTTGAAGAAGAAGAAGAAGAAGAAGAAGAAGGAGAGGAGAAACGTTTAAGACCTTTACCTATAGTATCCTTCAAAAAGAATCTCTTGTGAAGCCTTGAAGAAGAGAATGCTTTGTTGAGGAAGTCCCAAGAAAAGTCTATGAAAGAAGTGAGTAAAAAGGTTTGAAAGTAATGATTTTCCAAGTCCTCCTCCAATGATGGATTGGAGGGTTTTTATAGTTGAAAAGTGACTGTTTTTGGAGCCAAACGGAGTCTCCAAGAAATCTTTCCCGGGCAAAATCATGCATAATGAGCAAGGGAGAGATTCTCGGGCAGAATCTGTAACTAACACGCCCCAGAAGCGCGCGCGTCCCACCTAGGCGGCGGAAGGCGCGCGCGTCTGGCCTCAAGGGGCGGAGACGCGCGACTCTGAGAAGCGATTTTTTATAGAATGGACTAGAAAGTTAGAACTGTTATTCAGTTTAGTCCCGGGACTTAACGGAGTCCGTCTGGAACTTAACCAAAGTAACAGAAACTAACAGGAAACACTTAAAAGAGGGAGAAACACAAAATCGAGTGTGCAATCGGGGTGAGCGGTCCAAGACGGGGTGTCTACAGAGCCCCTCGGCGGCGTGGATTGCGAAGCAAACGCGTCGACGAAAGACAGACATCCTCCTAGGACATCACCAAGAAAAGGAAAAGACTCGATAAAAGCAGGAATTTAAAATTGCGGAGGATAGAGGTGCGCTCCCTGTGTGAGCGGCTTTGCCAATAGCGGGATCCATTTTCTGGAAGCGGGATCTGTTTGCTGGAAGCGGGATTTGTTCGTTGAGAGCGAGATCCGTTTGCTGGAAGCGGGACCTGTTTGCTGAGAGCGAGATCCATTTGCTGGAGGCGGGACCGGTTTGTTGAGAGCGAGATCCGTTTGCTGGAAGCGGGACCTATTTGCTGAGAGCGAGATCCGTTTGCTGGAGTGCGGGACCCGGAGGACCGTTTGCTGAAGTTGTGGGACCCGGAGGACCGTTTGCTGAAGTGCGGGACCCGGAGGACCGTTTATTGAAGTGCGGGACCTGGAGGACCGTTTGCTTAAGTGCGGGACCCGGGGGACCGTTTGCTAAAGTGCGGGACCCGGAGGACCATTTGCTGAAGTTGCGGGACCCGGAGGACCGTTTGCTGAAGTGCGGGACCCGGAGGACCGTTTATTGAAGTGCGGGACCCGGAGGACCGTTTGCTAAAGTGCGGGACCCGGAGGACCATTTGCTGAGGTGTGGGACCCGGAGGACCGTTTGCTGGAGTGCGGGACCCGGAGGACTGTTTGCTGAGGTGCGGGACCCGGAGGACCGTTTGCTGAGGTGTGGGACCCGGAGGACCGTTTGCTGAAGTGCGGGACCCGGAGGACCGTTTGCTGAAGTGCGGGATCTTAGAGGACCGTTTGCTGAAATGCGGGACCCGGAGGACCGTTTGCTGGAGTGCGGGACCCGGAGGACCGTTTGCTTTGAACGGATGTAGATCTTGTTTGATGAAGAAGCAGTGATTCCGTGGATCATCCCGGACCAAGTTGCTCTCGTGAGTCGTAGTTTGATGTTGACTGTGTTGACTTTGACTTTTGATGGGGTGCGGGCACAGTTGACTGCGGAATGCTTTGTGCTGGGGATGAATTGTAAAAATCTGATTTTTTGGAAAAAAGAAAGACACCCTACTTTGAGTGGGAGTTTCTATCTTATTTCAGTTTTTAGACCTACCTTAAGGGCGGACCAAATTAATGTGTGCCCTTTCGAGTGCTTGCTGCCGTTGTTTTGAGCTTCTCTTGTTGGTGGGATTGATCTTTTCTGTAGATAGAAGGCGTTTGAACGTGCCTGGGCTTCCTTCTTGAACTGACAAAGGCTTGTTCTATTTCTGTCTGCTGTCAAACGCGCGCGCGTCTGGCTTTGGTCGCGGGGGGCGCGCGCATCTAGAATCGCTTGTCGGAGGCGCGCGCTTCTGGCTTGCTGAATTCCAGCCCCTTTCTTTTCTGAGCAGGGCATTCCAACAGCTATAAATTCAAACCATTTTCGATCAGAATGATCACACAGCAATATTCTGCATCCTTTCCCTTACTCTATACCTCAAAATTCTTGTAGCGATGGCCCCGATGACCTTTAGTTTTGAAGTCAAGGTTTCCGTCCCCGAAGGTGATAAGTCCGTCCCCATTGCTCCAATTGTGAAGACGCGTCCTAGCGTTTTTGATCGTTTGGGAAGACCAAATGAGGATGTTGTTGCCGTGGATTCTGTGAAGCGGGTAGTCCATGTGAGGGATTATAGGCCTCGTTATTTGCCTAAGAAGAAGAAAGGCAAGGGGAATTCTTCTCATGTGTGGAAGCGTCCCGTGGTTGTTCCGGTCAAAGCTCCTTCTAGCAAGGGCAAGGAGAAGGTTGTCGATGAAGCTCCGTCTCGCCCGAGTGTCTTTTCTCGTCTTGGTGGTCTCGAGAATGCTCCACCTCCATCCAAGAAGACTAAAGGCCGTCCCCAAAAGCGATGGGTCCCCAAACCGAAGAAAGATTAGATATTTCTTTTGTACCCCACGAGATTGCAATTTAAATAGACCACTTGTTAGGATTTAATGCTTTAATGTCCTTTATTAGCTCAACATTTTCATTGTAATGATAAGAATGGTTTAGTGAATGAATAAAAATTGCATCTCGTTAATTTGAAATGATTTGGGTATTTGTTTATGTTTTAGACCGCACCCGAAGGTTGCCTACGTTCCTCCAGTGTAGAGTCTCTGGTCTCCGTAGTTCAAACAAATGAAGACCATTTTTTTTTTTGTGTGCACCCTTTTTTTTGCCTAGACCGCCCTTTCGGGTTTTCAATCTAGCGGGCTTCTTTTTTGCACATGCTCTAATTTTTGCCTAGGCCGCCCTTGCGGGTTTTCAACCTAGCGAGCTTTTTTTTTCTTTTTTTATTATGGTCTTCGTTTATTAGACGTAAAACGTCTTTAATTTGTCGAGGTTGACTTCCTTTGGCAGCTGATCTCCGTCTAAATCCACGAGTCGGACTGCACCGCCGCTTAGTATCTTCTTCACTACGTACGGACCAATCCATCGGGGTCCCCATTTTCCAAGGGGGTTCATGGCATTAGGAGGGTGTTGTCTTAGGACCAAATCTCCCACACTGATGTTTCGGGGCTTCACCTTTTTGTTGAAAGCCCTAGCCATTCTTTGTTGATAGGCCCTCGTACGCTCGATTGCCCTTAGCCTTTTCTCGTCGAGTAGGGCTAACTGTTCATATCGGCTTTGCATCCAATCGACTTCGTTGACTTGGTTCTCGAGGAGGACCCGTAGGGATGGGACTTCGAGCTCTATTGGTAGTACAGCTTCGGAACCATATACCAGTGCATAAGGAGTTTCTCCAGTCGCTGTCCGTATCGATGTGCGGTAGCCCCACAACGCTAGAGGTAGCTTTTCGGGCCAATCCCTTCCAGTGGAGGCCATTTTCTTCACAATGGTCTCGATTGTCTTATTAGCTGCCTCGACCGCGCCGTTTGCTTGAGGGCGGTATGGAGATGACTTGTGTTTAGTAATCTTGTATTTTACCAGGAGTGCGTCCATCTCTTTCTCGAAGTGAGACCCATTGTCTGAGATGATCTCATGAGGAACGCCGTACCGGCACATGATGTGGGTTTTTACGAATTCGGCCACTTTCTTGGTGTTGAGAACTCGCTAAGCCTGTGCTTCGACCCATTTTGTAAAATAGTCCACGGCTACTAGGACAAAAGATTGTCCATTGCTGCCAGTAGGGCGAACTTTGCCGATGATGTCTATGCCCCAACAAGAGAAAGGCAAAGGCGTGGTCATATTGTAAAGCTGTGAGGGTGGAGCGTGCTGTAGATTGGCATGGAATTGGCATTTGGCGCACCTCTTGACTTTCTCGATGCAGTCCTTTTCTATGGTACTCCAATAATAACCCATGCGGAGTATCTTCTTGGCCAACATAAACCCGTTCATGTGAGGCCCACATTCACCTTCGTGGATCTCATGCATTATTTCTTGAGCTTCGGTCTCATTTGCACATAGGAGATTGACCCCCTCGTGGTGCCTTTTGTAGACTCTGTCCCCAATCAGTACATATCGGGAGGTTAGTCTTTGCAATGCCATTTGAGACTTCTTATTGCTGTTCTCGGGATAAGTACCATCCTTGAGGAAATTCATGATATCTGCGTACCACGGGGAGTTTGTTTGGACCTCGTTGATCTCAATACTCATGCAGTATGCCAGACTGTTTCGTCGGGAAATTTTGAAGGGCTTTACCATTTTACCCTCAGGCATTTCGACCAGCAAAGCGATGGTGGCTAGTGCATCAGCAAAACGGTTCTTGTCCCTTGGCAGGTAGTTGCAGAGTCGAGTCTTGAATCTTCCATTTTCCAGATGTCTGATTGATGATGAGCAAGGAATCACCGAATACTTCTAAACTTGTGACATTTCTCTCAAGGGCTGCTTCGAGCCCCGCTATGCAAGCTTCGTACTCAGCGGTGTTGTTAGTGGCTTCAAATTCAAGGCGGATGGCAATTGGAGTATACATGTCCTTTGGATCAACAAGTAACATCCTATGCCATATCCATGCTTATTGGCTGCTGTAGACACCCCGCCTTGGACCGCTCACCCCGATTGCACACTTGGTTTTATGTTTCTCCCTCTTTTAAGTGTTTTCTGTTAGTTTCTGTTACTTTGGTTAAGTTCTAGATGGGCTCCGTTAAGTCCAGGGACAAAACTGAATAACAGTTCTAACTTTCTAGTCCATTCTGTCAGATTTTGCCTTTCAGAGTCGCGCGCCTCCGCCCCTTGAGGCCAGACGCGCGCACCTTCCGCCGCCTAGGTGGGATGCGCGCGCTTCTGGGGCGTGTCAGTTACAGATTCTGCCCAAGAATCTCTCCCTTGCTCATTATACATGATTTTGCCCGGGAAACTGATCTTCGTGACTCCGTTTTGGCACCAAAACATCACTTTTCAACTATAAAAACCCCTCCAATCCATCATTGGAGGAGGACTTGGAAAAATCATCACTTTAGAATTTTTACTCACTCTTTGCCTAGACTTTTCCTTTGGGACTTCTTCAACAAAAGTACTCAACCTCTTCTTCAAGGCTTTACAAGAGGTTCTCTTTTCGAAGGATACTATAGGTAAATGTTTTAAGCACTTCTTTTCTTCTTCTTCTTCTTCTTCTTCTTCTTCTTCTTCTTCTTCTTCTTCTTCTTCAATCACATGTGCAATCACCCAAAACCATTTGGGACATGACACCAACGATCCTTTCATTACATTGAATTGGCCTAGGAGTCATCTCCCTACATTTCAAACTTTAAAACCCCTTTTTATCATCATTTTAATAGGAAGAACACGGACGAAATGGGTGTTTAAGTACTTCCCATTTCGTAACCTAACCCCCGAACGCCTCGGACCTTCATGATCCAAAGCGCGCGCGTCCCGCGTCAAATTCCAGAATCGCCCGCCTTCCATGTGTTCTTCCTATTTTTCCTATTATTTCGTGCTAACAAACACTGCAGGGGTTCCATCTCACAATCAGGACCAGGGCAATCCCCTGAGTCCATAAGTTTCTGATAATCTGACAGGTGAGCCCAGAAGCGGGCGCCTCCCAGTTTCTATGCGCCAGTCGCCCGCTTCCCACAACAATAGCTCGAGGCACCCGCTTCTGGGCCAATTTCCAGGGCAAGAACAGGTTTCAGTGACTGGACAGAACAGTGGGGTGTGGGCACAGTTGCCTGCATCAGAACAGAATTAAACCCTTGGACTGTTTAATTTTATGTTTTATTTACCGGTCACACGGGTGATTCGGGAGTTGTAATTTACGTGCTTATGTGTTTTTTTTCTTTCTTTTCAAAAAAAAAATAAAAAAAAATAAAAAAATTTGTCACGTGATAGACCTTACACTACGTGCACATTACTCCTATGAACTGCTCACTATCGAGTCGCACAAGTCCAACCCCAAACCCGTCGATGCCCGTTCTAGAAAGTTTCAAGCTCCACTCGACCTTGGCTCTTTCAAAGCGGTAAACCTCAGCCCGTGGCGTAGTTCATGACTACATGCCGGGGGTGACCTTTGAGCCTCATATTCAAGCCGAGCACAAACCACACAATTCTAGTTAGGGTCTAACACTCCGTGACTCAAGTCGGTTTCCATGTACCGAGATTTCCCTAAACTAATGTCTTCAAATCATACATGCCAACTTGTTGAAACGGACGAAATAAAAATCCGTCCCCAAAAGTGGTTATTTTGGACGAAAATAAAAATCCGTCCCCGCATGTATGCTTTACTACATTAATTTAGTTTAATCCCGACACATATAGGATTCACAAACGTGATGGAATCCGATGAGTATATGGGACCGCGAGATGGTCTATATACTAGTGTGACGATTCCATTATTTTCTTAGAAACCCCAAAAGGGACCCGCTCCCTCCGACTTATAAAAAAAAAAAAAAGAGTCTTTTTCTTATGTGGTTCGAGTCGTGTGCCCAACTGTGTGTTCTCAACCTCCTCATGGACCGAAAGTGTGAACCGAGACTGACAAGGGCTACTTCTCCAATTATAGGTCCGATTGGTACTCTCCGCATCTACAGAGATTCATCCAACAGGCTTGTCCGTGAACCGATCACTCCAACAGCTTCTACATCATCAATGGCCGGCGACTCCAACACCAACAACGCCATGACTCTCGAACAGCTTTCTGCCATGGTTCAAACAGTCCAACAACAAATCACCACTCTCAACAACGAGGCTCAAACCAAAGAAGCCTTGTGGCAAGCTCATGTCGACAGTCAAAGGGAGGCCCACGAGGCCGAGGTTAACCAACTGAAAGCCAAGCTCCTCAAACTCTCCAAGAACAAGGGGGTTAATGACAATGAGGAATCCGAGGGGACCAAGGGTTTGTTTGAAAGCCCGTATGTCAGTGCCCGTACCAAAAAAGTAGGGGGACCAAGCACCGACAACAACGACCCCAAAATGGTCGATTCCATCATGGCCTACATTGATCAGAAATTTGACGGCCCCAACATGGGAAAAGGCTCCAACACAAGCCTTTATCAGTCATCCATCCTCATGAGCACGATGGCCGCTCTTCCCGACAAATTCAAGATGCACGATATTAGCAAGTTTAAGGGCAACTCATGCCCGATGGCTCACATCGAGACTTACATTTGGGCTATGGTTCCGAAGAAGGTCTCCCCAAAAGTTATGGCTCAATGCTTTCCTCTCACCCTCGAGGGGGCGGCCAAGGATTGGTATGCAACTCTCCCGCTCACTGTCCGTCTTGATTGGGATGCCGCTATGCTTGCCTTCAAAAATCAATATCAAGGCAACACCACTCACCGGCCTACAAGGAAAGAACTCGAGAATACCACTCAAAGAGACAACGAGTCCTTCATTGACTTCATAAGGAGATGGAATGACAAACTCTCTGAAATTGTTGAGAGGCCAAACACAAAAGAGCAAATGGACATTTTCCTCAAGTGTCTCAAGATTAATCTCCGCACCCACCTAAGTGGGGCTTGCTACTCTGACTTCTCCCAAATGTATGAGGCGGGGGTACGCATGGATGACTTGCTCAAGGAGATTAAGAAATCCACTCCTACTTACCGTTACAAGGTCGCCTCTAATTCAAACAAAGTGGCTTCTGTCAATGCCGTTACTACTGAGAAGGGGAATTACAAGAAGGTTCCCCCACCACAAGGCAAGCGGTTCCAAAACGACCGCGTCTACACTCCTCTCAACGGTATGACCATCACCGAGGCCTATGAAGCTCTAAAGGCCAAGGGACAAATCACCCTTCTTCAAGGGTACAAGCAACCACAACCGCTCCGTGCCAATCATGCTCACCACAAATGGTGTGACTACCATCAATGCACCGGCCACCTCACCGAGGATTGCTTCTCCATCCGCAACACCATCCAAGACCTCATAGACAAAAAGGAATTCATAATCCCTAATGAGGGTGGTGTCAATGTAATAGAGGTAGGAGAGTTTGAAGGAACCACTCATTCGATCCCAATTGTGAAAGAGGGCTCCAATGATAGGAATAAACTTGATAATTCTTGTTATGTTGTGACTTATGATGAGATTATGAGGGAAGTCTTAGAGAATAGGAAGAAGAAGCTACAAGGGACCGTGAACGTGCTCACTCGCAGCGGCCGAGTAACAACGAGCGCAATCCCTCCCAATACTGCAGCAACCAGCACCTCTTCTCAAAGATCGCAAGCACGCGACATACCCGAAGATCCTTTGTTAACACAGCTCAAGAAGACGCAAGCCAACATATCCATCTGGGACCTTATTCCATCATCAAAGAAACACCGAGACCTCGTTATCAAGAACTTGGATGACACATCAGTATCTCCCGACACGACTCCTGAGGACCTCACAGCAATGATAGGTCACATTCACATCGGCAATGTCATCACTTTTGCCGACATGGACCTCCCGCCATTTGGGTCCGAACACAATGAAGCCATCTACCTCAAAGTAAGGGTAAGGGGGAGACCCATCTCAAGGGTTCTAGTAGACGGTGGCTCTGCACTCAACTTAATGCCTACCCGAGTCATGGGCATACTGGGGCTCAAAAGCTCCGATTTACAACCCTCCGCACAAGTCATTAGAGGGTACGACAGCACTGCCCGTACAATCATGGGAATGATAGAAGTTGATATCGAATTTGGAAACATGATCATGTCCGTCCCATTCTAAGTACTTGATGTCCCTGCTTCATTCAACCTACTTCTGGGCCGACCTTGGATTCACAGTTCCAACGCGTTGCCCTCCACTCTCCATCAGTGCATCAAGATCAGAAACGGGGACAAAATAGTCACTATCATTGCTGAAAATGTCACCATCCACATAAATGGGGGACAACCCGTTCACCAAGTCCAACACGGGATATAAGATGCCACTCTCTCCGGCGTCAACACCATCGACAAAGAAGGGGGAAACAGACAATGGGCCCCCAGCAATCCTAAATTCCTCCGCATGATGAGGAACATGAATCACTTTCCCGGTCTTGGCCTAGGGAAACATCAACAAGGGATATTACACCCCGTGGAAGTTCCTTTTGTCAAGAACAAGTTTGGTCTAGGATACGAGCCTACCAAGGATGACTTGAAGTACGAGCAAGCAGTCAAGAATCAAAGGACCCAAGCTCGTAAAGAAGGTCGACGATATGAAATCCCCAACTTGAGGCCTTACCGCAACACACTAAACGGTTATTTTGTTCGCCAAGGGGAAGATGTTCCGTACATGATCTTTCCCGAACCATGGGTTAACGACAAGGGCGCCAGAAAACCCGGTCTCGAGATCTTCACCGATTGTGAAATACCGGCACTAGAAAGGGAACCTACTCCAATGTCACCCCGAGAGTGGTGGGGCAAGAAAGTGACTATAGAGTCCGAGGTAGAGGTTAGCGTGGGGGAAGAATTATCTGATCTAGCCTCCATGTTCGAAGAATTTGCCATCATAGACGATTGTCAAGTCAACTCCATCTCCGACAACACAGAAATGGAGAGCCCACCTATTAGCGAGATTCAGCCAAGCTCCGAGCCAATCAACAACTGGTATTCAACGAAGGGGCCCTTAGTATCTGAGGATTTCTTGGTCGGAGAAATGGGTTGCATACCCCGCACATCAACAAAGGAAGAGCGGCTCACACTTACTTTTGAGTCCGAGAGTGTTTCTAATGCCCTCACCCAAGAGGATATGGAGGCAATAGCTGAGCGTGTGTTTCCTTTCTTTGCTAATGAAAAATTCGATATTTCTGAGTACCCCGAGATTGCAAACATCATAAATGATGAATTAACTAATAACGAACTTAATGAACAAGTTAATAACGATTCAAATTATGATGAAATAGACCACGAAAACATAACATACCTAAATGAACTAGCTCAACAGGTTCGTTGTCGTGGTGAAAATGGTCCAGGGGCTGATGAAGAATTGCATACTGTTAATCTGGGTACCGACGAAGAGCTGAAAGAAACGAAGATTGGCAGCTTCTTCAAGGGGGAAGACAAAGACAGATTGACTGCACTGCTCAGAGAATTTGTGGATGTATTCGCATGGTCATACAAAGACATGCCGGGTTTGGACAGAAAGGTCGCAGAGCACAGAATTCCGATCAGAGAGGATGCCAAGCCAGTAAAGCAGAAGCTCAGAAAAATCAAGCCAGAATGGTCTCTACAAGTCAAAGAAGAGATTGAAAAGATCCTCAGTGTGGGTTTCATCAAAGTCATTGAGTATCCGACTTGGCTAGCCAACATTGTGACAGTCAGAAAGGCAAACGGCAAGGTTCGAGTTTGTGTGGACTTTCGGGATTTGAACAAAGCTTCCCCAAAAGATGATTTTCCACTACCAAACATCGACATGCTCGTCGATTCAACTGCCAACTATGAAGTCCGCTCATTTGTGGACGGTTTTGCCGGTTACAATCAGATTCTCTTGTCCGAAGAGGATCAACACAAGACAGCTTTCACAACTCCGTGGGGGACCTTCTGCTACACAGTCATGCCGTTCGGACTAAGGAACGCTGGGGCTACCTACCAGAGGGCTGTTACGGATCTATTCCACGATATGATTCATAAAAAGATCGAGGTCTGTGTAGACGACATGATCATCCATTCAAAGGGAACCAATGGTCAACATTTGATCGATCTTCACAAATTCTTTGAAAGGCTTCGACAACACAAGATGAGACTCAATCCCGCAAAGTGCACTTTTGGGGTCATCAGAGGAAAGGTTCTTGGTTACAGGGTCACTGAAAGAGGAATTGAAGCCGATCCCTCCAAGATCAAGGCAATCATTGACATGCCTCCCCCAAGGACGCAGAAAGAAATCAAAGGTTTCATAGGCAGACTCCAATACATCAGTCGGTTTGTGCACCAACTCACTTCCATGTGTGAGCCAATCTTCAAGCTACTAAAAAAGAATGTGGCTCTAGAATGGACCGATGCGTGCCAAGAAGCCTTCGACCAAGTGAAGCATTACTTGATATGCCCTCCAGTTTTGGTTCCACCACACGAAGAGAAGCCTCTCTTGCTCTATCTCACTGTCAATGATGAATCCCTAGGGGCTATGTTAGCACAAGAACAGCGAGACTCCACAAAAGAGAATGCCATCTACTTTGTCAGCCGACGGTTTCAAGGAGCTGAAAAGAACTACTCTGTCTTAGAGAAGTCTTGTGCTGTATTGGTTTGGGATTACTCAAAAGCTCAAGCATTACATGGAGGCCTTCCCAATCAAGTTGGTATCAAAAGTGGACCCGCTCCGCTACATCTTCGAGAAGCCTTTCATGTTAACAAGAATAGCCAAATGGTATTTCATGCTCGCCGGCTACGATATCACTTACGTCACACTCAAATCCATTAGGGGGAAGGTCTTCAGTGATTAGCTTGCTGAATTTCCGTGTGACGAAGTGAAGGGGGAAGATGTACAGTTCCCCGACGAGCATTTAATTTGCACCACACAGAGGAAAATAAGTGGCAACTTTTTTTCGATGGTGCAGCCAATAAGCATGGATATGGCATAGGGATGTTACTCGTTGATCCAAAATACATGTATACCCCAATCGCCATCTGCCTCGAATTTAAAGCCACTAACAACACCGCTGAGTACGAAGCTTGCATAGCGGGGCTCGAAGCAGCCCTCGAAAGAAATGTCACAAGTCTAGAAGTATTCGGTGATTCCTTGCTCATCATCAATCAGACATATGGAAAATTGAAGATTCAAGACTCGACTCTGCAACGGTATGGTCAACATCTCGAGGAGTTGGTTGAACAGTTTCAAGAAATCACCTTCAACTACCTACCAAGGGACAAGAACCGTTTTGCTGATGAACTAGCCACCATCGCTTCACTGGTTGAAATACCTGAGGGTAAAATGGTGAAGCCTTTCAAAATTTCCCGACGAAACAGTCCGGCATACTGCATGAGTATTGAGATCAACGAGGTCCAAACAAACTCCCCGTGGTACGCAGATATCATGAATTTCCTCAAAGATAGTACTTATCCCGAGAACAGCAATAAGAAGTCTCAAATGGCATTGCAAAGACTAGCCTCCCGATATGTACTGATTGGGGACCGAGTCTACAAAAGACACCACGAAGGGATCAATCTCCTATGTGCAAATGAGACCGAAGCTCAAGAAATAATGCATGAGATCCACGAAGGTGAATGTGGGCCTCACATGAACGGGTTTATGTTGGCCAAGAAGATACTCCGCATGGGTTATTATTGGAGTACCATGGAAAAGGACTGCATCGAGAAAGTCAAGAGGTGCGCCAAATGCCAATTCCATGCCAATCTACAGCACGCTCCACCCTCACAGCTTTACAATATGACCACGCCTTGGCCTTTCTCTTGTTGGGGCATAGACATCATCGGCAAAGTTCACCCTACTGGCAGCAATGGGCAATCTTTCGTCCTAGTAGCCGTGGACTATTTTACAAAATGGGTCGAAGCACAGACTTACCGAGTCCTCAACGCCAAGAAAGTGGCCGAATTCGTAAAAACCCACATCATGTGCCGGTACGGCGTTCCTCATGGGATCATCTCAGACAACGGGTCTCACTTCGAGAAAGAGATGGACCCACTCCTGGTAAAATACAAGATTACTAAGCACAAGTCATCTCCATACTGCCCTCAAGCAAACGGCGCGGTTGAGGCAGCTAATAAGACAATCGAGACCATTGTGAAGAAAATGACCTCCACTGGAAGGGATTGGCCCAAAAAAGTTACCTTTAGAATTATGGGGCTACCGCACGTCAATACGGACAGCGACTGGAGAAACTCCTTATGCACTGGTATATGGTTCAGAAGCTGTGCTACCAATAGAGCTCGAAGTTCCGTCCCTGCGGGTCCTCCTCGAGAACCAAGTCAATGAAGTCGATTGGATGCAAAGCCGATATGAACAGTTAGCCCTACTCAACGAGAAAAGGCTAAAGGCAATCGAGCGTACAAGGGCCTATCAACAAAGAATGGCTAGGGCTTGCAACAAAAAGGTGAAGCCCCGAAACATCAGTGTGGGAGATTTGGTCCTAAGACAACACCCTCCTAATGCCATGAACCCCCTTGGAAAATGGGGACCCCGATGGATTGGTCCGTACGTAGTCAAGAAGATACTAAGCGGCGGTGCAGTCCGACTCGTGGACTTAGACGGAGATCAACTGCCAAAGGAAGTCAACCTCGACAAATTAAAGAGGTTTTACGTCTAATAAACGAAGACCATAAAAAAAAAAAAAAGCTCGCTAGGTTGAAAACCCACAAGGGAGGCCTAGGCAAAAATTAGAGCACGTGCAAAAAAGAAGTCCGCTAGATTGAAAACCCGAAAGGGCGGTCTAGGCAAAAAACAGGGTGCACACAAAAAAAAATAAAAAAAAATGGTCTTCGTTTGTTTGAACTACGGAGACCTGAGCCTCTACACTGGAGGAACGTAGGCAACCTTTGGGTGCGGTCTAAAACATAAACAAATACCCAAATCATTCTCAAATTAACGAGATGCAATTTTATTCATTCACTAAATTATTCTTATCATTACAAAGAAAATGTTGGGCTATTAAAAGATATAAAACATTAAAATCCTAAAAGGTGGTCTATTTTAATTGCAATCTCTAGGGGGTACTAGGAAAAATCTAATTTTCTCTTGGCCTTTGAAGGACCACCCGAACAGCCATCAATCCTACTCTTCTTGGGAGGCCTAGGGACACTGATGCGGACCGATATCTTCTGCGCAACCGAGCGCCTCCGAGCATAAAAGTCATCCAAGGGAGTACCGAAAGGGTCGGTCAGAATGTTGTTCACATCAGCAGCTTCCTTGTACCTCAAAGCACTGCTGGGCTCAAAATCCCTTCCTAGCAACTCCGCCCAAAGAGCATCTACCCAAGTAATGCCACGGTAGACGGTACCAAGCAAATGATCCAAGTAACTCTCGGGAAGAAAAATGCTGCCCCGGTGCAATGGAGTGGAAACCCAACGGTCACGATCATCTCCCCAAGCCAACTGAAGCTCATTCGAGAAGTCCGGACCCATGTAAGAAACTGGACGAAGCACCCCATTCCTCGAAAAAGGAATTATTTGCTGGCGACCAAAATGTCTCAAAACCCGTTCCGGCTGATAAAACGAAGAGTCCTTCAATCCGGGTAAAACCACATGCTGAAAACCGAAGGACCACTCCACAAAAGGGCGAAGACCCCAAGGACACCATTCAATGTCAGTTGTAAGGCGAGAAGCAAAAAATCTCCTCCAACCCTCTTCGGTCAAATCTCTAATCAGCAACCGTCTCCTATGAACAGCAAAAGGATAAAGGTCGACGTCCGCCGCATAAAGCCTGAAATGCTCCCGAAGCCATATGGTCAAAATCTGTGAATACATGTGTTCGAATTTGGGATATTCATAGCAACATTAAAATATGAGAGTCGCCACGCCGTTTTAATTAAAGCCAAAACATTGAGAATAAGCATGTTTAATGGGTTCGGGGGTCAAATTACAACAAGAGAAGAATATTGGACGTTATCACTCCTATTGCCCGAATTGATCGGTCTTTCTATCATGATGCGGTGTATGTAGTGTGTTAGTGATTGAGACCAGATCCGAAGATTGCCTACGTTCCTCTTAATGTGAGAAGCTCATGTCAGCGTAGTTCGAGAAGAATTTAGAATAGGCAGAAGAATCGGGATCATGCATAATCATGGGGGAAATTACCTAAAGATTAGGGTTTAGAAGTAGTTCCTAGATCATGTTCGGGTTGATGAACCCTAGATCATCATCGGCTATAAAATAACATGTAAACATGAAGATCACAACCCTAAATATAGCATAAATAAGGTTTTAATCTAGAATATGATGAATATGCGAAGAACATATTATGAACATATGAATGTCATGAAGAAATATGAATAAAGATGTTTGGAACATGAATATTATGAAGAACACATGAATAAACATATTAAGAATATGAATATTATGGATCTAAACTAATAATATGACAAGAACATGAAGAAAATTTTTTAGAAAACATACCTTTGTTGGCAAGAAATAACCTTGGATCTTCTTGGGATTCTTGAGAGTGTTTTTGGAGGCTTGAATGACTTGATTTGGGAGCAAATCCCTTAAGAGCTCTCAAATTCAGATCCCTCTAATTATGAGGCAAGGGAGGTCTTTAAATAGGAAACTGATGGAGAGATCTGACGGTCAGGATCATCGGGAGCGGATGTGGCCGCGTGGCCAAGATGGAGGGCGGCGGCGACGTTGGCCGCATGGCCAAGGTTGGAGCTTGGGCGAATGTGGCCGCATGGCCATCGTTGCTGGCTGACTTAATTATTAAGCTAGGGTTTTGCATGTTTTATGGAAACCCTATTTTGGCCATCTTTA
The DNA here is from genome assembly GCA_026119855.1 of Campanula takesimana. Lineage (NCBI taxonomy): Eukaryota > Viridiplantae > Streptophyta > Magnoliopsida > Asterales > Campanulaceae > Campanula > Campanula takesimana. The sequence goes on along the minus strand of JAOWBW010001554.1, from coordinate 82,850 downwards.
AGATGTTCTAGAACAATGAGGTATATTTTGGGAATCCGGGACAAGTCTTTGCAAGGTTTGTAATTTCCCTAAAGTCCTTGTGTATTTTTGGGAAATCCCTAATAAACTCATTTTCAAGTCGGGTACTAACAGTAGCCCCTCGGCGACGCTTCTTGCAAGGCAATGTGGGGTCGACGATAAAAGAAGAATCCGTCTGAAACATGAGTTTCAAAACAGATGAAAGGTAAGGGAACGGCTGAACCTTGGCAGGCGACCTAAGTATCCACGGGGGAATCAAGCCAAACGTAGTTCAAATCTGATGGGAAATTGGGAATGACTGTCCTCTGATGGGGAGCAACGTCTTCTGTTGGGGAAAGTGCATCTGCTGGGGATGATAGATGACCGCATCGGTCGGGTGGCTGAACCTTTTCAGGTTTCCTAAGTATCCTCAGAGGAATCAAGCCGGTCGTAGTTCAGAGATATTGGGGAAAGACGAGACATCGAACTTCTGTTGCGGATAATAAACCTATGGATACTATCTTGTATGAAGAACGAACATTCGTAAGCAATGAAGTTATTTGGGAAAAATAAAGACTACGTCGTCTAAATAATCCCAAGCTGGAATGGTAAATGCAATCAGGATCGCCAGGGTTCCTGCCGATCGCTCTAAAGTAATGGATACTGGATTTCTCGCAAACAGAAACGCCGAGACTTCTGCCAATCACGATCGATCTAGGATGCGTATGTCATAGAGGCGCCGAAGTCTCTACAACCATACGAATCCTAAGCAAAAATTCGGTAATGCTAAAATAATAGATACTGGATCTCTCGCAAACAGAAACGCCGAGGCTTCTGCCAATCGCGATCGATCTAGGATGCGTATGTCATAGAGGCGCCGAAGTCTCTACAACCATACGAATCCTAAGCAAATATTAGGAAATGCTAAAATAATAGATGCTGGATCTCTCGTAAACAGAAACGCTGAGGCTTCTGCCAATCACGATAGATTTAGGATGCGTATGTCATAGAGGCGCCGAAGTCTCTACAACCATACGAATCCTAAGCAAATATTAGGAAATGCTAAAATAATAGATGCTGGATATCTCGCAAACAGAAACGCCGAGGCTTCCGCTAATCACGATCGATCTAGGATGCGTATGTCATAGAGGCGCCGAAGTCTTTACAACCATACGAATCCTAAGCAAATATTCGGAAATGCTAAAATAATAGATGCTGGATCTCTCGCAAACAGAAACGTCGAGGCTTCCGCTAATCGCGATCGATCTAGGATGCGTATGTCATAGAGGCGCCGAAGTCTCTACAACCATACGAATCCTAAGCAAATATTAGGAAATGCTAAAATAATAGATACTGGATCTCTCGCAAACAGAAACGCCGAGGCTTCTGCCAATCATGATTGATCTAGGATGCGTATGTCATAGAGGCGCCGAAGTCTCTACAACCATACGAATCCTAAGCAAATATTACGAAATTCTAAAATAATAGATGCTGGATCTCTCGGAAACAGAAACGCCGAGGCTTCCGCTAATCGCGATGGATCTAGGATGCGTATGTCATAGAGGCGCCGAAGTCTCTACAACCATACGAATCCTAAGCAAATATTCGAAAATGCTAAAATAATAGATGCTGGATCTTTCGCAAACAGAAACGCCGAGGCTTCCGCTAATCGCGATCGATCTAGGATGCGTATGTCATAGAGGCGCCGAAGTCTCTACAACCATACGAATCCTAAGCAAATATTAGGAAATGCTAAAATAATAGATGCTGGATCTCTCGCAAACAGAAACGCCGAGGCTTCTGCCAATCACGATCGATCTAGGATGCGTATGTCATAGAGGCGCCGAAGTCTCTACAACCATACGAATCCTAAGCAAATATTCGGTGAAGAATGGAAATTTTAAGGGGCTTCCCATACCCAAAGATAATGAACATCAGTCAAAATAGCGCTAAGGGCACCTAAAATGAATCAAAGGGGAATGTACTAGGGGTAAAACAAAAATTTTGCATGTGGAGGCAAAGATGATGGATTGTTATGAAGTCGCAAACGGGATGAACTCTCGGGGAGTCACAAAGGTGATAGACTCTCGGGGAGTCACAAGGGTGACGGACTCTCGGGGAGTCACAAAGGTGATAGACTCTCGGGGAGTCACAAGGGTGACGGACTCTCGGGGAGACGCGAAGGAGATGGACTCTCAGGGAGCTGCTAATTGTTAGTACCCGACCTGAAAATGAGTTTATTAGGAGTTTCCCCAAAATACAAGGACTTTATAGGAATTAGAAACCTTGCAAAGACTTGTCCCGGATTCCCAAAATATCTCATTTATGGCAAAATCTATCAAATTAGGTAATAAATGGTTTCCTTAAAACCATGCAGAAACCCTAGCTTAAGAATCAAGTCAGCCGGCAGCCTTGGCCACGCGGCCAACATTGCTCCGCGTTGATCTTGGCCACGCGGCCACTATTGTAACCGGCATCAACAATGGCCAGGCGGCCAACCTCGCGCCGGATGATCTGGACCATCAGATCCTCCCATCAGTTTACTATATAAACCACTCCATTCCATTGGTTTTGGGGTCCGATTTTGAGAGCTCTAAGTCCGAGTTTTGGAGTTCTTAAACACTAGTTTGCTCTCTAATTAGCATTCAAACACTCAAGAAGATCCAAGGTTTATTTCTTGCCAACATAGGTAAGTTTTCTAACTTTTTCTTCGTGTTCTTGCATTATTTTTAATGTAGATCTTTTATATTCATGTTCTTGCATGTTTATTCATAGTTTCTTCATATGCTTCGCATGTTCATTCATATGTTCATATATGTTCTTCATATGTTCTTCGTGTTCATAGATTAAAACCTTATTTATGCCATATTTAGGGTTGCGATCTTCATAATTACATGTTATTTCATAGCCGATGATGATCGAGGGTTCATCAACCCGAGGATGATCTAGGAACTACTTCTAAACCCTAATCTTTAGGTAATTCCCCCTCATTATGCATGATCCCGATTCTTCTGCCTATTCTAATTCTCTGCGAACTACGCTGACCTGAGCTTCTCACATTGAGAGGAACGTAGGCAATCTTCGGATCAGGTCTAAATCACTAACACACTACTAACACATTCATCATGATAGAAAGACCGATCATTCGGGCAATAGGAGTGATAACGTCCAATATTCTTCTCTTGTTGTAATTTGACCCCCGAACCCATTAAACATGCTTTTTTCAATGTTTTGGCTTTAATTAAAACGGCGTGGCGACTCTCATAATTTTAATGTCGTTAAGAATATTCCTTTTGTAAATAAAAATAATCACAAGATACTTCCCATGCGTCGCTTCATCGGAAAGGGGTATTCACACTGACGACTCTGCTGGGGACTGCTTTGAAACTTTTTCAAACTTAGTGGGTCTAACTTTCGTTCACATCATGATGTTTGCCATGTTCTCACATGCACCTTACACTTGCCATGTTTACACATGCACACCTGCCATGCTTACACATGCACACACACTTGCCATGTTTACACATGCACACCTGCCATGTTTACACATGCACACACTTGCCATGTTCACACATGCACCTCACATACTTGCCATGTTTACACATGCACACGCACTTGCCATTTTTACACGTGCTCACACCTACCATGTTTACACATGCACCCGTGCACTCCGCCATGTTAATACTTGTACCTTGTACCTTGTACCATGTACCTTTGTTATCTTCGCTTTAGTTTTAGGGTCAAACAAAACTCTGCTATGCTCCCTTGTACATTATTCTCTCTCTCTCTCTCTCTCATACATTGCATTGCATCATCCTAACATCAAAAACTTCTCTCTTTTCTCCTTAAAAGAATTAGTTTCTTGCCACACTACCACTAGTCCGTGTCAGCACTGCACAGGTCCCCATTACCCGGAGTATTCGATGTGCAGGAATTTGTGCGCTACTGTCGCCCTCTTTTCGAGTCACTCGTCTACTCCACTCACCGTGTACGTTCCGCGAGCGGTGGGAACCTTTTACCTAACCCGTGTCAACCCACACTAGTATAGGTATCACACCTAGGTTTTGACCGGTTGGTTTGGCTAGCTTTTTCTTAATAGTCAATTAACGTGCTGTCTATGTCGAGTCATCCCCAAGTCAATGATGAATCGAGATCTTTGAGAGAAAGTGCACAAAAAAGTGATTTCCCTACGAGGGACGTGCCATGGCGAGATGAGTGTTTATTGTCAAGATCTCCGCTCATCATTAACGTGCGTAGGATGCAACATAGACATCACGTTAAATGCCTTTAAGGAAGGGTTAGTCGTAGGATCCGATGGTTGGTGGAAGCCGCTTGCCCTATAGGACCCTCGCCCAAATTGTCCGTTTGGGGGTGTGCAATGCAGGTGAAAAACGAGGGGTCTATAGACGTAATGATGGCCTCCACTAATCGTAGTCTTCTAACTAGTTGCGAAAAAGGGGTATCCCTTCCAACCAATTAGGATATAAATAATGTATGTTTTTGTAAATTAAAATATACTTTGCATGAGCCTTCCCCCTCTCCTAAAGATCCATTGCCCTTCAATCTTTCAGCAAAGCGAGTTTGGATCCGTTTGGGTGGTCGACTACAACGTGAAGCTTCTACTCCGTCCACGTTCTCAGTCTCGTCATCAGCAATGTCAACTCCCGCTTCAGCTTCAGCCTCTGCTCCTCCTGCCAGTGCCGCCGAGCTCAACACCGAGGCTGCTCTCAATGGTATCCCCCCAAGCCTCCAGAACTTCCTCGCCGTTCTCGAAGCAAAGATCAAGAATCTCGAGGAAAGCAACAAGGTGCTGGAAGACCAGAACCAACAGTTGAAGGGTCACATTCAACAAAAGGGAACTAAACTGGTGCCCGATGGAGAGAATTTCATTTATGTCGAGGATGAAGAAGTCAACACCAACTGTCCCCCCAACACCAATGCTACTGCCTTCCCATTCCCGAGCTACCGCAATGTTCCACCTCCTTCTCTCTACACCCAACAAGGTTTCACTACCATGAGCAAGAACAAGGCCGTCTACGAACCTTCCCCCGAACTGCTTGCCGGCTACCTCTCCGCTAGCAAACTACCCGCACCCTCGTTGCCTCTGAGTATTGGGATGGCCGTTGCTACCGCTTCCACTACTCCTCCCGTCACTCTGTCAGAAACTATCCCCGACATCTCCAATCACCCTGTGGTTATGGCCATGCAAGAGCAAATGCGAAAGTTGATTGAGACCGTAGATAAGCAAAGTGCACCAACTACCAAGACAATCAACCCTAGCCAAGTGGGGGCTCTCTCCCCAAGGATTTCAAGATGCCTAAGGTGGCAATGTTTCATGGTGACTCGTGTCCTAAGACTCATTTGGATAGTTATGTGTTGGCCATGAGGGCTCGTGACTGCACCAACGAACAAATGGCTCGCGTATTTCATAGCACTTTGGATGGTATAGCTCTGCGTTGGTTCTTGGGGTTAGAGCCAAGCGAGAGGCAAACGTGGGATCAGATCAGCGCTATTTTCTGTGAGAAGTATCAGGATAACTTGGATTGGCATGTGAATCGAACGGATCTTGAGAACACTATGCAAAAACCCGGCGAGGCTATTTATGATTTTTACAAGAGGTGGAACCATCGGTTGTGTGAGGTCCAATACCCACCAAAGGCGAAGGAACAGAAACAGATTTTCTACAAGTGCTTGCTACCGGAGATGAAAGCAGCTATAGGTAATGGTTACTTCCCTGATTTGCGGGAAATGGTTGACGCCGGAGTAAGGTACGAAGCAGGGTTCACTGGGATGGTGCCGCCAAAGGAAAGTCCAAAGACCAACAACAACAATTCCTTCCGCTACAAGGCTCCTACTGCGCCTGCGCCTCCTAGGGGTGGAAAGGAGGCCGGCGGCCAAGTGAATATGGTCCAGAAAGAGGTCCCGTTAGATGTCCAAGCCGTAACAAGGAATGGAGCTCCGCCGCAAAGAGAGAGGGAGCACTTTGACGATTTTGGAATGCCTATGGGGAAAGTCTTTGACGTGTTAGTCAAGAGAGGTCTTATCAAGCCTTTAGAGAATTACCAACCTGCCTACCCAAGAAGTGATTTGGACGCCTCCAAGTTCTGCAAGTATCACAAGCACATCGGGCACACAACGGATGGTTGTATTCAATTGAAGCGTGTGGTACAAGGGTTGATCAATGACAAGAAGATTGAGAAGCCGAAGGGTCCTAATGTGGTGAATAACCCTCTCCTAACAATGGGGGTGGAGTGAATATGGTGCAAACATGCGAGATTAGTATCCTAGAGCTCATGGACGCTTTTGACAAGATAGGGCTCACGATGGTGGATATCTTCATGGCGTTGGTGACATTAGAAATACTCGAACCATTAGAAGGACATCTCCCCCGTCTTGGTTGCGATTTGTCGAAGTTTTGCCACTACCACAAGTGCACCGGTCACACTACCGAAGAATGCTTTGAACTCAAGAAGGCCGTGCAAGAGCTCATCCACAAGGGAGTCATCGAAGACCCTAGAGATTATGTAGCTAGCAATGTACTCATGGTAGAACTTAGTGAGATCACTGATCCGGCCGAACCTGTTGTGGCGGACTGTGATGAGATGGGTTGTATTTCAATGACTAATAATAAAGAATCTTCTTGCTACTTGTTGTCTTTAGAAGAACTAGTGAGTGAAGTCGAGTCTCTAGAGGAGGAGAGCCCCAAGCCCTCTCAACCTCTTTCTTGGGCCGAAATCTTCGAGGAGGCCGAAAAGACCGAAGCTTCGCCCCCTTGTCCTGACACGCCATTGTCTTTGGAGGAGCTACGTGCGGAAGTTTGTCTCCTTACAAGATCCGGTCAAGTGTACCAATCCGACCCGAAGGGTGCAAAGAAAGTCTTTGGGAAGGAACCCGAGCAAGCCGACCTAGATAAAGAAGACCCTATCCTCACTCAACTCAAACAAACCCAAGCCCATATTTCACTATGGTCCCTACTCACCTCCTCCCTAGCCCATCGCCTCATGCTCGAGCAAAACCTCGCCGCCACCATGGTACCATCCACTATTACCCCGGAGGACGTCACCCACATGATTGGTAATATCCACTATGGAAACATCATCACTTTCTCGGAGCTAGACAAGCCAGTGTTCGGAGTTGATCATAATGAGCCTTTGTACATCACTATCGAGGTAAATGACAAGAAGATTCCCCGTGTATTCATTGACAATGGTTCTGCTATTAATATCCTGCCTTCAAGGATGATGGATGTGGTTGGCGTTCATGGTGTTGATTTACGCCCATCCAAACAAACCATCAAAGCTTATGACTCTACATGCCGCGCCGTGATAGGCGAAGTCACCTTACCCATTACCATCGGAACAAAGATCCTGCCAACCGACTTCCACGTCATAGACATCCCGCAACCTTCTCACTCCTCCTCGGCCGGCCATGGTTACATCAGTCGGGCGCTGTCCCGTCTTCCCTGCATCAGTGTGTGAAGTTTCAATCCGGTAATGAAGTGACCATCATCTACAGTGATCTTGTAACTGCCCAAGGGACGGACACCAAGGGCGTTCCTGTATTACAGATTCAGCATGGGGAGGAGAGCCGACTCTTCAATGGCTTCGAAATAGTCGCTCAAGCACAGATCTGCACCATCGACCTCACCAAAACAACGGACAAAGTGGCACCTGTTGTCAAGATACTGCGTAACATGGGTTTTATACCGGGGCTGGGGCTAGGTAAGAACTTGCAAGGCCCCACAGAATTGGTTGAAGAGATTAATCATCGAGGGTTGTTTGGTCTAGGATACACCCTTACTCTTGAAGACAAGATGGAGCAACAGAGGATAGAATTGCTTAAAAAGATGAAACTTCCCTACAAAAAGCCCGAAATGCGGCCATACCGTCTGTCCCTAAATAACTACTTTGTTAGGGAAGGCGAGGAGTTTTCGTGTTTTGAGTTCGCAGAGCCATGGATTGACCCCACTGGGAAGTTGCAGAAAGGGTTCGAGATTTTCAGAGATGTGGAATTCGATCGGTCCAACATGAAGCTGACTTACATGGAATATGACAAAGCCACGGGCAGAATTAGAACCATCAGGCATGAGTACTCCACCAAGGTTGCAGATGACTTGGCAGATCAACTTGAAGCCGCAACCCTTGACAAGCCAGCAATAGAAGCCGCAGAAACTCCAAGTTTGACTGAGACGTGGGACGGCCAATATCTGCTCCAACATCTGGGTAATCTGGGGCTGCATGAAGACATGGTTGCCGTCATCGGGGATGATTCTGAAGATAAGGTGGACCCAAGGACATTGGTGGTACCCATGGGGGACAAGCTCAAGAATTGGTGCATCATTGGGGGACCTATAGCTACTCCGGAATTTATGGTGGGAACACTGGGGCTTACTCCTTCTCCTGTCGCCACTCCTGCTGCATCTCCTGTCACTCGCTCAAAATCCCCATCCCCAGAGTCTAGTGTTTTACATTTTGAATTTGAGTCTTCCTCTAAGTCTGACGACCTTACGTCTGAAGACTATGATCTTGTTGCAAACGCTATTTCCCTTTTGCTATGAATGAAACCCTCGACCTTTCCGAGTATCCCTCCATAGTCACTCTTGTAACTGATAAATTGGCTAATAATCAAACTAATGATATACACTTAGTTAATAATGATTCATTAGGAGAGGCAGACACAAACACATTAAACGATGAATACATTAAAGAGACTTCAGAACAGGTTATTAATCAAAAAGAATCTCGAGCCCAAGCTGCCGATGAGGTGTTAACATGCGTGAATTTGGGGACCAAAGCCGAGCCTAAGGAAACGCAGATTGGAAGCTTCTTCAGCGGAGCCGAAAGGGAAGCACTGATTGAGCTACTCAAAGAATACGTGGATGTGTTTGCATGGTCGTATAAGGACATGCCGGAGCTCGACAACTCGATCGTAGAGCACAGAATCCCGACAGCACCAGACGCTAAGACAGTCAAGCAAAAACTGCGCCGCATTAAGCCGGAATGTTCTTTGCAAGTGAAGGAGGAGATTGAGAAGCTACTCCGTGTGGGTTTTATTAGGGTGATCGATTATCCAACTTGGTTATCAAATCTGGTGACTGTCAAGAAATCCAACGGTAAAGTCAGAATATGTGCGGATTTTCGGGATCTCAACAAAACTACGCCAAAGGACGGCTTCCCCCTGCCAATTATCGACATGTCGGCGAACGCAACCATCCATTATGAGGACAAGTCGTTCGGTGATGGGTTCGACGGCTATAACCAGGTCGAGACAACCGAGGAGAACCAAGAAGCAACCCCCTTCGCAACCTCGGGGAGGACCATCAGTCGGCGAGTTCGAGCCGTGTTAAGAACGCAATCTCCTCGGAACAAAGCCGAAAAGGAAGAACTCATCAAGTTACCGCAATACCTCAACCATTTCACAACAGTGGGGGAACCGACACTCAGAGAAATAGAAAGGGCCCGCGACCAAGAATGGAGTTCGAGATGTGAGTTCGCATTATGCTGCCTCAAGGAGTACCTCGCGAATACCCCAATCCCGCACCCGGCACATGGGAACGAAATTCAGACCCCAACACCAACGACAGAATCGTGGCCCTCACGCCAGGAAAAGGAAATCAGTGAAAAAATGCAAAGATTTTTGGAAAAATACCCCCTCTCGGTCCCCCGCTACACAAGAATAGGGGCCCCTTTCACAAAATTGTTCGACCAACTGAGACAAATGGGTAGGATGGAACCTCTAGGAGAACATTCACTCCTCTCCGAATTACCACCCCTTCAACCATTTGAACCTACCAAAAGTTGCTCTTACCACCAAGACGAAGGCCACGACACCAACGACTGCGTCGCTCTACAAAGGAGAATCCAAGGCTTGATGGGCGAAAATATGCTCACCGACGTAAGAGGATTTTGGTTCTATGGAGAAAGCGGAAACTTAGAACTCCTCGGCTGCTACGAAATCGAGCCCTATGTGAGGAACGGCCCAGAGATACTCTCGCACCCGGCTGCAGAAACGAGTCAAGCCATCTCAAGAGAAATAGAGGATTTGAAGCAACGCGTCGACGCAATGACCAAAGCTCGAGGTGCACCACAAGACTGACAGAATGACAGATTTGGATGGCAGCCCGCCTAAGGAAACAGTCAACATCAGGAAGCTCAGACGCTACTATGACTAGACTCCCCTCTCAAAAAAAAAAAAAAAAATAAAAAATTAATTACTACGCAAAAAGAAGCCCGATAGACTGAAAACCCGCAAAGGGCGGTCTATGCAAAATAAGGGTGCGTACAGAGCTCGCTAGATCGAAAACCCGCAAGGGCGGTCTAGGCAAAAGTTAGAGCATTCCCCCTTCTATCTTCCCTTTCTTTAAAATCATTCTAGTCTGACTGGAGTGAACTACGGTGACCTGAGCCCCTTAGTCCTATTTGTAAAAGGGGAACGTAGGCAGCCTTTCAAAAGGTGCGGTCTAAAAAACAAATAAACATCCAAATCTTGTTAAGCAATAAAGATAGAAGTTGTATTTTCTGAAAGCAAAAACTTTTATTTCCATAGTCATTGCATGATAACATTTAGTTGATGAGTCTAAGCTTGACATACTTTTTGAATGAATAACCTATTCTAAAATTGAAACTCAAACAAAAGCAAACTAAATTAAACTAATGTGTCTGCACGACTATGGAGAGACGCTCGGGATTACTCCTTAGTGCCATTTGTGCCCTCGGTCTCTTTCTTCTTGCTTTGCCCACGGCGAACTTTCTTCTTGCTAGGATTCTCACAAAATCTTCTTTCGAACTCGCTAACACCTTTAGCCTTGCCATTAGGAGCCTCTTCACCTTTCCTCTTCTTTGACGCCCCCACTTCTTCTCCGCCTCCGTTAGCCACGCTCTTACTCATCTTCCTCGCATAAGCCTCAGCCTCCTTAATTCTCAATGAGAAACTTGGAGCACAGGATCCCAAGATAGTGCCCCTTAAGGTCTCTAGAGTCTGCTCCGCATGCCCAAGTCTCCCCATATACCAATCCAAATACTCGCGTGGCAGGAAGGTGTTGCTAGAGCGTGTGAGGAAAGTCCTGCGACTAAAGCCGGCCTCGCCCCACATCTGAGAAAGAAGGACTGAGGCACTATCATCCAACTGAAGTATCCCAAAAGGGAAATCATCTCTCTCCTCGTCCCAACCCTCCGGGATGGTCTGCACCAAACCATACTGACGAAGCACTCTAGAGGGATAGTAAAAAGTAGTTCCAGAAAGGGTCGGAACTTTGATCATGTGAAGTCCCACTTGTTTCTCCCTCACAGAGTGAATGTGCCAATGGGGCACCACCCACTGAATGTCGTCAGTCACCATTTCCGCCAAATACTTTTCCCAACCTTTGAGAGTCATGCCCTCAAACCGCTCCACCATGCCTCTAATGCGGTGCATCCATGGGGCCACCTTCAGAGAAGCCGCCGGTTTATTCACTCGAAGCCGCTCTTGCAACCACATGGTCAAAAGCCTATCACTACCACAAGGCATCCCACCATAAGCCGCGAGATGGGGAATCCCACAGAGCATCTCCCCAAGAATGGCCGGTACAATATCATAACCCAAACGAGCCAAGTTCACCATACCCAAACATCCTTCACTGGCAAATCCCACCTCAGAAGGGAAAAGGATAGAGCTGAACAAGCACAGTGCAAGATGGTCCAAGGAGCGGTTAGATGTCACGTCTGCATGCATGAAGTGTTGCGGCATCCAAGAAAGGTCGACATAACCGCCCCTAGCATACCTATCAAAGTCATCCGCGGGTACGCCAAAGGTAACCAACTTATCCCTCAAGCAAACGAAGTCAAAAGGCAAGGCAACTTTATCCTTCCCTTCGTAGCCACATAATGCTGCGATGTCTTCATAAGTGGATGTTATCTCGTTGAATGAAAAGTTGAAGACATGGAGGGTATCATTCCAAAATTTACCACAAGCTTGCAAGAGGTTGGTATTGGAGTTCATGTGCAAAAGTGACCAAAGACATTTTATCCCATACCGTTCATCAAGTTTCCTACGACTCGAACCAGGAAGTTTGGCAACCCACTTCTCCAAAGAGGTTATAAAGACTTTCTTCTCAAGGCTTGTGATCCTAGCCTCTTGATCCATGGCAAAAAAAGCAAGAAAATTGGCTAAAAGGAACTCAAAAACTGCTCAAAAGGTTGCTGGTACGTTTGTATGGCTGCAAAGGGTTCATTAAATAGTGCACAACTCCCGATTCTTGCCAGGAAAAGGAAAACCGGAGGCGGCGCGTGATTTGGCCACGCGGCCACATGTGCCCTTGGCCCCGCGGCCGATATTGTCCTTGGCCGGGCGGCCAACTTCGTCCTAGGCCACGCGGCCATCTTTGCTCCGGATCTTGCCATGGCCAGGTGGCCAACATTGCTCTATGCCACGCCATGGCCATGCGGCCAACTTTGCTCCATGCAGAAATCCAGCTTGTTTCTTCCCACTCCGTGACGGATCCATGCAACTACGTACCTGCCTCCTTCCATGGCTCATGCATTGTATAAAATTAGGAACATTTGTAAAATAACTAGTTTGCACAAGTAGGCTCCCATAATAAAACTGCATTTTTAAGCATAATATACATACATGCATTTATACATTTGTTCTGTACATACATATCCCTCTGCTCTCTACTAGCTAACAGTGTAGGAAATAAAGATGGAAAGATGGGCCCCACCTAGTCAGAATCTTCCTCCGTGGTATCTCCACGCCGCGCTAAAGCCCGAGAGCTACCGGCACCCGAACTCCGTCCCCGGACCGCCCGGCCACCAATATGAGAAGAGCCCGCACCATTCGGAGACCGTTCCCGAAGCTGGGGTGACGCAACGTCGTCCCTCTGACAAGTACATGAATGGTACGCCTCCCTCAGTAAGCGCATCAACACGTTCTCCCGCCGAACTGAACGGATATATGCCTCCCGAGTCACCTGAGAAGGAAACCAATGCAAGGATTACAAGGCAGAAAGAAATAAGTGTGTGCGAACATGACTGATATAAAGCACAAAGCCGTACCCCAGCGTCAGGCGGAGGAATGAATGTCTCCTCAACAAGATCTGCATCAGTCGGCTCCAAGCTAAGCTCCACCTCCCGGCCACCCCTCATCACTCTCACGCTACTCGAGCGAAGGGGCATGTCAACCAAAGGCCGACTCCGACCAACATAACGGGCCGAGCTCGACCCCTCTCCAGACAACATCCTAGCCCGTACCTGCGGACTGACCAGCCGCGTCCGTACATAGCCGGCATAGTCGTCACTCCCCCTGTAATGCTCTGCCGGAGTGGGAGCCAAAAAAGTCGCCAACCTCGCGGGACGGAGCATATCCCGAGGAGGGTCATAAGGAGCCCACGGTAACACACCAGCCCTGTGCTGACGAACCACCCTCTCCCCGAGATACATGGCCTCCCCGGTGAGACCCACAAGCAGAACCCTAGAAGCGGTCAAATCCACTACATAGGGACCCACCGAAGCCTCATTGGCCGGGCTCCATGGGTAAAATCTAACTCCAACAGGCTCAGACATCACAAACACCCTCCTCAGATCAGCAGCATCCACTGTCTTCCTGTCCCGGTTTCTGCGGGAAGGAGCCCTGTTGCCCTTGCACCAGTACGACATGATGGGGACAACCTTGTTGGCACTCATCACCAACTGAAAAGGGGCGACACCAAAGACCTCGTACACCCAAGCCTGTGCATATAATGAGAGAGATGTTTCAGACCAAAAAGATAGAACAGAAATCTCAACAAGTGAAAAGAAGGGTAGTCAAAAGCATACCTCAAAGGCGAACTGGAACCCATCAAAGGCCGACAAGCTAGCCCTCGAGCAATGGTCCAAAGCCCGGTAAATCTCAGCCAAACCGGCTCCACCCCAAGAAATCTCACCGACCAAGTCCAAGTCCACAAGAGCCCCTAGCAGTGAGTACCGGCAGACAGTAGCCCCACTGGGAAACAAAATCTCTGAAAAAGCTGTACCATAAGAACAGCCGGACCAAGCAATCCAAATCATATTCCCCCCTACTAAAGGCCTCAATAGCCATCTCCACCAAGCGATTCACCTTCCCGGCCTCTATTCCATAACCCTTGACACCTCCTCCCAGGTCGGTGTCGACTCCCAGCAGAGCCTGTCTATAGTCCCGCCGCTCCGCCAAGCTCTCATCAAAAGGCAAAGGGGTACCAGTAAACCTCAACCCTGTGATGGCCGCGAAATCCATCGGCGTGATGGTAATCTCTCCCCAACTAAAGTGGAAAGTATGGGTGGTATCCCACCAGAACTCCCGGCACACCTCTATCACCGCTGCCACCTTCAAGGTAGCCCCGACCATGCGGACACTGTCAAAGAATGGGCCAAAGCCCATAGCCTCGATCCGAGCACGCAAACAGCCCGGTCCCTCCGGCAGGGACGCCCACAGTTTGCCCACAGTCACTGTGGACCCACGAGCCTTGATCCTCTGCAGGTAAACACAACACAGGTATGTTACCATTCTAGCAATTTACAATTCCAGCAATTTAAATTCTAGCATTCCATTATTCTAGCATTTCGTATTATGTGCATAAAACATACAAATGTGCGAGAAGGAGAGGAATGAAAATTCAAAATTTACCTCTCGCGTCTCCGGAAGCCCCATCGACCAATGACGCTCAGAGTCGATGTAAAAATCGTAATCTTGGTCGAACGTGGACCGCAGCAGATTATCGCGATAATTCCGAGTCGCGGCTCGTGGTCTCAAACCACCCCGTGGAATCAAGGGCGCCGCTTCAAAGCCCGCTCTTGGACCAGCCCCTACATTCCCTGCGCCCTGAGCATTACCGTGCCCCTCTCCTTGTTGCTCTTGTTGTGGAATCATATACCCACCATGGCCCGGAAAATCTCTAAATAATGCCTCATTGATCCAATCCGCCATATCTCCAAGAGTTATGTGAAATGAAATCTTCAAAATTATCAAAATCCGAGCTTTCTCTCTCTAAAAACTCAATTTTCTCTCCCTAACTCGTCAACAATGGAGGAAGGAAGAAGAAGAAAGAAGAAAAAAGAAGAAGAGGGGAGGTGTCTGGTGATGTGACCAAGGAGTCAGCCCATCGGCAGCCTTGGCCACGCGGCCACCTTCGCCCTTGCAACCCCAGCCGTCAGATCAGCAATCCGCGTGAAGGAGATCTGACCAATCAGCAGCCTTGGCCACGCGGCCACTATTGCAAATTCGTGTGTTTGGCCACGCGGCCAACCTTGCCCCTTCAGATAAAATTCCACTTTTGCCCCTGATCTTTTCCCTATTAATTCATTTTAAATCCCTTTAACACTACTTTGACTAATATTCATTACCTTTGGGTACGGAAAGCCCCTTAAAATTTCCATTCTTCACAAAATATTTGCTTAGGAGTCGTATGATTGTAGAAACTTTGGCGCCTCTATGACATACCATCCTAGATCAATCGTAATTGGCAGAAGCCTCGGCGTTTCTATTTGCGAAAGATCCAGCATCTATTATCAGGAGTCGTATGATTGTAGAGACTTCGGCGCCTCTACGACATACCATCCTAGATCAATCGTAATTGGCAGAAGCCTCGGCGTTTCTATTTGCGAAAGATCCAGCATCTATTATCAGGAGTCGTATGATTGTAGAGACTTCGGCGCCTCTATGACATACCATCCTAGATCAATCGTAATTGGCAGAAGCCTCGGCGTTTCTATTTGCGAAAGATCCAGCATCTATTATCAGGAGTCGTATGATTGTAGAGACTTCGGCGCCTCTATGACATACCATCCTAGATCAATCGTAATTGGCAGAAGCCTCGGCGTTTCTATTTGCGAAAGATCCAGCATCTATTATTAAGATTCGTATGGTTGTAGAGACTTCGGCGCCTCTATGACATACGCATCCTAGATCGATCGTGGTTGGCAGAAACCTCGGCGTTTTCTGTTCATGAGAGACCCGACACCTATTACTTTGGCGCGATCGGCTGGAACCCTGGCGATCCTGATTGTGTTTACCATTCCATCTTGGGATTATTTAGACAACGTAGTCTTTAATTTTCCCAAATAACTTCATTACTTACGAATGATTCGTTCTTCGTACAGGATAGTGCCCGTAGGTTTATCATCCCTAGCAGGAGTCCGATATATCGTTTTATCCCCAGTAGATTTCTGAACTACGACCGGCTTGATTCCTCGGAGGATACGTAGGAAACCTGAAAAGGTTCAGCCACCCGACCGATGCGGTCATCTCTCATCCCCAGCAGGTGCACTTTCCCCAGCAGAAGATGTTGTTCCCCATCAGAGGACAGTCATTCCCAATTTCCCATCAAATTTGAACTACGTTTGGCTTGATTCCCCCGTGGATACGTAGGTCGCCTGCCAAGGTCCAGCCGTTCCCTTACCTTTCATCTGTTTTGAAACTCATGTTTCAGACGGATCCTTCTTTTATCGTCGACCCCACATTGCCTTGCAAGAAGCGTCGCCGAGGGGCTACTGTTAGTACCCGACCTGAAAATGAGTTTATTAGGAGTTTCCCCAAAATACAAGGACTTTATAGGAATTAGAAACCTTGCAAAGACTTGTCCCGGATTCCCAAAATATCTCATTTATGGCAAAATCTATCAAATTAGGTAATAAATGGTTTCCTTAAAACCATGCAGAAACCCTAGCTTAAGAATCAAGTCAGCCGGCAGCCTTGGCCACGCGGCCAACATTGCTCCGCGTTGATCTTGGCCACGCGGCCACTATTGTAACCGGCATCAACAATGGCCAGGCGGCCAACCTCGCGCCGGATGATCTGGACCATCAGATCCTCCCATCAGTTTACTATATAAACCACTCCATTCCATTGGTTTTGGGGTCCGATTTTGAGGGCTCTAAGTCCGAGTTTTGGAGTTCTTAAACACTAGTTTGCTCTCTAATTAGCATTCAAACACTCAAGAAGATCCAAGGTTTATTTCTTGCCAACATAGGTAAGTTTTCTAACTTTTTCTTCATGTTCTTGCATTATTTTTAATGTAGATCTTTTATATTCATGTTCTTGCATGTTTATTCATAGTTTCTTCATATGCTTCGCATGTTCATTCATATGTTCATATATGTTCTTCATATGTTCTTCGTGTTCATAGATTAAAACCTTATTTATGCCATATTTAGGGTTGCGATCTTCATAATTACATGTTATTTCATAGCCGATGATGATCGAGGGTTCATCAACCCGAGGATGATCTAGGAACTACTTCTAAACCCTAATCTTTAGGTAATTCCCCCTCATTATGCATGATCCCGATTCTTCTGCCTATTCTAATTCTCTGCGAACTACGCTGACCTGAGCTTCTCACATTGAGAGGAACGTAGGCAATCTTCGGATCCGGTCTAAATCACTAACACACTACTAACACATTCATCATGATAGAAAGACCGATCATTCGGGCAATAGGAGTGATAACGTCCAATATTCTTCTCTTGTTGTAATTTGACCCCCGAACCCATTAAACATGCTTTTTTCAATGTTTTGGCTTTAATTAAAACGGCGTGGCGACTCTCATAATTTTAATGTCGTTAAGAATATTCCTTTTGTAAATAAAAATAATCACAAGATACTTCCCATGCGTCGCTTCATCGGAAAGGGGTATTCACACTAATATGGGAAACATGATCTGGGTTCCGCTTATCCTAATTTAGGAGGGAATGAGGCTACTAGCCATTGAGACCAAGGTGTTAGGTAATGGAAAGGGAATAAGGAAGATGGTGATCTCCTAGTCTTGAGATAGGGATACCAAAGACGTCACGGCTTCTTGGGCTTTAGATTATGTCTTGGAGATAATGTGGGTTTCCTAGGCTTACGGGCTAGGGATTGGAGTTCATTTAAGCATGAGGAGAGTATTCTGTCCTAGGCTTAGTGCTAGGGCTTGGAAAGGTTAAGGTTTGGGAACTTCCTAGATGTTAGGGTTTCGAACAAGAGTTTGGAAACTGGTGTTTAAGGCCCATGACTCTCCTAGGTTTGGGACTAGGGTTTAGGAATTTCCTAGGTCTAGGAGGCTAAGGCTTGGAGTTGTGGTAGGCTCAGAGGTTGCAAAGGCGTTGGCTTTTAGACATAAGGCTGGGAGTTGGAAAGGTTGTGACTTCCTAGGCTCGATGATAGAGTTTAGTGAGGATATAGTCTCCTAGGCCCTGCGGCTAGGGTTTAGAAAGAGTGCGACTACCTAGGCTTGAGGATAGGGTTTGGAGCGAATGCGAGTACCTAGGCTCGAGGCTAGGGTTTAGAGCGAATGCAGCTTCCTAGGCCTGTGGCTAGGGTTGATTAAGTTTTGGACAGGGCATTGTATCCTAGGTTTTGGGTTAGGGTTCAATAAGACGGGGGATTAAGATTGTAAATTTCCTATGTTTCGAGACTAGGGTTTCGGGAATTTGGAAATGATGTTACATGCGTGGCTTTAGAAATTCCCTAGAACTTGGGCTAGGGTTAAAGAGGATGTTGCGATTTCCTAGGCTTGAGACTAGGGTTTGGAGAGAATGCAGATTCCTAGGTTTGGGGCTAGGGTTTGGAAAGAATATCGACTACCTAGGCTTGAGGCTAGAGTTTGGAGGGAATGTGACTACCTAGGCTCGAGGGTAGGGTTTAGGAAGGATGTGGCTACCTAGGATCGAGGCTAGGGTTTAAGAAGGATGTAACTTCCTAGGCTTTAGGCTAGGGTTTGGAAGGAAGCAATTACCTAGGCTTGGGGCTAGGGTTTGGAGAGAATGCGACTACCTAGGCTTGAGGCTAGGGTTTGGAGGGAACGTGACTACCTAGGCTTGAGGCTAGGGTTTGGGAAAATGTGATTACCTAGGCTTGAGGCTAGGGTTCGGAGCGCATGTGACTTCCTAGGCTAGAGGCTAGGGTTTGTAGAGGATATGGCAACCTAGGCTTGAGGCTGGGGTTGAGAGAATGTGATTGCCTAGGTTTAAGGCTAGGCTTCGGATAGAAGGTGACTACCTAGGCTTGTGGCTAGGGTTCGGAGCGCATGTGACTTCCTAGGCTAGAGGCTAGGGTTTGTAGAGGATGTGGCCACCTAGGCTTAAGGCTAGGTTGAGAGAATGTGATTACCTAGGTTTAAGGCTAGGCTTCGGATAGAAGGTGACTACCTAGGCTTGAGGCTAGGGTTTAGAGAGAAGGCGATTACCTAGGTTTGGTACTAGGGTTTAAAGGGAATGCGATTACCTAGGTTTAAGGCTAGGCTTTGAATAGAAGGTGACTACCTAGGCTTGAGGCTAGGGTTTGGAGAGAATGTACTACTTAGGCTTAAGGCTAGGGTTTAGAGACCGAAAGCATTTGAAGGTTTGCCTTGGTTTAGACTGAGCAAGTTTGAGGTCTAAGAGTGTTGCGGTTTGGGGCAGGTGAGCTTGATACCTCATGGATGGATAGGCTCGATAGGTTAGACCTAGGCTAAAGTGCTAGGGTTTAGCTAGGGTAAGACTCAGACATGTGTTAAGGAGACCGGGGCCTAATGGAATGGTAGGCGTGAGATCTAGGAGATTGAAGGCTAGGCAGGGTAGCGTTGGGACATAAGGCTTTCAAGCGGGTAAGTCTTTTGTCCTAGAGAAACCGCGTTATGGGTTAGGACCAAGCAGGCTTGAGGTCGGCCAAGGAGCAACGGATTGGGATTGGATGATCCTAGTACCTAATACGCATGTCGGGCTTGGATCCTAGAGTGTTTCAAAGTTTAAGCTAGGTGCGAACCATAGGTGCGGGAAATGGTTTTGGATATATGACCATGTTAGCGCTTTAGGTAAAGGGATTAAGTATCCAAGAATTTGCTTGAGTACAATAGGTACCTAAGTTGGATTGGGTATGCTTAGATCCTAAGTTTGTCTCAGAGGTCATTGCGCGTGACCAAGCTCGTTCGGCGATTGCAAAGGTGGGTTTGGTATGGGACCAAAGGTGTTTAAGCGCACGATTTTTGACTGGATGGGTTTTGATATGCTTAAGGCATGTCGCGGTGCACAGGAGATCCTATGTGTTTTGAGCAGGTTCAAGGTTTGGACTTGTTGGGGGAGCGATGTTTGAGATCCATGGAGTTCAAGGGTGGACCTTGTAGGTGGCGAGGTTTGGACTCGGCTTGGATTAAGTAGGTTAGAGTCCTTAAGGGGTTGAAGGTCAGACTAGGAAGTCTTTTGAGGCTAATGAGTGACACTAGGTTGGTACTTGGTAGGTTTAAGAGTGGTAGGGTCATGGCTTGGACATGACAGGAGTCGGGAGATGTAGATGTGTCGCTTTTAGTCGGACCAAGTAGGCTTGGGAATTAAAGAGTCCAAAGGGTGGAGGTCTAAGGTTATAGACCTAGAGAGTGGATAGTTTTGTGATCTAAAGGGTTTAGGAGTTGAGACCTAATGTGTGGATCGGATATGCTAGAGACTTAAAAGATAGGCGATTGGTAGACTCGAGTGATCTTGGGATCTAAAGGATCGCTCAACAGGTTAGACTGAGTAGACCTAAGAGGTTAGACCTAGGAGGATAAGAGAGCTATTGCTTAGACAAGGTAAGGATGAGTATGTGTTGGTAGGTTTGAGATCTAGGAGATCGGGTAGGCTCGGGACCGGTAGGTTCGGGACCTAATGGGTCACCCAAAGGATTTGGCTTTGGTTAACTGGTTTAAGGTCTGAAGTTTTGGGTAGAACCGGTTTGAGGCCGAAGGGGTTATGCTACGAACTTGCGGAAGGTCGAGCTAAGAGGTTATGATGTAACCTAGGTAAGACTCACCGGGTAGGTTTGGGACCTAGGTAAGACTGATCGGGTAGGCTCGGGACCTAGAGAGTTTATGGTGTAACTTAGGCAAGACTGACCGGGTAGGCTTGGGACCTAAGGTTTTGAACCAGGTGGGTTGGGACCTAAGGGTATCCTACTGTGTAGGAAATAGGGTGAAGGACCGAGTCGGTTCAAGAATCACAAAGATGGGTCTCAGAGTGGACCGAGGAGGTTTATACAAATTTTGTGGAGACCGAGAGTGCGGGTTTATAAACAAAGTGTCGTGGAAGAGAAAACTTTTGAAAGTGTTATGACTTTATAAAGATGCTTTATAATTAATTACGATTCTAACCAATTCAAAGAGTTTGTCACGTGCCGAGTTTGATGATGAGGGGTACATCCTTGTTGAAGCCTCGGTACTCTTTGGGAAACCACATAGTCGACCTATTCCGTTGGGGATTATTTAATTTGGTGAGCGGGCACCCTTCCTCCTTTGAGAAATTCTACGTCGAGCTTGATGATGAGGGATGCCCTTGCTTGTCGAAGTCTCGATATTCTCCGAGAAACCACATAGTCGACCCATTCTGTTGGGGAAGCCCTAGTTCGATAAGGGTGTAGAACGGGGTATCCTACCTCCTTTAAGACGCATCCTTTTTTCTGTCTAGACCGCCCTTTCGGGTTTTCAACCTAGCGGGCTTCTTTTTGTGCGTCATCATTTTTTTTTTTTTTTTTTTTTTTTTGAAATCATTCAGTCGACTCAAAAAAGGAAAAAAGAATTGTTTGAAAACATGCGGGGGCATTTTGGGGAGAGTAAGAGAGAGAGATAGTACTCACATTTTGACTCTTTGGGCAACTGAGTGTATATATGTACAAAAGGGAGGAAGCCCCTGCTTGACAGAAAGTAAGTGTTTAGCTCTTTCCTAGATTGTAGAACGGAAGACTTGTCGAGACATTTGAAAATTGTTTTATTCAAGATTCTTATTTGATTGCTCGAGAATGGACCTCGTTGATTAGTTATGCATCTTATGATTATGTTTTAGACAAGTAGTCTCGAAATAATAATGTTTTGATCAGTTGTGAGTGAAGAAGTCAGGAGTAGAAATATGGGGCAAGAGAGAAGAGAAGGAAAATTGGCTACGAGGTGGGTTGTGTATATTTTGGACCGGACCCTAAGGTTGCCTACGTTCTCCTCAAGGTGAGAAGCTTAGGTCCGCGTAGTTCGGGGATGACCTGCTTGACGATGGTGTCGGGTTTCAGTGGGTATGTGTGGGAGGAAAGAAAAGAAAGAAAGTTGGCCCAAGGTAGGTTATGTTTGGCTTTGAGTGGTTGCCCGGTTGACGATGAAGTTGGGTTTTGAGTTTAGGGGTGTGAGGTTCGTTTGAGGTGAGTTGTTCTTTGTAGCTCATTGAGGTGGATTACTCCTTTGTAGTTGTTGCAGTGGATTGCTCCATCGTAGTTGTCATGGGTTGCTGCCGTTTATCTACTTTGTAAGGAAAGAAAGGAAAATAGAACATTTGAGGTGAAAAGAAAATGGGACTTTTACTTTTCCATGGTGATAGCCCCTTCTATTTTTCTTTTTCTTTTTTCTTTTTATTTTATCTCTTTGTGCACACCCCTTTTTTTTGCCTAGGCCGCCCTTTCGGGTTTCAACCTAGCGGGCTTCTTTTTGTGCAATGCTCTAACTTTTGCCTAGGTCGCCCTTTTGGGTTTCAACCTAGCGAGCCATATATATATATATTTTTTATATTTGTACATGAAACATTGGGCGAGACAAGCCCCTAGTTTGCTTTCGCCTCTCTCGATTGCGAGGTAGCTTCCTTATAGTTCAAGCGGCCTTTTGCTGGCGGCGGGCATCCTAGCCCCTTGATTTTCACCGGTAGAGCTCCATTGGATTATCACGTGCACCAATTAATGGCATGAATGACTTCGTGCACTTGTCTTATATTTGCGATGGAATACGGACAGCCCCAGTGTAACAGCATGTAGTACTCATGAAGGGAACAAACCAACCCTTTAAATTATGGTAGCATTGATGTCTATTTGATGATGAGCAACCGCAGTCCATTTCTTTGTCACGGCCTTATAAAAAGGGGTCTAATGGTGGGATGAGAGGCGTATGAGGATAGTGTATGGGAGAAGGTGTATATAGAGAGTGTATATGAAGTGTGTACAAGGGGTGAGTGTATAGAGAGAGTGTATGGGGGTAGAATGTAGAGAGAAGAGAAAGTGATTCGTTCATCCCAATTGATCGAAGCATTTGTTATTTTGAGATTAATCGTTTACTTAGTTATGTGAATGGTTTGTGGGTCCATTTACCTTTTAATGAGTCGTCATTAATGAGTAAGATTAAGATTAATTCATCATATAAAGATATAGCAATCAAGCGAAAATGGTGAATAAGACAATTATCATGAAATTTATATATGCAAGCTTATGTCTCAAGTCTAGAGAGAAAAGAAAAGAAATAAAGACTCTTTTATTGGAACTAAAAGATTTAAACCGACTAGTCCGGGGTGGACTCTTACTTAAAGAAACAGAAATCGTCCAAGGTGGACTTTTGACTAAGGACACTCTAGAACCTACGAAGACTGAATGACCCTTTTCTTTTCTTTTATTTAAAGGAGGTAGCCCCAATTTCCTCTTTTGCCCATGCCCATGTATTCCGTTGGCGGGTGATGGCTCCGCTGTCAATGAGGCTTTGAATCTTTCTCCTCAATTGGAGGCAATCTTCGGTGTCATGCCCAATGTACTGGTGGTATTGGCAGTGTTTGGAGGGATCCAAGCCTTGCTTCACCCTACTTGGTTCATAGTTGAACAAAGGAGACAACTTGCCGGCTTGAACTAGACTTTTGAAGAGTTTGGCTAACGGCATACCCAAGTCGTCGAATTCGCGCTCGTCCTTCCTTTCACGAACTGTCTTTGAGGGTGACTTAGGTACCGGCACCCCTTGTTGATGAGTAGTCATAGGAGGCATCCCGACGGGGACAGTCTGTGGCGTCCCGTACATTTGAGGAGCGTACGGGTGTTGACATTGAGCAAGAGGGAGAACTCGACTGAGGTAATCATAAACGCCACGAATGTCAGACAAATGGCGTCTCTCGATATCTCTTAGGGTCTTATGCATCTCCTTCTGAAAGTGTGTTGCTTGCTCGTTGAGAATGGACTTAAAGTGGATTGCTTGTTCATCGAGGATGGCTTCGAAGCGGGATGCTTGCTTACTAAGAGCAGTACCGGTGTAGAGGATTGTCTCGGGATCTTGGGTAGCAGCTTCAGTTGTAACTTCGATGTTCCTTGCAGGCGACATGATGCAAAACTCTATGTCATGAAAGAATTAGATTCGTATTTAATGATAAGGCATCGTTATAAAAATCATTTTTTGGAAAAGAGTCGGTCTCCACATTTTTGAAATGCATTTTGGTAAATAATTGAAAGTTTGACCGGGCCGAAGTTGCCTACGTTCCCCTTATCATGAGGGAGAGGTCCCACACAATAAGAGGCTCAGGTCGCCGTAGTTCGAATCAAGTTAGACTTTTAAAAAGAGGTGAGAGATGACTATAGGGGTCAAAATGAGGGAGATGACTCGGTCTTTAGTCAAGCATGGGTGAGGAAGACCTATAGGAATCGGGTAAGGTTTGAGCTAAATTTGACCTAAGGTTTGACCTAAGGTTTGAGACAAGAAATGGTTCAAGCTAGGATGCGACGATAATGGTGGGTTGACCTAGATGGGTAAAGGATAGGTCGACCTAAATGAGAAGGGTTGGATTGACCTATATGGTGAATGAATCAAGATAGCGGGTTGTAGCAGTTTGCCTATGGGATGATCTAAGCGGGATAGACATGGTTTAACCTAAGCGGGTCTAAGGTTGACCTATTCGGGCTGGTGGACTAAGGAAGGTTGGAGATTGACCTAGATGGATCCAAGATAGGTAAGTCGACCTAAGCGGGTCATGGGGTGACCTTGACGGGTCAAAGGTGAAGGGATAGTTTTAACCTAAGACGGACAAGTTGACCAAAATGGGTCAAGGATGGTGTGTGGACCTAAACGGGTTGACCTAGGTTGTTCTGGACGACGGTGGGTCAAATAATGACCTAGGTGGGTCAAGATGACGGTTTGACCAAAGCGGGTTAGGGCCAAAGGTAATTGGGTTCACCTATGGGATCAAAGATTGACCTAAGAGGTCGAAAACGGATAAGGTTGACCTAGGAGTCCAAGTTTGACCTAAGAGGTCGAAGGTGATTGGGTTGACCTAGGAGGTCAAAGGTTGACCTAACAGGTCAACGGGTGATAATGTTGACTGAGGGGGTCAAAGGTTTACCTAGGAGGATGAGGTTGACCTAGGAGGTCAAAGGTTGACCTAAGAGGTCAAAGATGATTAAGTTGACCTAGGGGGTCAAAGGTTGACCTAAGAGGTCAAAGGCGGATGAGGTTGACCTAGGGGGTCAAGGGTAGACCTAAGAGGTCAAAGATGATAAAGTTTACCTAGGGGGTTAAATGTGATAAGGTTGTCCTAGGAGGTCAAGGGTTGACCTAAGAGGTCGGAGGCGGATAAAGTTGACCTAAGCGGTCAAGGGTTGACCTAAGAGGTCGAGGGGTGACCTAAGAGGTCGAGGGTGATAAGGTTGACCTAGGCGGTCAAGGGTAGACCTAAGAGGTTAAAGGCGGATGAGGTTGACCTAGGCAGTCAAGGGTTGACCTAAGAGGTCAAAGGTGGATGAGGTTGACCTAGGCGGTCAAGGGTTAACCTAAGAGGTCAAAGGTGGATGAGGTTGACCTATGGGGTCAAAGGTTGACCTAAGAGGTCGAGGGGTGACCTAAGAGGTCGAAGGTGATAGGGTTGACCTAGGAGGTCAAGGGTAGACCTAAGAGGTCAAAGGCGGATAAAGTTGACCTAGGCGGTCAAGGGTAGACCTAAGAGGTCAAAGGCGGATGAGGTTGACCTATGGGGTCAAAGGTTGACCTAAGAGGTCGAAGGTGATAAGGTTGACCTAGGAGGTCAAGGGTAGACCTAAGAGGTAAAAGGCAGATAAAGTTGACCTAGGGGGGCAAAGGTGGTAAGGTTGATCTAGGAGGTCAAGGGTAGACATAGGAGGTCAAAGGTAGATAAGGTTGACCTAGGAGGTCAAAGGTTGGGAAGGTTGACCTAGGCGGTCAAAGGTTGACCTAGGAGGTCAAAGGTAGATAAGATTGTCCTAAGAGGCCAAAGGATGGTGGGATTTTAGCCAAAGCGGGTCGAGATGAAGGGTAGACCCAAATGGATCGCAATGATGGTCCAACGGATGAGCGATGGACCTTAGAGGTCGCCTAGATGCAATGCACAATTTATTTTGCGAAAAGTTTTGCATTTATTTACATCCTAAATGGGTGGTCCGAGGAGTGTCCTAATCTCTATGTGTGGGTTAACACGGGTTAGGTTAAAGGTTCCCACCGCTCGCGGAACGTACACGGTGAGTGGAGTAGACGAGTGACTCGAAAAATGTGAGGCAGTAGCGCACAAATTCCTGCACATCGAATACTCCGGGTAGTAGGGACCTGTGCAGTGCTGACACGGACTAGTGGTAGTGTGTGGCAAGAAACTAATTCTTTTTAAGGAGAAAAGAGAGAAGTTTTGAATGTTTGAATGATGCTATGCAATGCAATGCAGGATAAGGAAAATAACGTACAAGGGAGCATAGCAGAGTTTTGTTTGACCCTAATACTAAGACGAAAATAATAAAGGTACAAGGATACAAGGTATATACAAAGTACAAATATCAACAAAGTACAAGTATTAACATTGCGGGGTGCACGGGTGCATGTGTAAACATGGCAAGTATGTGAGGTGCATGTATAAACATGGCAAGTGTGTGCATGTGTAAACATGGCAAGTGTGTGTAGGGTGCATGTGTAAACATGGCAAGTGTGTGAGGTGCATGTGTAAACATGGCAAGTGCGTGTGAGGTGCACGTGTAAACATGGCAAGTGTGTGCATGTGTAAACATGGCAAGTGTGTGCATATGTAAACATGGCAAGTGTGCATGTGTAAACATGGCAGGTGTGTGCATGTGTAAACATGGCAGGTGTGTGCATGTATAAACATGGCAAGTGTGTGCATGTGTAAACATGGCAAGCATCATGATGTGACGAAAGTTAGACCCACTAAGTTGGAAAAAGTTTCAAAGCAGTCCCCAGCAGAGTCGCCACTGTGAATACGTGTGTTCGAATTTGGGATATTCATAGCAACATTAAAATATGAGAGTCGCCACGCCATTTTAATTAAAGCCAAAACATTGAGAAAAAACATGTTTAATGGGTTCGGGGGTCAAATTACAACAAGAGAAGAATATTGGATGTTATCACTCCTATTGCCCGAATTGATCGGTCTTTCTATCATGATGCGGTGTATGTAGTGTGTTAGTGATTGAGACCGGATCCGAAGATTGCCTACGTTCCTCTTAATGTGAGAAGCTCAGGTCAGCGTAGTTCGAGAAGAATTTAGAATAGGTAGAAGAATCGGGATCATGCATAATCATGGGGGAAATTACCTAAAGATTAGGGTTTAGAAGTAGTTCCTAGATCATGTTCGGGTTGATGAACCCTAGATCATCATCGGCTATGAAATAACATGTAAACATGAAGATCACAACCCTAAATATAGCATAAATAAGGTTTTAATCTAGAATATGATGAATATGCGAAGAACATATTATGAACATATGAATGTCATGAAGAAAATATGAATAAAGATGTTTGGAACATGAATATTATGAAGAACACATGAATAAACATATTAAGAATATGAATATTATGGATCTAAACTAATAATATGACAAGAACATGAAGAAAAAAATTATAAAACTTACCTTTGTTGGTAAGAAATAACCTTGGATCTTCTTGGGATTCTTGAGAGTGTTTTTGGAGGCTTGAATGACTTGATTTGGGAGCAAATCCCTTAAGATCTCTCAAATTTGGATCCCTCTAATTATGAGGCAAGGGAGGTCTTTAAATAGGAAACTGATGGAGAGATCTGACGGTCAGGATCATCCGGAGCGGATGTGGCCGCGTGGCCAAGATGGAGGGCGGCGGCGACGTTGGCCGCGTGGCCAAGGTTGGAGCTTGGGCGAATGTGGCCGCGTGGCCATCGTTGCTGGCTGACTTAATTATTAAGCTAGGGTTTTGCATGTTTTATGGAAACCATATTTTGGCCATGTTTAAGATGTTCTAGAACAATGAGGTATATTTTGGGAATCCGGGACAAGTCTTTGCAAGGTTTGTAATTTCCCTAAAGTCCTTGTGTATTTTTGGGAAATCCCTAATAAACTCATTTTCAGGTCGGGTACTAACAAAAGCAAGGGGCTTCCTCGTCACATCTCGCCCGTACGGTGCAACTCGTCCAAACCATGCAAGGTCTCTCCTACGATGAGCGGAATTATGCTAAATCGCTGTCCTTTCGCCTGCAACACAATTTCAGCCAACTGCGCATCCGCAGTACGCAGAGGAGTGACAAACAAAACCTCGCTGAAAAGGCAGACAGCCATGGAATTTCTCTTAAAAGACTGAACCGCGACATCTTCCGAATGCGAAATGAAAAACATCGGAAGCTCAGTTATGTCAACAACGGTCCCGTGCCTCATCTTCTTCACTTCTCCAACAGGGAGATTCAGAATATTAACCCAAGAATCAACAACACCGCGGTGATATTTGGGGACGGAAATCCGACCGGCCAAAGGCATACCCAAAATGGCCCCAAAATCATCAACGGTCGGCACCATCTCATTAGCCGAAAAGTTGAATGTATGGCTATCACAATCCCAAAAGGCTACAGCAGCTTTCAAGAAGTCCCAATCCGGCTTCAACGTCCGCAAAGTAAAAAGAATTCGAAGCCCGAAGTCTTTGATGAAGTCATTTTTGGGATGGGTCTTAAAAGAATACACGAAGGTCGACAAATCCTTCTCGTAACTCTTGACAACCTCGGCATCAAGACTAAAAAGGTTGGAGGCCATGGGAAAGAAGGTTATAAGCAAGATTGGGTAATAAAATGGTGTTCAAAAATGGCAGAAAAAGGCTGTTGGAATCGAATTGTCGACCAGAAGCTGATATTGTAGATGTTGGAGGATCTTTTGGTCAGAAAATATCAGGCCCTGAAATTCGCCTCCCAGAGGCGCGCGCCTCCCGACACCGGTCTAAAAGGCGCGCGCGTCTCGTATCAAAGAGAAGAAGCGCCCGCGTCCCAGATGGAAGATGCTCCAGAAACAGCCTTTGTCAGTTCAAGAAGGAAGCCCAGACACGCTCAAAGGCCTTCTATCTACAGAAGAGATCAATCCCACCAACAAGCGAAGCTCAAAACGACGGCAGGAAGCACTCGGAAGGGCACACATTAATTTGGTCTGCCCTTAAGGCAGGTCTAAAAACTGAAATAGGATAGAAACTTACACTCAAAGTAGGGTGTCTTTCATTATTCTCAAAAATCAGTTTTTACAATTCATCCCCAGCACAAAGCATTCCGCAGTCAACTGTGCCCGCACCCCGTCAAAAGTCAAAGTCAAACAGTCAAAGAATGACTCACAACAACAACTTGGTCTGGGACGATCCCCGGAATCGCTGCTTATTCATCAAACAAAATCCACATCCATCCAGAGCAAACGGTCCTCCGGGTCCCGCACTTCAGCAAACGGTCTTCCGGGTCCCGCACTTCAGCAAACGGTCCTCCGGGTCCCGCAACTTCAGCAAACGGTCCTCCGGATCCCGCACTTCAGCAAACGGTCCTCCGGGTCCCGCAACTTCAGCAAACGGTCCTCTGGGTCCCGCACTTCAAAGCAAACGGTCCTCTGGGTCCCGCAACTTCAGCAAACGGTCCTCTGGGTCCCGCACTTTAGCAAACGGTCCTCCGGGTCCCGCACTTCAGCAAACGGTCCTCTGAGTCCCGTACTTCAGCAAACGGTCCTCCGGGTCCCGCAACTTCAGCAAACGGTCCTCCGGATCCCGTACTTCAGCAAACGGTCCTCCGGGTCCCGTATTTCAGCAAACGGTCCTCCGGGTCCCGCACTCCAGCAAACGGATCTCGCTCTCAGCAAACAGGTCCCGCTTCCAGCAAACGAATCTCGCTCTCAGCGAACAGATCCCGCTTCCAGCAAATGGATCCCACTCCAAGCAAACGGATCCCGCTATTGGCAAATTCGCTCACACAGGGAGCGCACCCTTATCTCTCAAAGCCGCTCACACAGGGAGCGCACCTCTATCCTCCGCAATTTCAAATTCCTGCTTTTATCGAGTCTTTTCTTTTCCTTGGTGATGTTCTAGGCGGATGTCTGTTTTTCGTCGGCGCGTTTGCTTCGCAATCCACACCACCGTGGGGCTCTGTAGACACCCCACCTTGGACCGCTCACCCCGATTGCACACTTGGTTTTATGTTTCTCCCTCTTTTAAGTGTTTTCTGTTAGTTTTTGTTACTTTTGTTAAGTTCTAGACGGGCTCCGTTAAGTCCAGGGACTAAACTGAATAACAGTTCTAACTTTCTAGTCCATTCTGTCAGATTTTGCCTTTCAGAGTCGCGCGCCTCCGCCCCTTGAGGCCAGACGCGCGTGCCTTCCACCGCCTAGGTGGGATGCGCACGCTTCTGGGGCGTGTCAGTTACAGATTCTGCCCAAGAATCTCTCCCTTGCTCATTATACATGATTTTGCCCGGGAAACTGATCTTTGTGACTCTGTTTTGGCACCAAAAACATCACTTTTCAACTATAAAAACCCCTCCAATCCATCATTGGAGGAGGACTTGGAAAAATCACCACTTTAGACTTTTTACTCACTCTTTGCCTAGACTGTTCATTTGGGACTTCTTCAACAAAAGTACTCAACCTCTTCTTCAAGGCTTTACAAGAGGTTCTCTTTTTGAAGGATACTATAGGTAAATGTTTTAAGGACTTCTTTTCTTCTTCTTCTTCTTCTTCTTCTTCTTCTTCTTCTTCTTCTTCTTCTTCAATCACATGTGCAATCACCCAAAACCATTTGGGACATGACACCAACGGTCCTTTCATTACATTGAATTGGCCTAGGAGTCATCTCCCTACATTTCAAACTCTAAAACCCCTTTTTATCATCATTTTAATAGGAAGAAAACATTTATCTTAGAAAGTGAATTATGAACAAACAAGACCGACTTTGCTCGGGCGAAATGGGTGTTTAAGTACTTCCCATTTCGTAACCTAACCCCCGAACCCCTCATCCCAAAGAATCTCTATTTTCGTAAATCAAACTTAGGCTCATAAACATTAGGTTTTCTTACCTTCCTCAAAAACGTGAGTGGCGACTCTAAAACACAATTAGACATCCTAGGTTAACTCACGCGCTCTAGCCAAGCCGTGGTTCCCCCGGGGTATCTACAGCTGCGCCATCGAAAAAAAGTTGCCACTTATTTTCCTCTGTTGTACCTCAAATTAAATGCTCGTCAGGGAACTGTACATCTTCCCCCTTCACTTCGTCACACGGAAATTCAGCAACCTGATCACTGAACACCTTCCCCCTGATGGATTTGAGTGTGACGTAAGTGATATCGTAGTCGGCGAGCATGAAATACCATTTGGCTATTCTTGTTGACATGAAAGGCTTCTCGAAAATGTATCGGAGCGGGTCCACTTTTGCTACCAACTTGATTGGGAAGGCCTCCATGTAATGCTTGAGCTTTTGAGTAACCCAAACCAATGCAGCACAAGACTTCTCTAAGACAGAGTAGTTCTTTTCAGCTCCTTGAAACCGTCGGCTGACAAAGTAGATGGCATTTTCTTTTGTGGAGTCTCGCTGTTCTTGTGCTAACATAGCCCCTAGGGCTTCATCATTGACAGTGAGATAGAGCAAGAGAGGCTTCTCTTCGTGTAGTGGAACCAAAACTGGAGGGCATGTCAAGTAATGCTTCACTTGGTCGAAAGCTTCTTGGCATGCATCGGTCCATTCTAGAGCCACGTTCTTTTTTAGTAGCTTGAAGATTGGCTCACACATGGAAGTGAATTGGTGCACAAACCGACTGATGTATTGAAGTCTGCCCATGAAACCTTTGATTTCTTTCTGCGTCCTTGGGGGAGGCATGTCAATGATTCCCTTAATCTTGGAGGAATCAGCTTCAATTCCTCTTTCAGTGACCATGTAACCAAGAACCTTTCCTCTGATGACCCCAAAAGTGCACTTTGCTGGATTGAGCCTCATCTTATGTTGTCGAAGCCTTTCAAAGAATTTGCGAAGATCGATCAGATGTTGACCGTTAGTTCCCTTTGAATGGATGATCATGTCGTCCACATAGACCTCAATCTCTTTATGAATCATGTCATGGAATAGATCCATAACAACCCTCTAGTAGGTAGCCCCAGCGTTCCTTAGTCCGAACGGCATGACTGTGTAGCAGAAGGTCCCCCACGGAGTTGTGAAAGCTGTCTTGTGTTGGTCCTCTTCGGACATGAGAATCTGATTGTAACCGGAAAAACCGTCCATGAATGAGCGGACTTCATAGTTGGCAGTTGAATCGACGAGCATGTCGATGTTTGGTAGTGGAAAATCATCTTTCGGGGAAGCTTTGTTCAAATCCCGGAAGTCCACACAAACTCGAACTTTGCCGTTTGCCTTTTTGACTGTCACAATGTTGGCTAGCCAAGTTGGATACTCAATGACTTTGATGAAACCCACACTGAGGAGCTTTTCAATCTCTTCTTTGACTTGTAGAGACCATTCTGGCTTGATCTTTCTGAGCTTCTTCTTTACTGGCTTGGCGTCCTCTCTGATCAGAATTCTGTGCTCCGCGACCTTTCTGTCCAAACCCGGCATGTCTTTGTACGACCATGCGAATACATCCACAAATTCTCTGAGCAGTGCAGTCAATCTATCTTTGTCTTCTCTCTTGAAGAAGCTGCCAATCTTCGTTTCTTTCGGCTCTTCGTCGGTACCCAGATTAACAGTATGCAATTCTTCATCAGTCCCTGGACCATTTTCACCATGACAACAAACCTGTTGAGCTAGTTCATTTAGGTATGTTATGTTTTTGTGGTCCATTTCATCATAATTTGAATCGTTATTAACTTGTTCATTAAGTTCGTTATTAGTTAATTCATTATTTATGATGTTTGCAATCTCGGGGTACTCAGAAATATCGAATTTTTCATTAGCAAAGAAAGGAAACACACGCTCGGCTATGGCCTCCATATCCTCTTGTGTGAGGGTATTAGAAACACTCTCGGACTCGAAAGTAAGTGTGAGCCGCTCTTCCTTTGTTGCTGCGCAGGGCATGCAACCCATTTCCCGAATCAAGAAATCCTCAGATACTATGGGCCCCTTCGTTGAATACCAGTTGTTGATTGGCTCGGAGCTTGGTTGAATCTCGCTAATAGATGGACTCTCCATTTTGTGTTGTCGGAGATGGCGTTGACTTGACAATCGTCCATGATGGCAAATTCTTCGAACATGAAGGCTAGATCGGATAGTTCTTCCCCCACGGTAACCTCTACCTCGGACTCTATAGTCACTTTCTTGCCCCACCACTCTCGGGGTGACATTGGAGTAGGCTCCCTTTCTTGTGTCGGTATTTCACAATCAGTGAAGATCTCGAGACCGGCCTTTCTGACTCCCTTGTCGTTAACCCACGGTTCGGGAAATATCACGTACGGAACATCTTCCCCTTGCGAACAAAATAACTGTTTAGTGTGTTGCGGTAAGGTCTCAAGTCAGGGATTTCATATTGTCGACCTTCTTTACGAGCTTGGGTCTTTTGATTCTTGACTGCTTGCTCGTGTTTTAAGTCGTCCTTGGTAGGCTCGTATCCCAGACCAAACTTGTTCTTGACAAAAGGAACTTCCACGGGGTGTAATATCCCTTGTTGATGTTTCCCTAGGCCAAGACCGAGAAAGTGATTCATGTTCGTCATCATGCGGAGGACTTTAGGATTTCCGGGGGCCCATTGTCTGTTTCCCCCTTCTTTGTTGATGGTGTTGACGCCGGAGAGAGTGGCATCTTCTATCCTGTGTTGGACTTGGTGAACGGGTTGCCCCCCATTTCTGTGGATGGTGACATTCTCGGCCATGATAGTGACTATCTCGTCCCCATTTCTGATTTTGACACACTGATGGAGAGTGGAGGGTACCGCATTGGAACTGTGGATCCAAGGTCGGCCCAGAAGTAGGTTGAATGAAGCAGGGACATCAAGTACTTGGAATGGGACTGATATGATCATGCTTCCAAATTCGATATCAACTTCTAACATTCCCATGACTGTACGGGCAGTGCTGTCGTACCCTCTAATGACTTGTGCGGAAGGTTGTAAATCGGAGCTTTTGAGCCCCAGTATGCCCATGACTCGGCTAGGCATTAAATTGAGTGCAGAGCCACCGTCTACTAGAACCCTTGAGATGGGTCTCCCCCTTGCCTTTACTTTGAGGTAGATGGCTTCATTGTGTTCGGACCCAAATGGCGGGAGGTCCATGTCGGCGAAAGTGATGACATTGCCGAAGTGAATGTGACCTATCATTGCCGTGAGGTCCTCAGGAGCCATGTCGGGAGAGACTGATGTGTCATCCAAGTTCTTGATGACGAGGTCTCGGTGTCTCTTTGATGATGCAATAAGGTCCCAGATGGATATGTTGGCTTGCGTCTTCTTGAGCTGTGTTAACAAAGGATCTTCGGGTATGTCGCGTGCTTGCGATCTTTGAGAAGAGGTGCTGGTTGCTGCAGTATTGGGAGGGATTATGCTCGTTGTTACTCGGCCACTGCTGTAGATACCCCGGGGAACCACGGCTTGGCTAGAGCGGTGAATTATCCTAGGATGTCTAACTTGTTTTAGATTGTTTAGAGTCGCCACCTATGTTTTTAAAGGAACATAAGAAAAACCTAGAAATAGCCTAATTTATGTACAAAAACCAGAGATTCGGGAGAGAAGGGTTCGGGGGTTAGGTGACGGAGTGGGAAGTACTTAAACACCCACTCCGCCCCGCTTACGCGGGTCTTGCTACTATTGGTGTTCTAATATTTACATGTCCTTCAATTAATTAAGTAGAAATGTGCTAACAATTGTGATGAGAAGAAAAGGGGAAAATAAAGGGGAAATAAAATAGAATTGTTTTATTTATTTAATGATAAAGATTACATATAACAAGTAATGTTAAAGAATTACATTAAGAGATGAAGAGAAATTAACATGGTGAATTAAAATTAAGATTAAAATGTAGGGAGATAACCTTAACTAACTTCAATATGTGAAGTAGTCATGTTGGTCATGTCCCATTAATGGGGATTGCATACATCAAGAAGAAGAAAACAAAGGAAGAAAATGGAGTTGTACCTTGAGAAAGAGGACTTGGAACCTTGACTTGAAAGTGTTGTTGTTGTAATGAAATTGTTGTAGAACAATTTGTGTAGAGTCTTGTTACTAAGAACTCTTGTTGGGAGAATTTGTGTATAATGTAGTTGGTGAATCAAGGTTGGAGTCCAAAAAGAAGTCCTTTTCCAAGGTAGAAGATGATGGTTTTTATAGGTAAAAAAAGAGAGGGAAATGATGGAGGGAAATTGGTCATCCATGTGAAGTGGAATGGGTCAATCACAAATAAGATAAATGAATAAAAGAAAAATAAAAGAAATAAAAGAAATCAAATAATAAATGAAAGAAATATTAGTTTTTGGGAAAAGGCTTAGAATTTGGGATTGGGAGTTAATGAGAAAAGGGGGGGATGAATGTGGATGTAAAAAGATGGTTTTTGTGATTAAGAAAAGATGTTTGTAAATAAGAAAAGGGAGGGAAATAAGGTGCAATCCGTTACTGCCAAAGTGGGAAGCGCGCGGGTCCGGGTTTTGGGGCGGGACGCGCGCGCGGCTCACTGGCAGTGCCGGAAGCGCCCACGGGTGAAAAATGACAGAATGACAGAATGACCCTAAAAGTTAACTCTGTTATGCAGTTTAGTCCAAAACTAACGGAATCAGTTAGGAACTTAACCAAAGTAACCGAAATTAATGAAAATAAGTTAAATAAAAATACTTTGTATGCAATCGGGGTGAGAGGTCCAAGGCGGGGTGTCTACAACTGCGAGTGAGCACGTTCACGGTCCCTTGTAGCTTCTTCTTCCTATTCTCTAAGACTTCCCTCATAATCTCATCATAAGTCACAACATAACAAGAATTATCAAGTTTATTCATATCATCGGAGCCCTCATTCACAATTGGGATCGAATGAGTGGTTCCTTCATACTCTCCTACCTCTATTACATTGACACCACCCTCATTAGGTATTATGAATTCCTTCTTGTCTATGAGGTCTTGGATGGTGTTGCGGATGGAGAAACAATTCTCGGTGAGGTGGCCGGTGCATTGATGGTAGTCACACCATTTGTGGTGAGCATAATTGGCACAGAGCGGTTGTGGTTGCTTGTACCCTTGAAGAGGGGTGATTTGTCCCTTGGCCTTTAGAGCTTCATAGGCCTCGGTGATGGTCATGCCGTTGAGAGGAGTGTAGACGCGGTTGTTTTGGAACCGCTTGCCTTGTGGTGGGGGAACCTTCTTGTAATTCCCCTTGTCAGTAGTAACGGCATTGACAGAAGCCTCTTTGTTTGAACTAGAGGCGGCCTTGTATCCGTAAGTAGGAGTGGCCTTCTTAATCTCCTTGAGCAAGTCATCCATGTGTACCCCCGCCTCATACATTTGGGAGAAGTCGGAGTAGCAAGCCCCACTTAGGTGGGTGCGCAGATCAATCTTGAGACACTTGAGAAAGATGTCCATTTGCTCTTTTGTGTTTGGCCTCTCAACAATTTCAGAGAGCTTGTCATTCCATCTCCTTGTGAAGTCAATGAAGGACTCGTTGTCTCTTTGAGTGGTATTCTCGAGCTCTTTCCTTGTGGGCCGGTGAGTGGTGTTGCCTTGATATTGATTCTTGAAGGCAAGCATAGCGACATCCCAATCAAGACGGACAGTGAGCGGGAGAGTTGCATACCAATCCTTGGCCGCCCCCTCGAGGGTGAGAGGAAAGCATTGAGCCATAACTTTTGGGGAGACCTTCTTCGGAACCATAGCCCAAATGTAAGTCTCGATGTGAGCCATCGGGCATGAGTTGCCCTTAAACTTGCTAATGTCGGGCATCTTGAATTTGTCGGGAAGAGCGGCCATCGTGCTCATGAGGATGGATAACTGATAAAGGCTTGTGTTGGAGCCTTTTCCCATGTTGAGGCCGTCAAAATTTTTATCAATGTAGGCCATGATGGAATCGACCATTTTGGGGTCGTTGTTGTCGGTGCTTGGTCCCCCCACTTTTTTGGTACGGGCACTGACATATGGGCTTTCAAACAAACCCTTTGTCCACTCGGATTCCTCGTTGTCATTAACCCCCTTGTTCTTGGAGAGCTTGAGGAGCTTGGCTTTCAGTTGGTCAACCTCGGCCTCGTGGGCCTCCCTTTGACTGTCGACATGAGCTTGCCACAAGGCTTCTTTGGTTTGAGCCTCGTTGTTGAGAGTGGTGATTTGTTGTTGGAGTGTTTGAACCATGGCAGAAAGTTGTTCGAGAGTCATGGCGTTGTTGGTGCTGGAGTCGCCGGCCATTGATGATGTAGCAGTCGGAGTGATCGGTTCACAGACAAGCCTGTTGGATGAATCTCTGTAGATGCGGAGAGTACCAATCGGACCTATAATTGGAGAAGCAGCCCTTGTCAGTCTCGGTTCACACTTTCGGTCCATGAAGAGGTTGAGAACACACAGTTGGGCACACGACTCGAACCACATAAGAAAAATACTCTTTTTTTTTGGGGTTTCTAAGAAAATAATGGAATCGTCACACTAGTATATAGACCATCTCGCGGTCCCATATACTCATCGGATTCCATCACATTTGTGAATCCTACATGTATCGGGATTAAACTAAATTAATGTAGTAAAGCATACATGCGGGGACAGATTTTTATTTTCGTCCAAAATAACCACTTTTGGGGACGGAATTTTATTGCGTCCGTTTCAACAAGTTGACATGTATGTTTTGAAGACATTAGTTTAGGGAAATCTCGGTACATGGAAACCGTCTTGAGTCACGGAGTGTTAGACCCTAACTAGAATTGTGTGGTTTGTGCTCGGCTTGAATATGAGGCTCAAAGGTCACCCCCGGCATGTAGTCATGAACTACGCCACGGGCTGAGGTTTACCGCTTCGAAAGAGCCAAGGTCGAGTGGAGCTTGAAACTTTCTAGGACGGGCCTCGACGGGTTTGGGGTTGGATTTGTACGACTCGATAGTGAGCAGTTTATAGGAGTAATGTGCACGTAGTGTGAGGTCTATCACGTGACAAATTTTTTTTTTTTGAAAAGAAAAGATAAAAAGAAACACACAAACATGTAAATTACAACTCCCGAATCACCCGTGTGACCGGTAAATAAAACATAAAATTAAACAGTCCAAGGGTTCAATTCTGTTTTGATGCACGCAACTTTGCCCACACCCCACTGTTCTGTCCAGTCACTGAAACCTGTTCTTGCCCAGGAAATGGACCCAGAAGAGCGTGCCTCTGGCTAGTGTTGTGGGAAGCGCGCGACTGGCGCATAGAAACTGGGAGGCGCCCGCTTCTGGGCTCACCTGTCAGATTATCAGAAACTTATGGACTCAGGGGATTGCCCTGGTCCTGATTGTGTGATGGAACCCCTGCAATGTTTGTTAGCACGAAATAATAGGAAGAACACATGGAAGGAGGGCGATTCTGGAATTTGACTTGGGACGCGCGCGCTTTGGACCATGAAGGTCCGAGGCGCGCGCTTCCCATGCCAATTTCCAGAATGCCCAAAAAAGTGAATTATTAACAGAAACACAAGTTTAACCCTCAAGCGTCCCAGCAGAGTCGCCACTGTAGATACCCCGGGGGAAACCCCCCGCTTGGCTAGACCGGTGAATTATCCTAAGTTTATGAGCCTAAGTTTGATTTACGAAAACAGAGATTCTTTGGGATGAGGGGTTCGGGGGTTAGGTTACGAAATGGGAAGTACTTAAACACCCATTTCGCCCGAGCAAAGTCGGTCTTGTTTGTTCATAATTCACTTTTAAGATAAATGTGTTCTTCCTATTTAAAATGATGATAAAAAAGGGGTTTTAGAGTTTGAAATATAGGGAGATGACTCCTAGGCCAATTCAATGTAATGAAAGGACCGTTGGTGTCATGTCCCAAATGGTTTTGGGTGATTGCACATTTTACTTGAAGAAGAAGAAAAAGAAGGAGAGGAGAAACGTTTAAGACCTTTACCTATAGTATCCTTCAAAAAGAATCTCTTATGAAGCCTTGAAGAAGAGAATGCTTTGTTGAGGAAGTCCCAAGAAAAGTCTATGAAAGAAGTGAGTAAAGAGGTTTGAAAGTAATGATTTTCCAAGTCCTCCTCCAATGATGGATTGGAGGGGTTTTTATAGTTGAAAAGTGATTGTTTTTGGAGCCAAACGGAGTCTCCAAGAAATCTTTCCCGGGCAAAATCATGTATAATGAGCAAGGGAGAGATTCTTGGGCAGAATCTATAACTGACACGCCCCAGAAGCGCGCGCGTCCCACCTAGGCGGCGGAAGGCGCGCGCGTCTGGCCTCAAGGGGCGGAGGTGCGCGACTCTGAGAAGCGATTTTTGACAGAATGGACTAGAAAGTTAGAACTGTTATTCAGTTTAGTCCCGGGACATAACGGAGTCCGTCTGGAACTTAACCAAAGTAACAGAAACTAACAGGAAACACTTAAAAGAGGGAGAAACACAAAATCAAGTGTGCAATCGGGGTGAGCGGTCCAAGGCGGGGTGTCTACAGGAGTAGACAATCACAAGAATCATGTGTATGATTCTAGGAATGTGAGTTGTCTCATGCTCGCGATTATGTGCTCCAAACTCCAACAAAGTTTGTTTGGAACTTGTGAAAGCCTATTGGATAGGCGTGGAGTTGAGTTGCATGTTTCAA
Source organism: Campanula takesimana (assembly GCA_026119855.1). NCBI lineage: Eukaryota > Viridiplantae > Streptophyta > Magnoliopsida > Asterales > Campanulaceae > Campanula > Campanula takesimana. The sequence continues at coordinate 43,250 of JAOWBW010001554.1, read as the reverse complement.
AGAGCAATCTAGGCAAGAGTGGTATAAAACCATTATTGCATTCGCTTCTTGCAAAAGGAGTAAAGGGCAATAAGTGGAACCTCACATGCTTAAGATAAAGGCTACATAGAGCATCTTGAGAAACTTGGTTGTCCAATTGGATTGGAGCTAGCCATGGATCTTATTCTTAATTCATTGCCTAAGAGTTATAATCACTTTGTGATGAACTATAACATACTTGGAATGAATAAGAATCTCTCCGAGTTGCATAATATGCTAAAAACTACAGAGATGAAGATAATGGAGAAAGGTTCTCCAATGCTCATGTTTCATGATGGAAAAGGAGGCCAAATGCCAAAGGAAAGGTAAGACAGACTTGTCAAACCTAAAGGAAATAATTGTGGTTAAAATAATAACTCCAATTGATGCAATTTGGTAAAATGGCAATTGGATTGACCATTTAGAATTGTAGTCAAAATTCTGGATGATCAAAAAAAGGATTGGTAATGGGACTACCACTCGGGATACTTATGTTATAAATTAATCTTTTTAACTTTAATTATTGGGTATTGGATACCGGATATGAGTCCCACATTTGTAAAAATATGCAATAATTAGTAAATTGAAAGACTACTTATAGTAAAGCTTGATATATGAATGGTAATGATGTAATGGTTGCAACATTGTTCGTAGAACACTTGTAAAGTGACTTTACTTGAAGAAGAAAATATTATTTTGTTATAAGATAATGAAGGATATTTATTTCTTATTTGGAATAAGAAAGGTGCCTTATTTATTATGATTTACTTAATTGTGTTATCATATAAATAACTCTTATATCCTAAATCTTGAAGAACGAAATAATAACTGAGGTTATAACATAAATAATCAAATTCTTTATGCATCATTGTTTTGATCAAATAAATGAGAAATGCATATCTAAAATTCCATGGGACGGAGTTTTAAGTCATGATTTGGAATCATATGATTTATGCAAACTTATTTACTTGGACCAAGACATCTTTTACTATGATTGGTAAAAGGCTAGTATCTTAGTCGACCTAATACATTTTGATGTATATGGTGCATTAAGAAGCAATGCTAAAAGAGAATTTTGGTTATACTTGGTAAAACTATTTAAAGATTCTGATTGGATCATGATGATGAATAATTTAACCAAGAATTTGACAGTCATCATTAAAGTTGTGAAATGGTTTCACAAATTAACTTCACTAAGAACACTATTCTAAATGATGTGTCTACGTGGAAGTATAAGAACCTTCATTAGATGATAACGTCATATTGATCTTCCATTATTTGTTTTGGGGTTATGTATTTGAAACCGCTATAACTACACTAATTTGAGTTCCATCAAAAGAGGTTAAATGGTGAAAGAAAACTCGGTTTGTCTTTCATAAAGATTTAGATGGTGAAACCTTTTGGAAAGGAGTTGTCTGGGACACACTCACATTTAAATCTAATAAATATATTTTCATGGGATATCCTAAGGAAACATGAGGATACAATTTTACTCATGAGAAACAAATGGTTTGTTGCTTATGATGATACTTTTCTAGATAAAAGGTTTATCTCTAAAAGAATCAGTGGGAGTAAAATATATCTCGAATAGTTCGAGACCTAGAAAATAGTATTTAACCTATGATGGAAGTTGAACAAGTTTTCACAAGGGGTTGTGAAATTCCGTTCAAGATATACAAGTACTTGCACACATGATAAAATACAATCTATTAGAAAAAATATTGGATATTTCGAGATAGAAAGTATTGAGGTAAAGTTCATTTAGAATGAAGTATTTACCACCTATCAAAGATGCAATATCAACTCCACATTTAGATTAATGGCTTGGAGTCATAAAATCTAAAAGGAAATTCATGTATAATAATCAAGTTTGGAACTTGATCATTCTAACCTAAGGTGTAAAAACCAAAGGAGATGAATGACTTTTCTTGGAGAAAAACTTACATAGGTAGCAAGAAACTTATTAGAATTTTCATAGTCACATGTTCATATTGGGAATATGAAATTTGGCAAAATGATGTCAAAACAAGCGTTCCTCAACGGGAATTCACTTAAGGATGTATTGGATACAACCTAAAGGTTTTGATAGTCAAGAAAATTCTAAAAGGTATGAAAGTTGCGAAGATTGATTGGATGTATTGAAGCAAGCTTTTGGGAGTTGGAATCTCCGTTTTGATAAGTCATAGAGCTTGGCTTGATCAAGAACAAAGATGAATCTTGTATATATAAGAAGATTAGTGGGAGCATGGTGCTATTCCTTATCTAATATGTGGATGACATATTGCTCATTGGAAACGACATTCCTATACTTTAATCTGTAAAGACTTGGTTAAGAAAGTGTTTCGCAATGAAGAATATGGATGAAGCCGCATAAGTCATTTGCATTAAGATCTATAGAGATAGATCAAGGAAGCTAAATGGTTTAAATCCAATGTACATACATTGACAAAGTCATAAGAAGATTCCGCAAGGAAAATTCTAAGAGAGGACATTTGTCAGTGTTACATGGATTTTCTCTAAGCAAGACTCAATGTCCTAAAGACAAAAGGTGAGCATGAGAAAATGAATGAGATGTCATTTGCTTCGAAAATTGGATCCATGATGCCATGATAAGTACTAAGCCGGATATATCTAATGCTTGGAGCATGACGAGTAGATATCAATCTGACACCGGTGAGATTCACTGGATGGCTATGAGAGCGATTCTTAGTACTTTAGAAGAACTAAAGATTCGTTTATGATCTATGAAGGTGTGGAAAATGATCTCGGATGCATGCTTCCAAACCAACAAAGATTATAATAGATCGCAATCAGGTTTTGTGCATATGTCAAATAGTGGAACTGTAAGTTGGAATGGTTCAAAGCAGAGTACAGTCACTAATTCTGCGACTAAATCTAAGTATATTGCCGCATTGGATGCTGCAAAGGAAGCTGTTTAGATTAAGAAGTTCATTGGTGAACTTGAGATGGTTCCTAGTATTGCTAAAACCAATAGACCTTGTTAGTAATAATAGTGGTGCTATTGATCAAGCAAAGGAACCAAGAGCACATCCTAAATCCAAACATATACTTAGGCGTTTTCTTATCGTTCGAGAAATCGTTGATAAGGGAGACGTAAATATATGCAAAGTACCAAGTAATGATAACATTGCGGACACGCTAACAAAGGAACTTCCACAAGCAAAACATGATGGTCATGTTGGGTCCATGGGTATTGGATACCTATAGATTGGGCCTAGGGCAAGTGGGAGATTGTTGATGTTGGTGCCCTAGGCACGTTTGTTAAACGTTGTATAAGTTATCATTTTATTCATGATGATAAAGAGATAATAAGATTATTATTATGGCTCGTGTTTGCATATAATAATCTCCGTCCCTAGAGCTTGTTAAGCACTAGTATAAAGGCTAAATGATCATGGGATGATCATGTTAGATTTATGGGTACTTGTTTGGAACAAGGTACTGGACATGACCCGCGGTATGAGATTTATGTCATGGTCAATGTCATATATAAATCTCATATTAGTTATGTCATTTGAATCCTTAGACATGAAGTTATTATAGTCTTCCACTTGATGAAGATTATGTTTGACATATTCAAACGTTACCCTTAACCAGGTAGCTATAAAGGGTATGATTGGTATAATCGGATTCACGTAGGGAAGAATAATAAACTAATTGGATTTGTCCCTCTTCAGAGAGATGTCAAGCTTGGGCCCCTCGAAGGAATGATGTTGATGAAATGTTTGGCCAAACTCAAATGGATTGATTGGATCAATGTCATTTGGATTATTAACATATTCGGGATCGAGAAAAGTATTGAACAATACAAGTTGACTTGTTGACCATGACTTGTGTTCAATGACATCGTGGACAAAGGGATTATGACATGTTCTAAAAGGAATGCGAACTTGTATCTAGTTACACTATTTGGCTAGGTATGACGGTTTGCTGGAACCTAATCATATCTTATGGGTTCATGTTTGGGCTCATTGCCAACTTAGTGTAATCCTAGAAGGTCACACACGAATAGAACGAATCATGCAGGACTGAATTGGAATTATGGAAAAATGCCTAAAAGTTGAACTGGCACGGCCGTGCGCCTTAAAGGGCACGACCGTGCCATAAATCGAACAAAGGCAAAGTCTTGCGGGGTGACTGGCACGACCGTGCCAAAAGCAAAGCACGACCGTGCCAATATTGGACGGCTGGTGGCAACATGCGCACCTATTGGCACGACCGTGCGCCTTAAAGGGCACGACCGTGCTAGTGCAGTCGGGACAGAAACTCTGCAGCTTAATTTTGTGACGGGATTTAGGTTTCCTAAGTCCTTAAGGGTTAAGGATTAGGACCTATTTAAGGATCCTTTCAGCAGTCATTAAGCACATTATTATGAGTGCCTCCAAAGGGTTTTGGAAGGTTATTTTCTTGTTCTAAGATCCCAAAAGTGAAGAACAAGAATATTCATAATTCCATATAGTTCTTACAATTGTGAAAGCGTGTTTCATAATTTGGTCTAGCAACCAAGATCAAGTGTTCTTGATATTCGTTCGTGGTGTGGATACCGCTAGAGGGTGAAACTTATCATCTTCATAGTTCGTGATTCTTGCTTTGTTCGTGATCAAGATTTCAAGCCTCCATCGAATTCAAGGTTGCAAAATCAAAGGCATCAAGGGTTAGTATTATAGTATTCATTATGTTGTATTTGAATTAATCATATGAATGGATCTATGGGCTTTGGGTTTCATAAATTTTAAATGCTTAATTCCGCTGTGCATGTTACTACGAAACCCAACAGTAGAAAGTTTCAAGGTCCACCAGACCTTGACTCTTTCGAAGCGGTCAACCTCAGCCCGTGGCGTAGTTCAAGACTACATGCCGGGGGTGACCTTTAAGCCTCTCTTTAGCCGAGCACAAACAACACAATTCTAGTTAGGGTCTAACACTCCGTGACCAAGTCGGTTTTCATGTACCGAGATTTCCCTAAACTAATGTTTTCAAATCATACATGCCAACTTGTTGATACGGACGCAATAAAAATCCGTCCCCAAAAGTGGTTATTTTGGACGAAAATAAAAAATCCGTCCCCGCGTATATGCTTTACTACATTGATTTAGTTTAATCCCGATACATGTAGGATTCACAAACGTGATGGAATCTGATGAGTATATGGGACCGCGAGATGGTGTATATACTAGTGTGAGGATTCTATTATCTTCTTAGACACCTCAAAAGGGACCCCGTCCCTCCGACTTATAAAAATAATAAAAAAAAGAGTCTTTTTCTTTTGTGGTTCGAGTCGTGTGCCCAATATGTGTTCTCAACCTCTTCATGAACCGAAAGTGTGAACCGAGACTGACAAGGGATACTTCTCCAATTATAGGTCCGATTGGTACTCTCCGCATCTACAGGGACTCATCCAACAGGCTTGTCCGTGAACCGATCACTCCAACAGCTTCTACATCATCAATGGCCGGCGACTCCAGCACCAACAACGTCATGACTCTCTAACATCTCTCTGCCATGGTTCAAGCACTCTAACAACAAGTCTCTACCCTTAGCCAAGAGGCTCAAACCAAGTAAAACTTGTGGCAAACTTATGTTGACAGCCAACAAGCGGCCCACGAGGCCGAGGTCGAACAATTGAAAGCCAAGCTCCTCAAGCTCTCCAAGAATAAGGGGGTGAACGACAATGAGGAATCCGAATGGACCCAAGGTTTGTTTGAAAGCCCATATGTTAGTTCCCGTACCAAAAAAGTGGGGGAGCCAAGCACCAACAACAACGACCACAAAATGGTCGATTCCATCATGTCCTACATTGATCAGATATTTGACGGCCTCAACATGGGAAAAGGCTCCAACACAGTCCTTTATCCGTCATCCATTCTCATGAGCACGATGGCCGCTCTCCCCGACAAGTTCAAAATGCCCGACATTAGCAAGTTCAAGGGCAACTCATGCCCGATGGCTCACATCGAGACTTACATTTGGGCTATGGTTCCAAAGAAGGTCTCCCCAAAGGTGATGGCTCAATGCTTTCCTCTCACTCTCGAGGGGGCGGCAAAGGATTGGTATGTAACTCTCCCGCTCACTGTCCGTCTTGATTGGGATGCCGATATACTTGCCATCAAAAATCAATATCAAGGCAACACCACTCACCGGCCCACAAGGAAAGAGCTCGAGAACACCACTCAAAGAGACAATGAGTCCTTAATTGACTTCACAAGGAGATGGAATGACAAGCTCTCTGAAATTGTTGAGAGGCCAAACACGAAAGAGCAAATGGACATCTTCCTCAAGTGTCTCAAGGTTGATCTCTGCACCCACCTAAGTGGGGCTTGCTACTCCGACTTCTCCCAAATGTATGAGGCAGGGGTACGCATGGATGACTTGCTCAAGGAGATAAAGAAAGCCAATCCTACTTTCCGTTACAAGGCTGCCTCTAGTTCAAACAAAGAGGCTTCTGTCAATGCCGTTACTACTGACAAGGGGAATTACAAAATGGTCCCTCCACCACAAGGCAAGCGGTTCCAAAATGACCGCGTCTACACTCCTCTCAATGGCATGACCATCACCGAGGCCTATGAAGCTCTAAAGGCCAAGGGACAAATCACTCCTCTCCATGGGTACAAGCAACCACCTCCCAAGCATGCCCACCACAAGTGGTGTGACTACCATCAATGCACCGGCCACCTCACCGAGGAATGCTTCTCCATCCGCAACACCATCCAAGACCTTATAGACAAGAAGGAATTCATAATCCCTAATGAAGGTGGTGTCAATGTAATAGAGGTAGGAGAGTTTGAAGGAACCACTCATTCGATCCCATTTGTGAATGAGGGCTCCGATGGAATGAATAAACTTGAAAATTCTTGTTATGTTGTGACTTACGATGAAGTTATGAGGGAAGTCTTAGAGAATAGGAAGAAGAAGCTCCAAGGGTCCGTGAATGTGCTCACCCGCAGTGGCCGGGTAATAGCGAGCGCCTCGGTTCCCACGAATACAGCAACCAACACCTCTTCTCAAAGATCAAAAGCACAAGATGCACCTGAAGACCCTTTATTGACACAACTCAAGAAGACGCAAGCCAACATATCCATCTGGGACCTTATTGCATCATCAAAGAAGCACCGAGACCTCATCATCAAAAACTTGGATGACACATCAGTCTCTCCCGACACAACTCCCGAAGACCTCACAGCAATGATAGGTCACATTCACTTCGGCTATGTCATCACTTTTGCCGACATGGACCTCCCGCCATTTGGGTCCGATCACAATGAAGCCATCTACCTCAAAGTAAAGGAAAGGGGGAGACCCATTTCAAAAGTATAAGTAGACGGTGGTTCCGCACTCAACTTAATGCCTAGCCGACTCATGGGCATACTGGGGCTCAAAAGCTCCGATTTACAACCTTCTACCCAAATCATTAGAGGGTACGACAGCACTGCCCGTACAGTCATGGGAATGCTAGAAGTTGATATCGAATTTGGAAGCATGATCATGTCCGTCCCATTTCAAGTACTTGATGTCCCGTCTTCATTAAACTTACTTTTGGGCCGACCATGGATCCACAGTTCCAATGCTGTCCATTCCACTCTCCATCAGTGTGTCAAGATCAGAAATGGGGACGAGATAGTCACTGTCATGGCCGAGAATGTCACCATCCACAGAAATGGGGGACAACCCGTCCACCAAGTTCAACACGGGATAGAAGATTCCACTCTCTCCGGCATCAACACCATCGACAAAGAAGTGGGAAGTGGGCAATGGACCCTCGGTAATCCCAAAATCCTCCGCTTGATGAGGAACATGAATCACTTTCCCGCTCTAGGCCTAGGGAAGCATCAACAAAGAACATTGCACCCCGTAGAGGTTCCTTTTGTCAGAAAAAAGTTTGGTTTGGGATACGAGCCTACTGAAGATGACTTAAAATATGAGCAAGCGGTCAAGAATCAAAATACCCGAGCTCGCAAAGAAGGTCGACAATATGAAATCCCCAACTTTAGGCCTTACCGCAACACACTGAACGGTTATTTTATTCGCCAAGGGGAAGATGTTCCGTACATGATCTTTCCCGAGCCATGGGTTAACAACAAGGGTGTCAGAAAGCCCGGTCTCGAGATCTTCACTGATTGAGAAATTCCGACACAAGAAAGGGAGCCTATTCCAATGTCACCCCGAGAGTGGTGGGGCAAGAAAGTGACTATAGAGTCCGAAGTAGAGATTACCGTGGGGGAAAGACTGACCGATCTAGCCTCCATGTTTGAAGAATTTGCCATCATGGACGATTATCAAGTCAACGCCATCTCCAAGAACACATAAATGGAGAGTCCATCTATCAGCAAGATCCAGCCAAGCTCCGAGCCAATCAACAACTGGTACTCTACGAAGGGGCCCATGGTATCTGAGGAATTTTTAGTCCGAGAAATGGGTTGCATACCCCGCACAACAACAAAGGAAGAGCGGCTCACACTTGCTTTCGAGTCCGAGAGTGTTTCTAATACCCTTACCCAAGAGGATATGGAGGCCATAGCCGAGCATGTGTTTCCTTTCTTTGCTAATGAAAAATTCGATATTTCTGAGTACCCGGAGATTGAAAACATCATAAATGATGAATTAACTAATAACGAACTTAATGAACAAGTTAATAACGATTCAAATTATGATGAATTAGACCACGAAAACATAACATACCTAAATGAACTAGCTCAACAGGTTCGTTGTCATGGTGAAAATGGTCCAGGGGCTGATGAGGAATTGCATGTTGTTAATCTGGGTACCGACGAAGATCCGAAAGAAAGGAAGATAGGCAGCTTCTTCAAGGGGGAAGACAGAGACAGATTGACTGCACTGCTCAAAGAATTTGTGGATGTATTCGCATGGTCGTACAAAGACATGCCGGGTTTGGACAGAAAGGTCGTAGAGCACAGAATTCCGATCAGAGAGGACGCCAAGCCAGTAAAGCAGAAGCTCAGAAAGATCAAACCAGAATGGTCCCTACAAGTCAAAGAAGAGATTGAAAAGCTCCTCAGTATGGGTTTCATCAAAGTCATTGAGTATCCGACTTGGCTAGCCAACATTGTGACAGTCAGAAAGGCAAACGGCAAGGTTCGAGTTTGTGTGGACTTCCGGGATTTGAACAAAGCTTCCCCGAAAGATGATTTTCCACTACCAAACATCGACATGCTCGTTGATTCGACTTCCAACTATGGAGTCCGCTCATTTGTGGACGGTTTTGCCGGTTACAATCAGATTCTCATGTCCAAAGAGGACCAACACAAGAAAGCTTTTACAACACCGTGGGGCACTTTCTGCTACACAGTCATGCCGTTCGGGTTAAGGAACGCTGGGGATACCTACCAAAGGGCTGTTACGAATCTATTCCATGACATGACTCATAAAGAGATCAAGGTCTGTGTAGACGACATGATCATCCATTCAAAGGGAACCAACGGTCAACATTTGATCGATCTTCGCAAGTTCTTTGAACGACTCCGATAACACAACATGAGACTCAATCCCGCAAAGTACACTTTTGGGGTCATCAGAGGAAAGGTTCTCGGTTACATGGTCACTGAGAGGGGAATTGAAGCCGATCCCTCCAAGATCAAGGCAATCATTGACATGCCTCCCCCAAAGACGCAGAAAGAAATCAAGGGTTTTACGGGAAGACTTCAATACATCAGTCGGTTTGTGCACCAACTCAGTTCCATGTGTGAGCCGATCTTCAAGCTACTTAAGAAGAATGTGGCTCTAGAATGGACCGATGCTTGCCAAGAAGCCTTCGACCAAGTGAATCATTACATAACATGCCCTCCAGTTTTGGTTCCACCGCACAAGGAGAAGCCCCTCTTGCTCTATCTCACTGTCAATGATGAAGCCCTAGGGGCTATGTTAGCACAAGAACAACGAGACTCCACAAAAGAGAATGCTATCTACTTTGTCAGCCGCCGGTTTCAAGGAGCTGAGAAGCACTACTCTGTCTTAGAGAAGTCTTATGCGGCATTGGTTTGGGTTACTCAAAAGCTCAAGCATTACATGGAGGCCTTGCCAATCAAGTTGGTAGCAAAAGTGGACCCGCTCTGCTACATCTTCGAGAAGCCCTTCATATCAACAAGAATAGCCAAATGGTACTTCATGCTCGCCGGCTACGATATCACTTACGTCACACTCAAATCCATCAGGGGGAGAGTGTTCAGTGATCAGCTTGCTGAATTTTCGTGTGACGAAGTGAAGGGGGAAGATGTACAGTTCCCCAACGAGCATTTAATTTGTGCTACAATAGAGGAAAATAAGTGGCAACTTTTTTTCGATGGCGCGGCCAATAAGCATGGATATGGCATAGGGATGTTACTTGTCGATCCAAAGGACATCTATACTCCAATTGCTATCCGCCTCGAATTTGAGGCCACCAACAATATCACCGAGTACGAAGCATGCATAGCAGGGCTTGAAGCGGCCCTCGAGAGAAATGTCGCGAGCTTAGAGGTATTTGGCGATTCTTTACTTATCATCAATCAGACATCTGGAAAATGGAAGATTCAAGACTCAACTCTACAACGGTATGGTCAACATCTTGAGGAGTTGGTTGAACAGTTTCAAGAAATCACCTTCAACTACCTGCTAAGGGACAAGAACCGTTTCACTGATGCACTAGCCACCATCGCTTCACTGGTCGAAATGCCCGAGGGAGAAATGGTGAAGGCCTTTAAAATTTCCCGAAGGAATAATCCGGCATACTGCATGAGTATCGAGATCAACGAGGTCCAGGCAAACCCCCCGTGGTATTCAGATACCCTGAATTTTCTCAAGAATGGCACTTATCCTGAGAATAGCAATAAGAAGTCTCAGATGGCGTTGCAAAGGCTAGCCTCTCGATATGTACTAATTGGAGACCGAGTCTAAAAAAGGCACCACGAAGGGATCAATATCCTATGCGCAAGTGAGACTGAAGCTCAAGAAATAATGCATGAGATCCACGAAGGTGAATGTGGGCCCCACATGAACAGGTTTATGTTGACCAAGAAGATACTCCGCATGGGTTATTATTGGAGTACCATGGAAAGAGACTGCATCGAGAAAGTCAAAAGGTGCGCCAAATGCCAATTCCATGCCAACCTACAGCACGCTCCACCCTCACAACTTTACAACATGACCACGCCATAGCCTTTCTCTTGTTGGGGCATAGACATCATCGGCAAAGTTCACCCTACTGGCAGCAACGGACAATCTTTTGTCCTAGTAGCCGTGGACTATTTTACAAAATGGGTCAAAGCACAGGCTTACCGGGTTCTCAACGCCAAGAAAGTGGCTGAATTCGTGAAGACCCACATCATGTTCTGGTACGGCGTTCCTCATGAAATCATCTCAGACAACGGTTCTCACTTTGAGAAAGAGATGGACGCGCTCCTGGTAGAATACAAGATTACTAAGCACAAGTCATCTCCATACCGCCCTCAAGCAAACGACGTGGTCGAAGCAGCTAATAAGACAATCGAGACCATTGTGAAGAAAATGGCCTCCACCGGAAGGGATTGGCCCGAAAAGCTACCTCTAGCATTTTGGGGCTACCGCACGTCAATACGGACAGCAACTGGAGAAACTCCTTATGCACTGGTGTATGGTTCCGAAGCTGTACTCCCAATAGAGCTCGAAGTCCCATCCCTACGGGTCCTCCTCGAGAACCAAGTCAATGAAATCGATTGGATGCAAAGTCGATATGAACAGCTAGCTCTACTCGACGAGAAAAGGATAAGGGCACTCGAACGTACGAGAGCCTATCAACAAAGAATGGCAAGGGCTTTCAACAAAAAGGTGAAGACTCGAAACATAAATGTGGGAGATTTGGTCCTAAGACAACATCCTCCTAATGCCATGAACCCCCTTGGAAAATGGGGACCCCGATGGATCGGTCCGTACGTGGTCAAGAAGATACTAAGCGGTGGTGCAGTCCGACTCTTGGATTTAGATGGAGATCAGCTGCCAAAGGAAGTCAACCTCGACAAGCTGAAGAGATTCTACGCTTAATAAACGAAGACCATTAAAAAAAAAAAAAAAAAAAAAGCTTGCTAGGTTGAAAACCCGCAAGGGCGGCCTAGGCAAAAATTAGAGCACGTGCAAAAAAGAAGCCCGCTAGATTGAAAACCCGAAAGGGCGGTCTAGGCAAAAAACAGGGTGCACAAAAAAAAAAAAAAAAAAAAAAAGGTCTTCGTTTGTTCGAACTACGGAGACCTGAGCCTCTACACTGGAGGAACGTAGGCAACCCTCGGGTGCGGTCTAAATCATAACAAATACCCCAAATCATTTCAAATTAACGAGATGCAATTTTTATTCATTCACTGAATTATTTTGATCAATACAATGAAAATGTTGAGCTATTAAAAGACATAAAACATTAAATCCTAAACAAGTGGTCTATTTTACTTGCAATCTCTTGGGGTACTAGGAAAAATCTAATTTTCTCTTGGCCTTCGAAGGGCCACCCGAATGACCATCAATCCTACTCTTCTTGGGAGGTCTAGGAATACTGATACGGACCGAAACCTTCTGCACAGCAGAATGCCTCCGAGCATAAAAATCATTCAAAGGGGTACCGAAAGGGTCAGTCAGAATATTGTTCACATCAGCAGCAGCTTCCTTGTATCTCAAAGCACTGCTAGGCTCAAAATCTTCCCCTAACAATTCAGCCCGAAGAGCATCTACCCAAGTAATGCCGCGGTAAACGGTACCAAACAAATGATCCAAGTAATTCTCGGGAATAAAGATACTACCCCGATGCAGAGGGATGGAAGCCCACCGATGACGGTCATCTCCCCAATCCGACTGGAGTTCACTGGAGAAGTCCGGACCCATGTAAGAAACTAGACGAAGCATCCCGTTCCTCAGAAAAGGAATTATCTGCTGACGGCCAAACTGCCTCAGAACCCGTTCTGGTTGGTAAAACGAAGAATCTCTCAACCCGGGTAAAACCACATGCTGAAAACCGAAGGTCCATTCCACAAAAAGGCGAAGACCCCAAGAAGAAGGGCACCACTCAATGTCAGCTGTAAGACGAGAAGCAAAGAATTTCCTCCAACCCTCTTTGGTCAGGTTTCGAATCAACAGTCGTCTTCTATGAACAGCAAAAGGAGAAAGGTCACCAATCCGACGCATAAAGCCTGAAATGCTCTCGAAGCCATATGGTCAAAAGCAAGGGGCTTCCTCGTCGCATCCCGCCCGTACGATGCAATTCGTCCAAACCATGAAAAGTTTCCCCCACTATGAGAGGGATTATACTGAATTGTTGCTCCTTCGCCTGCAACACAATCTCAGCCAACTACGCATCCGCAGTACCCAGAGGAGCGACAAACAGAACCTCGCTGAAAAGACAGACAGCCATGGCATTTCTCTTAAAAGACTGAACCGCGACATCTTCCGAATGCAAGCTGAAAAACATCGGAAGCTCAGTTATATCAACAATGGTCCCGTGCATCATCTTCTTCACCTCTCCAATAGTGAGATTCAGAAGGTCAACCCAAGAGTCAATAACACCGTGGTGATACTTAGGGATGGCAATCCGACCGGCCAAAGGCATACCAAGAATGGCCCCAAAATCATTGACAGTCGGCACCATTTCATTAGCCGAAAAGTTGAAAGTATGGCTATCACAATCCCAAAAGGCTGTAGCGGCCTTCAACAAATCCCAATCCGGCTTCAATGTCCGCAAAGTAAAAAGAATTCGAAACCCGAAATCTTTGATAAAAGCATTTTTGGGATGAGTCTTGAAAGAATACACGAAGGTCGACAAATCCTTCTCGTAATTACTAGCAACCTCGGCATCAAGACTAAAAAGTCTAGAGGCCATGGGAAAGAAGATTACAAGCAAAATTGAGCAATGAAATGTTGTTCAAAAAATGGCAAAAGAGAGATGTTAGAATCAAATTGTCGACCAGAAGCTGATATTATAGCTGTTGGGGGATCTTTGGCCAGCAAATGTCAGGCCCCGAATTTCGCCTCCCAGAGGCGCGCGCCCCCCGACTCTGGTATGAGCGGCGCATGCGTCCCATCGCCAAGATAGGAAGCGCCCACGTCCCAGGTCAGAAGTGCTTCAGAAATGGCCCTTGTCAGTTCAAAAGGCAACCCAGGCACTTCAAAATGCCTTCAACCTGCAACAAGTTCAAAATCCCAACAGCAAGGCAACACTCAAACATCTCCGCCCTTGAGCACCCAGTTGGGCACACGTTGATTTGGTCCGCCCTTAAGGCATGTCTAAAATTGAAAGTAGGATAAGAATTATCACTAAAAAAAAAAAAAAAAAAGAAGAGAAAGTTAGGGTGTCCTTCTTTAATTCTCAAAGATAAGTTTTTACAATTCATCCCCAGCAGAAAGCACTCCGCAGTTAACTGTGCCCGCACCCCACCAAAAGTCAAAGTCAAACAGTCAACATCAAAATGCGACTCACAGCAATAACGTGGTCCTGCATGAGTCACAAAATCACCACCTCCTCATCAAGCAAAATCTACATCCATTCCAGCAGAGGGTCCTCTAGGTCCCGCATTCGAGCAGACGGTCCCTCGGTACCCGCTATTCCAGCAGATGGTCCTCTGGGTCCCGTATTCAAGCAGACAGTCCCTCGGTACCCGCATTCAAGCATACGGTCCGTCGGTACCCGCTATTCGAGTAAACGGTCCCTTCGGGTCCTGCATTCAAGCAAACGATCCTCTGGATCCCGCTTCCAGCAAATGGATCTCGCCACCAGCAAACAGGTCCTGCTTCCAGCAAACAGATCTCGCTACCAGCAAACGGATCCCGCTTCCAGCAAACGGATCTCCCCACCAGCAAACAGGTCCCGTTTCCAGCAAACGGACCCCCAGGTCTCGCTGTCGGCCACGGTGGGCCGCTTCATGCCATCGAACCTTTTATTATCATCCAAGCTGCTCACACAGGGAGCGAACCTTTATACCATGCAATTTCAAATTCTTGCTTTTATCGAGTCTTTTCTTTTCTTGGTGATGTCCTAGGCGGATGTCTTTCTTTCTTCGGTGCGTTTGCTTTGCAATCCACGCCGACGAGGGGCTCTGTAGACACCTCGCCTTGGACCGCTCACCCCGATTGCACACTTAATTTTGTGTTTCTCCCTCTTTTAAGTGTTTTCTGTTAGTTTCTGTTACTTTGGTTAAGTTCCAGACGGGCTCCGTTAAGTCCAGGGACTAAACTGAATAACAGTTCTAACTTTCTAGTCCATTCTGTCAAAATTTGCCTTTTAGAGTCGCGCGCCTCCTCCCCTTGAGGCCAGACGCGCGCGCCTTCCGCCGCCTAGGTGGGATGCGCGCGCTTATAGGGTGTGTCAGTTACAGATTCTGTCCAAGAATCTCTGATTTTGCTCGGAAAAGATTTCATGGAGACTCTGTTTGGCTCCAAAAAAACACACATTTTCAACTATAAAAATCCCTCCAATCCATCATTGGAGGGGACCTTGAACCTTGAATTCTAGGATCTTTCATTAAGCTTTGGCATCACATTCTTTCACAAGTATTCTATACCTTCTCAAAAAAGTTGTCTTTGAAGATTACTATAGGTACAATTCTCTTCTACTTTATGTCTTAATATTATTCTTCTTCTTCTTCTTTTTTCAATCAATGTGCAATCACCCAAAACCATTTGGGACATGACACCAATGGCTCTTTCATTACATTAAATTGGCCTAGGAGTTATCTCCCTACATTCTAAACAATAAAACCCCTTTTAAAACCCCTTTTATCACTATTCAAATAGGAAGAACACATTTATCTTTCAAGTGGATTATGGACAAACAAGACCGACATTGCTCGGGCGAAATGGGTGTTTAAGTACTTCCCATTTCGTAACCTAACCCCTGAACCCTTCATCCCAAGGAATCTCTGTTTTCGTAAATCAAACTTAGGCTCATAAACATTAGTTTTTCTTACGTTCCTCAAAAACGTGGGTGGCGACTCTAAAACACAATTAGACATCCTAGGATAATTCACCGCTCTAGCAAAGATGTGTTTTCCCGGGGTATCTATAGAACCTGCCCAACCCTGAGAAACAAGATCCATGAACTTATCGATGAGGGAATCATCACAAAGAAAGGAAATCAGTGGGTGTAGACCCGAGTTGAAGCAAGGAAACCAAGGATGATGTTGAAAGGAGAGGAGAAGAAAAAAAGGGAGAGTAGGTAGGGAGTATTCTAGTTAGGGTCTAAGGTCTCCCAAAAGTCCATCATGGACATGTTTTTACTTTCCCTAAGCCTTACAAGGCAAGGTTGTGTAAAAGGCATCAAATGGCATGTGATTGGAGCCCATCCGTAGTAGTCATTCGAGTCTGTAAAAAGTTTGAATTCTCCGTGCAATGAAACAGTTATTTTCCTTCTATTCTCTCTAGACTTGAGACATTATTTGCAAATTATATTAATTATTGGAATTGATTTACTTAACATTATCAAATGATTGCTACGTCCCCAAAATGATGAATTGACTTCTAAAGTATACTAGTCAATAACGACTCATTAAGGATGAATGGACTCAACACAAATAAAAATGTTCAATGCAAACAATCAATCTTGATATGAATAAATGTTGTGATCAATTGCCATGAAGAAACCATTAATGGAAAGACTTCCCCGATACACATTCCCCGATACACAATCCGATACACTTTTCCATGCGAACCCCCGATGCAAATCAAAGGGCACCCCAAGTCAATGAAAAGGCAAAGATGTTGTTGCTTAACCCCCAGGACTCGCCCGCGATCGTACGTGCGTCACCGAGCAAAAGATTTCCCAGATCTCCAAAGTCAAAACTAGAAGTGACGAACTTGCCACCAAAGGAGCCACAGATGAGTCGATAGCAAGTTGGGGCTAATGGTCCCCTCTCTAAAAAATGGAAAGAGGGAAAGGAAATGAATGTGGAAAGGAAGTCTATCTCGAAAGATGACCAAGAAGGGACCCGCCTCAAAAGGGTCCATTCATCTCAAAAGAAGTTCACCACAGAGCAAAGTGATATACATCGAAAGGGCAGCAACATCCTTAAAAAAAGACACCAGCCCCAACAAAAGGTGGTACAAGGCCGAACTACGGCGACCTGAGCTCCTCAAAATTGAGGGGAACGTAGGCAACCTTCGGGTCCGGTCACAACATGAAACAAAATCACTAAACCTTGGTTCTCTCCAAAAACGACCAAGTCTCTTTCCCCCGGTCCCATCAATAACCGATTTCTTGAGAAACGCTTAGCCCGGTCACTGTAGACACCCCATTTTGGACATTCATTCATAATCACACTACTTCTGTGTCTTGCCTTTGATTTGGGTCGAAACTCGTTAAGTTGGACATGTTTCGTTAAGTTTCTAACTGACTCTGTTAGTCAGGGGGCCAAAATGAACATTAAAACTACTGCAGAGGGAAAAAAATATGATTCCAGCACATGGATGTCTCGTACGAGACATTGATGTCTCGTACGAGGTATCCCCCCTTAACAGTCGGGTTTTGGTCAGTTTCCCTATTGATATTGACCCCTTTTCTTGGCAAACACTTAAGCAATCCGGTAAAACCTAATGGACGATCCTAGAGTCCAAAAATACCTTTGTAGGAATCAAGTCTTGGATTCCCATTAAAACTTACCTTCTTGGCCAAAACCCTAGGTCCAGAACTCCTATAAATATAGAGGTTCTTAAGCCAAAAAAAAAAGGCTAGAATCCTCATTCACCCAAAAACCACTCCAAATCTGATCAAAGAGGTCCCCATAATCAGTCCCTCTTCCTCACCCATGAAATTCAAGCCTCCACAACACCATTCAAGCCAAGTTCATTGGATTATCAAGGCCATTAGTCAAGGCAATCCATAGGATTCTTGAAGAACGCTTAGGTAAAGCTCTTTGTTTTCTACCTTCTCATCTCCTTCTTTGTCTTTGAAGTAGTGTGATTCCATTAAAGGATCAGCCTAGAGCCTCTCCAATCCATGGAGATGGTCTCGAAGCACATGATCCAACATCCCAAATAAATAAGCAATTATTTATTTATTCGCTTTCCTTTTGCATACATTTTACATGATTTTGAAACAATGATGATGATTTCTTAGCAAGACCAATCCTAGATTGGGTGAATTGGGTGCTCCTTGACCTTCCCAATTCATAACTTAACCCCCGAATCCAGATATTTCGGTCCGTGTTCCGACAACAACATGGTGGCGACTCTCAAAACAATCAAAAAGGTAAATCGAAGGATGAAAAACGCCTCGAAGAAACCCGCGCGCAAACAGTGGCGACTCTGCTGGGGAAGATCACAGTAAGTGGGTTAGACTTGCGTCGAAAGAAATCATCTTTGTTTCAAAATTCTGCATTCTGTATTGTAATCTGTTCCCTGACTGAGAAGCCTCGTACGAGGGACCATTTGTCTCGTACAAGACATCTCAGCTCTGTCCGGCTGGTCTGACTCTCTGGTTTGAAAAAGGATTTTCGTTCAGTTCAAACACGTACACAGGGTTTCAGATCCGCTCTCCCTCAGTTTCAGAGTCTTAGGACCTCCCTAACGACGAGGAAACTCCCCATATATCATAAAGGCTAACCTTTGTTTTGCAGGAGTACTTGCTAATTGTTTAATTCCTTGCTTTACATGTGTTTACTTTTGTAGACACCCCGCCTTGGACCGCTCACCCCGATTGCACATTTGATCTTGTGTTTCTCCCCATTTTAAGTGTTTCTCGTTAGTTTCTGTCACTTCCGTTAAGTTCCTGACTGACTTCGTTAAGTCCAGGGACTAAACTGAATAACAGGGCTGAGTTTCTAGTCCATTCTGTCAAAATTTCCTTCTCTGAGTCGCGCGCCTCCGACAGGAGGAGCCAGGCGCGCGCGCCTCCCGCCCCCAAAGCAGGAAGCGCGCGCCTCTGGGCGTCAGTTACAGATTTCTGGCCAGGATTCTCTCCCTTGCTCAATTTACAGGATTTTGCCCGGGAAGGATTTCTTGGTGACTGAGTTTTGGCACCAAAAACACCTCTCTTTCACCTATAAAAACCTCTCTTTACCTCCATTTTCAAGGACCGAAAAACCTTAGACCTTGGACCTTGGATCTTTTACTCTAAAATCTTACATTTTCAACAAAGAAGCAAAATTTCTTACCTTCAAGGCATTTCCAAAGGCATTCATCAAGAAGTGTTTGAAGTCTCTCGAAGACTAGGTAAAAACCATTTCCTTCCTCTTCTCGACTTCATCTCTTTTCTCTTTCTTTTTGTTTTATCAAAGTGCAATCACCCAAATCATTTTGGGACATGACTCTAATGATCACCTCGTCTCATTGAGGTTGGTTAAGGAGTTATCTCCTACATTCCAAACTTTTAAAACCCCTTTTTACGATTTAAAGAAGAAGAAGAAGAACGTTTATCATTCATGTAGATTTTGATCAAGCAAGACCAACTTTAGTTGGGTGAGATGGGTGTTTCGGTACTTCCCATCTCGTAATCTAACTCCCGAACCTCAAAACAAAGAATCTCTGTTTTCGTAATCAAACTTAGGCTATTACCAATAGGTTTTTCTTATGTTCCTCAAAACATAGGTGGCGACACTAAACAATCTAAAACAAGTTAGACATCCTAGGACAATTCACCGCTCTAGCCAAGTTGTGGTTTCCCGGGGTATCTACAGTGGCGACTCTGCTGGGGACTGTTTTGAGGGTTAAACTTGCATTCTGATCGAAATCTACATCTTTTCTGGGCATTCTGATTCCTGATGGGGGAGGCGCGCGCTTCTGGCCTCTTCAGCCTAAGGCGCGCGCATCCCGCATCAAGGACCAGAATCGCCCACTTCTTCATGTTCTTCATCTTCTTCTTCTGCTATTTTGCACTAATCATTTCTGCAGGGGTTACAATATGAACATAGTACCAAGGCAATCCCCTGAGTCCAAAATTTGACAATCTGACAGGTATGACCAGAAGTACGCGCCTCCTAATAGCATTGCACCATGCGCGCGCATCCCGTATCAGCACTCAGAGGCGCACGCTTCTGGGTTGGTTCCAGAACAGAAACAAGTTTCAGTAACTGAGCAGAACAGTGGGGTGTGGGCACAGTTGCCTGCATCAGAACAGAATTGAACCCTCTGACTGTTTTAATTTTGTGTTTTATTTACAGGTCACACGGGTGATTCGGGAGTTGTAATTTATGTGCTTATGTGTTTTGCTTGTTTTTCTTTCTTTTCAAAAAAAAAAAAAAAAAAAAAAATTTGTCACGTGATAGACCTCACACTACATGCACATATTCCTATGAACTTCTCACTATCGAGTCGCACAAGTCCAACCCCAAACCCGTCGAGGCCCGTCCTAGAAAGTTTCAAGCTCCACCCGACCTTGACTCTTTCGAAGCGGTCAACCTCAACCCGTGGCGTAGTTCAAGACTATATGCCGGGGGTGACCTTTGAGCCTCATATTCAAGCCGAGCACAAGCCACACAATTCTAGTTAAGGTCTAACACTCCGTGACTCAAGTCGGTTTCCATGTACCGAGATTTCCCTAAACTAATGTCTTCAAATCATACATGCCAACTTGTTGAAATGGACGCAATAAAAATCTGTCCCCAAAAGTGGTTATTTTGGACGAAAATAAAAAATCCGTCCCCGCATGTATGTTTTACTACATTAATTTAGTTTAATCCCGATACATGTAGGATTCACAAGCGCGATGGAATCCGATGAGTATATGGGACCGCGAGATGGTCTATATACTAGTGTGACGATTCCATTATTTTCTTAGAAACCCCAAAAGGGATCCATTCCCTCCGACTTATAAAAACAAAAAAAAAGAGTCTTTTCTTATGTGGTTCGAGTCGTGTGCCCAACTGTGCGTTCTAAGCCTCTTCGTGGACCGCAAGTGTTACTCAAGACTGACAAGGGCCTCTTCTACAATGTAGGTTCAATTGGTACTTACAGAGTCTACCGGGATTCGGCAAATCGGTTAGTCCGTGAAGAGATCACTCCAACAGCTCCTACATCAACCATGACCGGCAGCAGCAACACCATGTCTCTCGAACAGCTCTCAACCATGGTCCAACTCCTCCAAGAGCAAGTCTCCACCCTTAATAAGGAGGCACAAAGCAAAGACGACATTTGGCAATCCCACCTCGACAGCCAAAGGGAGGCCCACGAGGCCGAGATGGAGCTAATGAAAGAAAAGCTCACTAATCTTGCCAAGGGGAAGAACAAGAATAATGATGATGAATCCGAATGGACCGATGGTTTGTTCAAAAGTCCTTATGTCAACACCCGCACCAAGAAAATGGGAGAGCCAAGTTCCGAGAACAATGAGCCCAAAATGGTGGATTCTATCATGGCCTACATCGACCAAAAATTCAATGGGATCAACATGGGGAAAGGCTCCGACACAAGCCTTTATCAATCATCCATCCTCATGAGTACTATGGCCGCTCTTCCTAATAAGTTCAAGATGCCCGACATAAGAAAATTCAAGGGCAACTCTTGTCCTATGGCTCACATTGAGACTTATATTTGGGCAATGGTTCCGAAGAAGGTCTCCCCCAAGGTGATGGCTCAGTGCTTTCCTCTCACTCTCGAGGGGGCGGCAAAAGACTGGTATGCTACTCTCCCGCTCACTGTCCGTCTTGATTGGGACTCCGCCATGCTTGCCTTCAAGAACCAATACCAAGGCAACACCACTCACCGGCCCACAAGGAAAGAGCTAGAGAACACCACTCAAAGAGACAACGACTCCTTCATTGACTTCACAAGGAGATGGAATGACAAACTCTCTGAAATTATTGAGAGGCCGAACACAAAAGAGCAAATGGACATCTTTCTCAAGTGTCTCAAGATTGATCTCCGCACCCACCTAAGTGGGGCTTGCTACTCCGACTTCTCCCAAATATATGAGGCGGAGGACGCATGGATGACTTGCTCAAGGAGATTAAGAAGACCACTCCTACTTAACGAAACAAGGCCGCTTCCAACTCCACAAAAGAGGCCTCGGTCAACGCCGTCACTATCGATAAGGGGAATTACAAAAAGGTTCCTCCATCCCAAGGGAAGAAGTCCCGAAATGACCGTGTCTACACGCCTCTCTAAGGCATGACTCAAACCGAAGTGTTCGAGGTCCTCAAAGCAAAGGGTCAAGTCACACACGTGCAAGGGTACCAACCCAAGACGGTTCACCCCAATCATGCTCACCACAAATATTGTGGCTACCACCAATATAGTGGCCACACCACCGAGGATTGCTTCGTTCTCCGTAATGTCATTCAAGATCGAATAGACAAGAAAGAATTTGTAGTGACTAATGGCGAACATGTCAATGTAATAGAAATAGGAGAACTCGAGGGGACCACCCATTCAATCCCAATTGTGAATGGGGGCCCCTATGTTATGAATAAAATTGACAGTTCTTGTTATGTTGAACTTACGATGAGGTAATGAGGGAAATACTAGAGAATAGGAAAAAGAAGCAAGATGGGAACGTCAACATGCTAACTCGATCCGGTCGAGTCATAGCAAGCAACCCTTCCACTTCCGCACCAAGCTCCTCTTCTCAAAGGCCGCAAGCTCGCGACACTCCCGAAGATCCTCTACTTGTCCAACTCAAGAAAACTCAAGCCAACATCTCTATTTGGGACCTCATTGCATCCTCAAAGAAACACCGAGATCTTGTCATCCGCAATCTCGATGATACATCAGTTTCTCCCAATACTACTCCCGAGGACCTCACGGCAATGATTGGTCACATTCATTTCGGCAACGTCATCACCTTTGCCGATATGGACCTTCCACCATTTGGTTCCAACCACAACGAGATTATTTACCTCAAGGTACGAGCAAGGGGGAGGCCCATCTCAAGAGTCTTAGTGGACGGTGGTTCCACACTCAATCTCATGCCTGGCAGAATCATGGGCATACTGGGGCTTAAGGATTCCGATTTGAAGCCTTCTACTCAAGTAATCCGAGGTTATGACAGCACCGCCCGTACAGTCATGGGCATGATCGAAATAGACATTGAGTTTGGGAGCATGGTCATGTCCGTTCCATTCCAAGTGCTTGACATCCTGGCCTCGTTCAACTTACTTTTGGGTCGACCATGGATTCACAGTTCTAATGCCATCCCGTCAACTCTCCATCAATGTGTCAAGATCCGAAATGGTGATGAAATAGTGACCGTCATGGCCGAAAACGTCACTATCCACAGAAAAGGTGAGCCCGTCCACCAAGTTCAGCATGGTTTACCAGAATCCACTCTCTCCGGCGTCTCAATCAACGCCATTGACAAAGAAGGGGGAAACGGATCATGGACCCCCAGCAACCACAAAGTCCTCCGCATGATGAGGAATATGGACTACTTCCCTGGTTTAGGCCTAAGGAAATATCAACAAGGAATCCTACATCCTATGCAAGTCCCATTCGTCAAAAACACCTTCGGTTTGGGGTACAAACCTTCCAGAGAAGACTTGAAACAAGAGCAAGCAATCAAGAACGAAAAGGCCCGAGCTCGTAAAGAAGGCCGTCGTTATGAGGTCCCTAATCTAAAGCCTTACCGCAAGACTTTGAATGGCTATTTTGTCGGGGAAGACGTTCCATACATGATCTTTCCCGAGCCATGGGTTAACAATAAGGGTGTCAAAAAGCCCGGTCTCGAAATGTTCTCCGATTGTGAGATCCAGAAATCCGAAAGGGAACCAACCCTCCTGTCGCCCCGTGAATGGTGGGGAAGGAAGGTGACTATAGAGTCCGAGACTGAAATCACCGTGGGGGAAGAACTGACAGATTTAGCCTCCATGTTCGAAGAGCTCGCCATAATGAATGAATGCCAAGTCAACGCCATCCATGGCACCGTCACCATAAACGAGACTATCAATGAGATCCCGCCAAGCTCCGAGCAGATCAACAATTGGTATTCAACGAAAGGGCCCGTGGTATCCGAAGAATTCTTATTCCAAGAAATGGGTTGCATACCCCACACATCAACAAAGGAAGAGCGGCTCACACTTACTTACGAGTCCGAGAGTGTCTCTAATACCCTCACCCAAGAAGATATGGAGGCCATAGCCGAGCATGTGTTTCCTTTCTTTGGTAATGAAAAATTTGATATTTCTGAGTACCCTGAGATTGCAAACATCATAAATGATGAATTAACTAATAATGAACTTAATGAACAAGTTAATAACGATTCAAATTATGATGAAATAGACCACGAAAACACAACATACTTAAATGAACTTGCTCAACAAGTCCGTAGTCGTGGTGAAAATGGTCCAAAGGCTGACGAAGAATTGCATGTTGTTAATCTGGGTACCAAGGAAGAACCAAGAGAGACTAAGATCAGAAGCTTCTTCAAGGGGGACGACAGAGACAGATTGACTGCACTACTACAGGAGTTCGTGGATGTGTTCGCATGGTCATACAAAGACATGCCGGGTTTGGACAGAAAGGTAGCGGAGCACAGAATTCCGATAAGAGAAGATGCCAAGCCGGTAAAACAGAAGCTCAGAAAGATCAAGCCAGAATGGTCTCTGCAAGTCAAAGAAGAGATCGAGAAGCTCCTTAGTGTGGGTTTCATCAAGGTTATCGAGTATCCGACATGGTTAGCCAACATCGTGACAGTCAGAAAGACAAACGGCAAGGTTCGAGTTTGTGTAGACTTCCGGGATTTGAACAAAGCTTCCCCAAAGGATGATTTTCCACTCCCTAACATCGACATGCTGGTCGACTCCACTGCTGCCTATGAGGTTCGCTCATTCGTGGATGGGTTCGCTGGGTACAATCAGATTCTCATGGCTGAGGAAGATCAACATAAGACAACCTTCACAACACCGTGGGGTACCTTTTGCTACACAGTCATGCCATTTGGGTTAAGAAACGCTGGGGCTTCCTACCAAAGAGCCGTGACAGACTTGTTCCACGATATGATTCACAAAGAAATCGAGGTCTATGTGGACGACATGATCATTCACTCCAAAGGGACCGATGGTCAACATTTAATCGATCTCCGCAAGTTCTTCGAAAGGCTTCGTCAACACAAGATGAGGCTCAACCCTGCAAAGTGCACGTTCGGGGTTATCCGAGGCAAAGTCCTTGGTTATATGGTCACTGAAAGGGGAATTGAAGTAGATCCCTCCAAAATCAAGGCAATCA
Organism: Campanula takesimana; assembly: GCA_026119855.1. Classification (NCBI taxonomy): domain Eukaryota; kingdom Viridiplantae; phylum Streptophyta; class Magnoliopsida; order Asterales; family Campanulaceae; genus Campanula; species Campanula takesimana. The sequence goes on along the minus strand of JAOWBW010001554.1, from coordinate 18,122 downwards.
TTGACATGCCTCCTCCAAAGACGCAGAAAGAGATCAAAGGTTTCATGGGCAGACTACAATACATCAGTCGGTTTGTGCACCAACTCACTTCCATGTGTGAGCCAATCTTCAAGCTACTCAAGAAGAATGTGGCTCTAGAATGGACCGACGCGTGCCAAGAAGCCTTCGACCAAGTGAAGCATTACTTGACGTGCCCTCCTGTTCTAGTCCCGCCGCACAAGGAGAAGCCTCTTTTGCTCTATCTCACTGTCAATCAATGATGAAGCCCTAGGGGCTATGTTAGCACAAGAGCAACGAGAGTCTACAAAGGAGAATGCCATTTTTTTTGTCAGTCGCCGATTCCAAGGAGGCGAAAAGAACTACTCTGTCTTAGAGAAGTCATGTGTAGCATTGGTTTGGGTCACTCAAAAGCTCAAACACTATATGGAAGCTTTTCCGATCAAGCTAGTAGCAAAGGTGGACCCGCTCCGCTACATCTTCGAGAAGCCTTTCATGTCAACAAGAATAGCCAAATGGTACTTCATGCTCGCCGGCTATGATATCACTTACGTCACACTAAAATCCATCAGGGGGAAAGTGTTCAGTGACCAGCTTGCCGAATTCCCGTGTAACGAAGTGAAGGGGGAAGACGTACAGTTCTCTGACGAGCACTTAATTTGTACTGCAACTGAGGAAAATAAGTGGAAACTTTTTTCGATGGCGCCGCCAATAAACACGGTTTTGGTATAAGAGTATTGCTCATCGATCCAAAAGACATCTACACTCCCATCGCCATCCGTCTGGAATTCGAAGCTACCAACAACATTGCCGAGTACAAAGCATGCATAGCAGGGCTCGAAGCAACTTTCGAAAGAAACGTCACGGAACTAGAAGTATTCGGCGACTCTTTGCTCCTTATCAATCAGCAATCGGGTAAATGGCGAACCTAAGACCCGACTCTCCAACAGTATGGTCAACACCTTGAAGAATTGGTTGAACAATTCCAAGAGATCCCTTTCAACTACCTGCCAAGGGATAAAAATCGCTTCGCCGATGCACTGGCCACTATAGCTTCATTAGTCGAAATGCCCAAAGGGAAAATGGTGAAGCCTTTTAAAATTGCCCGAAGGAACAGTCCGGCGTACTGCATGAGTATCGAGGTCAACGAGGTCGAAACAAACTCTCCTTGGTATTCGGATATCATGAATTTCCTCAAAGATGACACTTATCCCGAGAATAGCAATAAGAAGTCTCAAGCAGCTCTGCAGAGGCTAGCCTCTCGGTACATACTGATTGGGGACCGAGTCTATAAAAGGCACCACGACGGGATCAATCTCTTATGCGCCAATGAGGCCGAAGCTCAAGAGATAATGTGTGAGGTGCACGAAGGAGAGTGTGGACCCCACATGAATGGATTTATGCTGGTCAAAAAGATACTCCGCATTGGTTACTATTGGAGCACTGTGGAACGAGACTGTATCGAGAAAGTCAAAAGGTGCGCCAAGTGCCAATTCCACGCTAATCTGCAACATGCTCCACCCTCGCAACTTTACAACATGGTCACACCTTGGCCTTTCTCTTATTGGGGGATAGACATCATCGGTAAAGTCCATCCTGCCGGAAGCAATGGGCAGTCATTCGTCCTAGTGGCAGTCGACTACTTTACAAAGTGGGTCGAAGCACAAGCCTATCGGACCCTCAACGCCAAGAAAGTGGCCGAATTTGTAAAGATTAATATCATGTGCCGATACGGCGTGCCTCATGAAATCATTTCCGACAACGGCTCTCACTTTGAGAAGGAAATGGATGCACTTTTGGTAGAATACAAGATCACCAAGCACAAGTCATCTCCTTACCGTCCCCAAGCAAATGGCGCGGTTGAAGCAGCAAATAAAACCATCGAGACCATCGTCAAGAAAATGGCCTCAACAGGAAGGGATTGGCCCGAGAAGCTACCATTAGTATTGTGGGGCTACCGCACATCAATACGGTCCGCAACAGGAGAAACTCCTTATGCATTAGTCTATGGTTCTGAAGCCGTACTCCCTATCGAACTTGAAGTCCCATCTCTACGGGTCCTCCTCAAGAATTAAGTCAACGAGGTCAACTGGATGCAAAATCGATAAGAACAGCTAGCATTACTCGACGAGAAAAGGTTAAGAGCACTCGAACGCACAAGGGCGTATCAGCAAAGGATGGCAAAAGCTTTCAACAAAAAGGTGAAGCCTCGAAACATCAATGTGGGAGATTTGGTCTTAAGACAACATCCTCCTAATGCCATGAATCCCCTGGGGAAATGGGGACCCCGATGGATCGATCCGTACGTGGTCAAGAAGATACTAAGCGGCGGTGGAGTCCGGCTTGTGGATTTAAATGGTGACCAGCTGCCAAAGGAGGTCAACCTCGACAAGCTCAAGAGATTCTATGCTTAATAAACAAAGACCAAAAAAAAAAAAAAAATAAAAAAAAAAAAAAAAAAAAAATCGCTCGCTAGGTTGAAAACCCGCAAGGGCGGCCTAGGAAAAAGGAGACAAATCACCATCCGGGGAATAAATCTTGAAGTGTTTCCAGATCCATATGGTCAAGAGCAAATGGCTTCCCCGACACATCTTGTCCGTCCTATGTAACTCATCAAGGCCGTGCAACGTCTCCCCCACAATAAGAGGGATTATACTAAATTATTGCTCCTTGGCTTGCAAAATAATCTCAGCCAACTGCACATCCGCGGTCCTGAAGGGTGTAACAAACAGTACTTCACTAAAGAGGCAAGCGGCCAGGGCATTCCTTTTGAAAGATTGAACCACCGGATCTTCCGAGTGTAAACTGAAGAACATCGGAAACTCAGTTATGTCAATCACAGTACCGTGCATAATCTTCCTCACGTCCTCAACAGGGAGATTCAGTAACTCAACCCAAGAGTCAATGGCACCACGGTGATATTTAGGGACGGCAATCCGACCGGCCAAAGGCATGCCAAGGATGGCCCCGAAATCATCAACAGTCGACACCATTTCATTAGCTGAAAAGTTGAAGGTATGGCTATCGCAATCCCAGAAAGCCGCGGCAGCTCTCAACAAATCCCAATCCGGCTTCAACGTCCGCAAAGTGAAAAGAATTCGGAACCCGAAGTCTTTAATGAAGGCCTTCTTGGTATGGGTCTTGAAAGAATACACAAAAGTGCCCAAGTCCTTTTCATACTCACTAACAACCTTGGCATCAAGGGCAAAAGAATTGGAAGCCAAGGAAAATGTTGATCACAAGCAAAGTTAAGCAATAATATGATGTTCAAAAATGGCAGAAAGGAGCTGTGAGAATCAAGTGGTCGAACAGAAGATGATATTATAGCTGTTGGGGGTTCTTTTGGCCAGCAAATGTCAAGCCCAGAATTCCGCCTCCCAGACGCGCGCGTCCCAAGCCTACAGAAGAAAGCGCGTGCCTCCCAAGTCTAAATCACTTCAAGAAAAGGCCTTGTCAGATATCTCCAGCTTAAATCAAGGCACAGCCCCTATCCTCGGACACCCAGTTGGGCACACATTGTTCTGGTCCGCCCTTAAGGCATGTCAAAAATTGAAAGTAGGATAGAAAATCCCACTCAAAAGTAGGTTGTCCTCCTCCAGATTCCAAACTCCCTAAGTTCTGTCACGGGTGACATACCCCCCTCAAGGGTCAACATTTCATCCCCAGCAGGAATATTTTTCTGGTCGCGGTCAACTGTGCCCGCACCCCCCACAATTCAAAAAAAGTCAAGTGTGACTCCAAGTGGAACGAGACATCAAAGCAATACCTCATCAACGAATTTCACTAACAGATTCGTCCTCAAAGGCTCACTAACGGCCTCTCCAAAGGTTCACTAACGGCCTCTCCAAAGGTTCACTAACGGCCTCCTCAAAGGTTCACTAACGGCCTCTCCAAAGGTTCACCAACGGCCTCATCAACGAATTTCACTAACGGATTCGTCCTCAAAGGTTCACTAACGGCCTCTCCAAAGGTTCACCAACGGCCTCATCAACGAATTCAACTAACGGATTCGTCCTCAAATGTTTACTAACGGCCTCTCCAAAGGTTCACCAACGGCCTCATCAACGAATTTCACTAACGGATTCGTCCTCAAAGGTTCACTAACGGCCTCTCCAAAGGTTCACCAACGGCCTCATCAACGGATTTCACTAACGGATTCGCCCTCAAAGGTTCACTAACGGCCTCTCCAAAGGTTTACTAACGGCCTCTCCAAAGGTTCATTAACGGCCTCTCCAAAGGTTCACTAACGGCCTCTCCAAAGGTTCACCAACGGCCTCATCAACGAATTTCACTAACGGATTCATCCTCAAAGGTTCACTAACGGCCTCCTCAAAGGTTCACTAACGGCCTCTCCAAAGGTTCACCAACGACCTCATCAACGAATTTCACTAACGGATTCGTCCTCAAAGGTTCACTAACGGCCTCTTCAAAGGTTCACTAACGGCCTCTCCAAAGGTTCACCAACGGCCCCATCAAAGAATTTCACTAACGGATTCCTCCTCAAAGGTTCACTAACGGCCTCTCCAAAGGTTCACTAACGGCCTCGTTCAAAAGGTTCACTAACGGCCTCATTCAAGATATTCAGCCGGCAGGTTCACCTAACGGATCATGCCAACCCCTCTATCAACAAAAGCCGCTCACACAGGGAGCGCACCACTCTCTCTCGCAATTTCAAATTCCTGCTTTCATCGAGTCTTTGATTTTTTCTTGGTGATGACCTCGGCGGGACGCGTTTTGCTTTGCACATTTGGACCGCTCACCCCGATTGCACATTTGATCTTGTGTTTCTCCCCATTTTAAGTGTTTCTCGTTAGTTTCTGTCACTTCCGTTAAGTTCCTGACTGACTTCGTTAAGTCCAGGGACTAAACTGAATAACAGGGCTGACTTTCTAGTCCATTCTGTCAAAATTGCCTTCTCTGAGTCGCGCGCCTCCGACAGGAGGAGCCAGGCGCGCGCGCCTGTAGATACCCCGGGGGAACCACGGCTTTAGGCTGGAGCGGTGAATTATCCTAGGATGTCTAACTTGTTTTTAGAGTCGCCACCTATGTTTTGAGGAACATAAGAAAAACCTATTGATTGTAGCCTAAGTTTGATTACGAAAACAGAGATTCTTTGTTTTGAGGTTTGGGGGTTAGATTACGAGATGGGAAGTACCGAAACACCCATCTTGCCCAACTAAAGTTGGTCTTGCTTGATCAAAATCTACATGGATGAAAATGTTCTTCTTCTTCTTCTTTAAGTCATGAAAAAGGGGGGATTTAAAGTAGGATTTGGAATGTAGGAGATGACTCCTTAACCAACCTCAATGAGATGAGGTGATCATTAGAGTCATGTCCCAAAATGATTTGGGTGATTGCACATTTGATTAAAGTAAAAAGAGAGAGAGGAGATGAAGTAGAAAAGAAAGGAAAAGATGGACTTTTACCTACAATTTGAAGAACTTCAAATGTTGCTTAATGAGATCCTTGGAGAACCTTTAGAAAGTGATTTTTTGTCTAGTTTTCGATCGGGTTTTTTCGATGATTTTTCGATCCTTGAAAATGGAGGTAAAGGGAGGTTTTTATAGGTGAAAGAGGGGTGTTTTTGGTGCCAAAACTCAGTCACCAAGAAATCCTTCCCGGGCAAAATCTTGTAAATTGAGCAAGGGAGGGAATCCTGGCCAGAAATCTGTAACTGACGCCCAGAGGCGCGCGCTTCCTGCTTTGGGGACGGGAGGCGCGCGCGCCTGGCTCCTCCTGTCGGAGGCGCACGACTTAAAGAAGGCAATTTTGACAGAATGGACTAGAAAGTCAGCCCTATCATTCAGTTTAGTCCCTGGACTTAACGAAGTCAGTCAGGAACTTAACGGAAGTGACAGAAACTAACGAGAAACACTTAAAATGGGGAGAAACACAAAATCAAATGTGCAATCGGGGTGAGCGGTCCAAGGCGGGGTGTCTACAGAGCCCCTCGGCGACGTGGATTGCAAAGCAAAACGCGTCGACGAAAGTTAAAAACACCCGCCGAGGACATCACCAAGAAAAGGCAAAGACTCGATGAAAGCAGGAATTTGAAATTGCGAGAGATAGTGGTGCGCTCCCTGTGTGAGCGGATTTTGTTGATAGAGGGGGTGGCATGATCCGTTAGGTGAACCTGCCGGCTGAATGTTGAGGCCGTTAGTGAACCTTTTGATGAATCCGTTAGTGAATCCCTTAGATGAGTCCGTTGGTGAACCCTTGTATGAGTCCGTTGGTGAACCCTTGTTGACGAATCCGTTGGTGAATCCGTTTGATGAATCCGTTAGTGAATCCCTTGGATGAGTCCGTTGGTGAATCTGTTTGATGAATCCGTTAGTGAATCCCTTGGATGAGTCCGTTGGTGAACCCTTGTTGACGAATCCGTTAGTGAATCCGTTTAATGAATCCGTTAGTGAATCCCTTGGATGAGTCCGTTGGTGAACCCTTGTTGACGAATCCGTTGGTGAATCTGTTTGATGAATCCGTTAGTGAATCCCTTGGATGAGTCCGTTGGTGAACCCTTGTTGACGAATCCGTTGGTGAATCCGTTTGATGAATCCGTTAGTGAATCCCTTGGATGAGTCCGTTGGTGAACCCTTGTTGACGAATCCATTGGTGAATCCGTTTGATGAATCCGTTAGTGAATCCCTTGGATGAGTCCGTTGGTGAACCCTTGTTGACGAATCCGTTGGTGAATCCGTTTGATGAATTCATTAGTGAATCCCTTGGATGAGTCCGTTGGTGAACCCTTGTTGACGAATCCGTTAGTGAATCCGTTTGATGAATCCGTTAGTGAATCCCTTGGATGAGTCCGTTGGTGAACCCTTGTTGACGAATCCGTTAGTGAATCCGTTTGATGAATCCGTTAGTGAATCCCTTGGATGAGTCCGTTGGTGAACCCTCGTTGACGAATCCGTTAGTGAATCCCTTGGATGAGTCCGTTGGTGAACCCTTGTTGATGAATCCGTTAGTGAATCCGTTTGATGAAATATTGCTTTGAAGTCTCGTGCCGTTTGGAGTCACACTTGACTTTTGAATTGCGGGGTACGGGCATAGTTGACCGCGACCAGAAAAATGTTCCTGCTGGGGATGAAATGTTGAGATTGACTCTTGAGGGGGGTGTGGCACCCGTGACAGAACTTAGGGAGTTCGGAATCCGTGGGGAACCCTTTGATACGATGCATGGATTTTTGCATGGGAGACTGCTTCTGAACCTGCCTGACGATGGGAAGAGCGCGCGTCCGGGACTCGTTATGGGACGCGCGCGCCTCAGATGAGTATGTAGGGAGGCGCGCGCCTAGCACATAAGTTCAGCATATTTAAACAGGCTGTTCGCTGTTTTTGGCCATTTTTCAAAAATTTGAAGAACCCTCCAAATTCCAAGCCACATCTTCGTAGAGAGATCACCCCAAAACATTTTCTTGCTGCCCTAGGATCAATTCCGTCAAAGAAACGATGTCGGATCGTCAGCAGTCACCTCCGTTTGAGATGCCACAGGGCGAGGAGCCCAAAATTGGGGTTGAAGCTATGGACCCGAGCTTGCTTACTTTCCGGCCTCATACCCATATTTCTCACTTCGTGACTTCGGGTTTGGTAAGAATGCCTCACCTTTCTTGTCGATTTCGGGTTTCATGAAGTTCTGTTTTCTTTACCCGAAATATTGCTGCAGCAGCTTTATTGATCATTCTTTGCATGTTGTTTGTTGTTGCTGATTTGTTGTAAGAAACATGTTGGGATGTCCATTTTCACGTTCACACACTTGCTTGTACATTGTTCTGCCGTTGAAATCTCTGTGCTGAGTTCATCCGTTTTTCTAGCAGTCATGCTGATAAAATTTTTGCTGTTCCTTTTTTTTCCTTTCAGGAGTGGACCCGTTTGACAGAGATTCGCGGTGGGGCTCATGGGCCCATCTCTATATGGAAGAGGTTGCCCGAGAATGTTCGGGCCCGAGTCACAGGGACTCATTTTGGTCTTTTTGTCACTAGCCTCCCAGCTTTGAAGAATGACCCTGATGTGGTTCAGGCATTGAGGGAGAGATGGTGGGATACCACCCATACCTTCCATTTACCCATGGGCGAGGTGACCATGATGCCTACTGATTTCACAGCTTTGACGGGCTTACCGTTCATGGGGGTGCCTGTCCCTTTTGGTTTGAGAGGGGCTGTTCGAACTCCGGACGAGTTACTGGCCTTGGTTGACTGCCGGTTCGAGGTTAAGAATTCTCGAGTGACATGGGGGAGAATCCGGGCTTATTTCAGCATCTTGATGGCTGAGGCTCGAGGTGTTACTGCTGATCGGGTTGATGCTGTGGCCCGTTGCTTCATTTGGTACTTGTTATCCCACACTCTGTTTGCCAACGGGGGATCTTCGGCCTCTTTGGCTCTGCTTGACTTGTTAGTGGACTTGGACCAGATCGGCCAGTATAACTGGGGCGCAGCGGGCTTGGCTGCTTGTTATCACGGCATGGATTTGACCAGCCGCTCAACTATCAGCTCTGTTACGGGCTTCAGCTTGCTGTGGGAGGTATACCACTTACTGTCCCTTTTATATTCTCCTTGCCTTAGTCATAACTGCCTTTTTCGTTGACTATCATTAACTTTGTTTCTGCCTCTTGTCTACATCTTTGGGCTTTTGCTATCCTGAATCTGAGGGATTTCAAGATTGCCAAGGAAGGCCAGCCCCAGTATCCGGACTGCGCACGGTGGGCGTATAAGGAGAGGAATGTGAAGACTGGCACGAATCCCATTAGTCTTACTTCGGCCCGACGGCACATGGACACCCTGAGGCCTGAGTCTGTTTCCTTTTCCTTGTATCCGTGGAGATCAGTTCAGCACTGGTTTGAGCACACTCTTATTCCTACCCGTTCTCGGCTTTTGATGAGTTCGGGTGAGTGCATGGCTCTGTATTTGGGAGACAGAGTATTTTAGCAGCATGGTACCCAGGTGACAGACTTTTACACCCCTCCTCGTCCTGCAATTCCAGACGTTCCTCCTTTCTGCCCTCGTAACTGGAGGTCACTTTCAGAGGCTGATCGTGCGGCATATATGGTAGGGGTTGATGCCGTTCCTTATATTCACTTGGATCAGGATTATGGCCTCTTCAGGGAGAACAACTTGATGCAGGGCTTTATGTTCGCTGATCCGAGGAGATCACAGGATGCTCCTTCGACCTCCGCTCGGTTTTATACTACCGGTGCCGGGTATTGTTTTGATCCTCCTTTGCCTCCTCCTTATTACACTTATTCAAACTTCGGGGTCTTTGAGGAGCAGAGGGAGATTGTTCCCGAGGATATGTCACCGGAGAGAGAGCCTCCGCTCAGGCTGCTGTGGTATGTTTTTCTGACCATCTTTGCATTTTCTCAGTTCCAGTCTTGTTTTTCTGTTCTTTTATTGATGTAATTTCCTTTCCCCGTTTTTGTTGCAACAGGTGCCCGTAGCTGCTTATAAGCACTTGGGTAGGCAGAATAAAGGGATGAGGCGGAGGCTCCGTCAGCTGGAGGAGAGGGTGCTGGAGCTGTGCAGGATATTTGCTGCCATGACTAGAGATGCTGCTGGGTGCTGTCTCTGGTGCTGCGAGAGAGCTGCCCGAGGTGCTCGGGGCATGGGACGAGGCTGCAGGGATGCTGTGCTGGACATTGATGAGGCTGTCTCTTCGGCGAGGCAGTCGCTGAGTGGGAGTCTGAGCCATAGTATGAGTCTGAGCCGAGAGGGTAGCCAGAGCCGGGGCGGCGCTAGTTCACCAGGGAAGCTGCCAAGAGGACCCGTCCTGATGTTGTGATTGAGACATCTGAGTCTGAGGATGATGATGACGATGATGATGATGAGGATGATGATGACGATGAGGAGACCGAGAGCGGTAGCAGGGGGTGAGCACAGTGCTGGTGATGATGTGCCCGAGCTGTTGAGGCTGAGAGGATGAGGGATTGAAACACTTTTACTTTTGCCTGTAATAACATTTAACATGTATTTACAATCCTAGTTATCTTACTACTCATTTTATGTTCTATTAGTGACTCGATCTTAGATGTCGACTCTTTATAAACAAATGTGTGCCCAAAGGTTGCTTGTTGTCGATGCTTGAACTCCTTTTTCTGTTGGGATTTGATTTTACTGCAGGTTGGGTATGTTGAAGTGTTTGGGTTATGTTCTGAACTGACAAGGGTTGTTTCTGTCTGAACTGCTATCAAAGGTGCGCGCGTTGGGCCTTGCTTTGGGCGCGCGCGTGGTGCAGCCCTGGTCGGGGCGCGCGCTTCTGGACTGGTGAATTACAGCCCTTTCTTTTCTGATCAGAATGTTCCAACAGCTATAAATTGAACCATTTTTCGACCAGAATGGCCACACAGCATTCTTTTGCAAACACTTTCTCCCCCTAAACCACAAAATTCTTGTTATAATGGCCCCAATGACTTTCTCCTTTGAAGTTAAGGTTTCCGCCCCGGAGGGTGAGAAGTCCGTTCCAATGGTGAACGCCGTTCCAGCTGTAGGGTCCGTCTCGATGGTGAAGAAACGTCCGAGCTTTTTTTTGATCGTTGGGAAGGCCCAATGACGATGTTGTTGACCCGTGAGACCGGTGGTCATGTGCGGGACTATAGACCCCGTCATTTTCCCAAGAAGAAGAAAGGTAAGGGAAATTCCTCATATGTGTGGAAGCGTCCCATGGTTGTCCCCGCTAAGGTTCCGCTTGATAAGGGTAAAGGGAAAGCCGTTAATGAAGCTCCGTCCCGTCCTAGCGTTTTTCCCGTCTTGGCGGTCCCAAGAATGTTCCGTCCCCATCCAAGAAGACTAAAGTCATACAAGAAGTAATGGGTTCCAAACCTAAGAAAGATTAGATTTTTCTTTGTACCCCAAGAGATTGCAATTAGACCACTTTGTTTTAGGATTAATATTTTGATGTCTTTTGTTGCTCAATAAATCCGTTGTAATGGTTTGAATAGTCATTGAATGAATAAAAATTGCATTTTGTTATTTGAAGTGAATTGGGCATTTTTGATATGTTTTAGACCACCCGAAGGTTGCCTACGTTCCTCCAGTTGGGAGCTCAGGTCTTCGTAGTTCAAACAAACAAAGACCATTTTTTTTTTTTTTTTTTGTTGTGCACCCTGTTTTTGCCTAGACCGCCTTTTTTGGTTTTCAATCTAGCGGGCTTCTTTTTTGCACGTGCTCTAATTTTTGCCTAGGCCGCCCTTGGGTTTTTCAACCTGGCGAGCGATTTTTTTTTTTTTTTTTTTTTTTTTTTTTTTTTTTTTTTTTATTGGTCTTTGTTTATTAAGCGTAGAACCTCTTGAGCTTGTCGAGGTTGACCTCCTTGGCAGCTGGTCACCATCTAAATCCACGAGCCGGACTGCACCACCGCTTAGTATCTTTTTGACCACGTACGGACGATCCATCGGGGTCCCCATTTCCCCAGGGGATTCATGGCATTAGGAGGATGTTGTCTTAAGACCAAATCTCCCGCATTGATGTTTCGAGGCTTTCACTTTTTTGTTGAAAGCTTTGCCATCCTTTGCTGATACGCCCTTGTGCGTTCGAGTGCTTACTTAACCTTTTCTCGTCGAGCAAGGCTAGTTGTTCATATCGACTTTGCATCAGTCGACCTCGTTGACTTGATTCTCGAGGAGGACCCGTAGAGATGGGACTTCAAGTTCGATAGGGAGTACGGCTTCAGAACCATAGACCAATGCGTAAGGAGTTTCTCCTATGCGGATCGTATTGATGTGCGTGCGTAGCCCCACAATGCTAATGGTAGTTCGGGCCAATCCCTTCCTGTTGAGGCCATTTTCTGGCGATAGTCTCGATGGTCTTATTGCTGCTTCGACTGCGCCATTTGCTTGGGGCCGGTAAGGAGATTACTTGTGCTTGTGATCTTGTGTTCTACCAAAAGTGCATCCATTTCCTTCTCGAAGTGAGGAGCGTTGTCGGAAATGATTTCATGAGGCACGCCGTATCAGCATATGATATTAATCTTTACAAATTCGGCTACTTTCTTGGCTTTGAGGGTGCGATAGGCTTGTGCTTCGACCCACTTTGTGAAGTAGTCGACTGCCACTAGGACGAATGACTGCCCATTGCTTCCGGCCAGGATGAACTTTTACCGATGATGTCTATCCCCCAACAAGAGAAAGGCCTAGGTGTGACCATGTTGTAAAGTGTGGAGGGTGGAGCATGTTGCAGATTAGCGTGGAATTGGCACTTGGCACACCTTTTGACTTCTCGATACAGTCTCGTTCCATAGTGCTCCAATAGTAACCAATGCGAAGTATCTTCTTGACTAGCATAAACCCATTCATGTGGGGTCCACATTCTCCTTCATGCACTTCACACATTATCTCTTGAGCTTCGGTCTCATTGACGCATAAGAGATTGATCCCGTCGTGGTGCCTTTTTATAGACGGTCCCACCCAATCAGTACGTACCAAGAGGTTAACCTTTGCAGAGCTGCTTGAGACTTCTTATTGATGTTCTCGGGATAAGTGCATCTTTGAGGAAGTTCATGATATCCGAATACCACGGAGAGTTTTGTGAACCTCGTTGATCTCGATACTCATGCAATATGCCGGACTGTTCTCTTCGAGCAATTTTGAAAGGCTTCACCATTTTCCCTTTGGGCATTTCAACTAATGAAGCTATAGTGGCCGTGCATCAGCGAAGCGATTCTTATCCCTTGGCAGGTAGTTGAAAGTGATCTCTTGGGAATTGTTCAACCAGTTCTTCAAGGTGCTGACCATACTGTTGGAGAGTCGGGTCTTGGGTTCGCCATTTACCCGATGGCTGATTGATAAGGAGCAAAGAGTCGCAACGAACACTTCTAGTTCTGTGACGTTTCTTTTGAGAGCTGCTTCGAGCCCTGCTATGCATGCTTCGTACTCGGCAATGTTGTTGGTAGCTTCGAATTCCAGGCGTATGGCAATGGGAGTGTAGATGTCTTTTGGATCGACAAGCAATACCCCTATACCCAAACCGTGTTTTATTGGCGGCGCCATCGAAAAAAAGTTCCACTTGTCTTCTTCGGTTTGTAGTACAAATTAAATGCTCGTCGGGGAACTGTACATCTTCCCCCTTCACTTCGTCACACGGGAATTCGGCAAGCTGGTCACTGAACACTTTCCCCTGACGGATTTTAGTGTGACGTAAGTGATATCATAGCCGGCGAGCATGAAGTACACATTTGGCTATCTTGTTGACATGAAAGGTTTCTCGAAGATGTAGCGGAGCGGGTCCACCCTTTGCTACTAGCTTGATCGGAAAAGCATCCATATAGTGTTTGAGCTTTTGAGTGACCCAAACCAATGCTGCACATGAACTTTTCTAAGACGGAGTAGTTCTTTTCGCCTCTTTGGAACCGGCGACTGACAAAATAAATGGCGTTTCCATTGTGGACTCTCGTTGCTCTTGTGCTAACATTAGCCCTAGGGCTTCATCATTGACAGTGAGATAAAGCAACAGAGGTTTTCTCCTTGTGTGGCGGAACTAGAACAGGAGGGCACGTCAAGTAATGCTTTTACTTGATCGAAGGCTTCTTGGCACGCGTCGGTCCATTCTAGAGCCACATTCTTCTTGAGTAGCTTGAAGATTGGCTCGCACATGGAAAGTGAGTTAGTGCACAAACCGACTGATGTATTGTAGTCTTCCCATGAAACCTTTAATCTCTTTCTGCGTTTCTTTGGAGGAGGCATGTCAATGATTGCCTTGATTTTGGAGGGGTCTACTTCGATTCCCCTTTCAGTGACCATATAACCAAGAACTTTTCCTCGGGTAACCCCAAATGTGCACTTTGCAGGGTGAGCCTCATCTTGTGTTGACGAAGCCTTTCGAAGAACTTGCGGAGATCGATTAGGTGTTGACCATCGGTTCCTTTGGAGTGAATGATCATGTCGTCCACATAGACCTCGATTTCTTTGTGAATCATATCGTGGAACAGGTCCGTCACGGCTCTTTGGTAGGAAGCCCCAGCATTTCTTAACCCAAATGGCCATGACTGTGTAGCAAAGGTACCCCACGGTGTTGTGAAGGCTGTCTTGTGTTGTTCTTCCTCGGCCATGAGAATCTGATTGTACCCAGCGAACCCATCCACAAATGAGCGGACCTCGTAGGCAGCAGGGAGTCGACTAGCATGTCGATATTAGGGAGTGGAAAATCATCCTTTGGGGAAGCTTTGTTTAAATCCCGGAACTCTACACAAACTCGAACCTTTCCGTTCGCCTTCCTGACTGTCACAATGTTGGCTAACCATGTCGGATACTCGATAACCTTGATTAACCCACACTGAGGAGCTTCTCAATCTCTTTCTTTGACCTGCAGAGACCATTTCTGGCTTGATCTTTCTGAGCTTCTGCTTTACTGGCCTGGCATCTTCTCTGATCGGAATCCCTGTGCTCCGCTACCTTTCTGTCTAAACCCGGCATGTCTTTGTATGACCACGCGAACACATCCACGAAATCCCGTAGTAGTGCAGTCAATCTGTCTTTGTCGTCCCCCTTGAAGAAGCTTCCAATCTAGTTTCTTTTGGCTCTTCTTCGGTACCCAGATTAACAAACATGCAATTCCTTCGTCAGCCTTGGACCATTCTCGCCAAGACTACGGACTTGTTGAGGCAAGTTCATTTAAGTATGTTGTGTTGTTTTGTCTATTTCATCATAATTTGAATCGTTATTAACTTGTTTGTTAAGTTCATTATTAGTTAATTCATCATTTATGATGTTTGCAATCTCAGGGTACTCAGAAATATCAAATTTTTCATTAGCAAAGAAAGGAAACAACACGCTCGGCTATGGCCTCCAAATCCTCTTGGGTGAGGGTATTAGAGACACTCTCGGACTCGAAAGTAAGTGTGAGCTGCTCTTCCTTTGTTGCTGTGCGGAGTATGCAACCCATTTCTTGGACTAAGAATTCCTCGGATACCACGGGCCCTTTTGTTGAATACCAATTGTTGATCGGCTCGGAGCTTGGCGGGATCTCACTGATAGTTTTCGTTCATGATGACGGTGTCATGGATGGCATAACTTGGCATTTATTCACCATGGCGAGCTCTTCAAACATGGAGGCTAAATCTGTCAGTTCTTCCCCCATGGTGATTTCGTCTCGGACTCTATATTCATCTTCCTTCCCCACCATTCACGGGGCGACATGGGAGTTGGTTCTCTTTCGGATATCTGGATCTCACAATCGGAGAAGATTTCGACTGCCGGGCTTTTTGACACCTTTATTGTTAACCCACGGCTCGGGAAAGATCATGTATGGAACGTCTTCCCCTTGGCGGCAAAATAACCATTCAACGTCTTGCGATAAGGACTTAGATTAGGGACTTCATACCTACGGCCTTCTTTACGAGCTCGGGCCTTTTCGTTCTTGATCGCTTGTCTTGTTCAAGTTCTTTGGAAGGCTCATACCCCAAACGAACGGTGTTCTTGACAAATTGGACTTGCACGGGATGTAGGATCCTTGCTGATATTTCCCTAAGCCTAAACTAGGGAAGTAGTCCATATCCTCATCATGCGGAGGACTTTGTGATTGCTGGGGGTCCATGATCCGTTTCCCCCTCTTTGTCAATGGCGTTGATTGAGACGCAGGAGAGAGTGGAGTCTGGTAGACCATGCTGAACTTGGTGGACGGGCTCACCTTTTCTGTGGATAGTGATGTTTCAGCCATTACGGTCACTATTTCATCACCATTTCGGATCTTGACACATTGGTGGAGAGTTGACGGTACGGCATTAGCACTGTGAATCCATGGTCGACCCAACAGTAAGTTGAACGAGGCCGGATATCAAGCACTGGAACGGAACGGACATGACCATGCTTCCAAAACTCAATGTCTATTTCGATCATACCCATGACTGTAACGGGCGGGTGCTGTCATAACCTCGGATTACTTTGAGTAGAAGGCTTCAAATCAGAATCCTTAAGCCCCAGTAGCCCATGATTCTACCAGGCATGAGATTGAGTGCGGAACCACCGTCCACCTAAGACTCTTGAGACGGGCCTCCCCCTTGCTCGTACCATGAGGTAAATAGCTTCGTTGTGGTCGGAACCAAACGGTGGAAGGTCCATATCGGCAAAGCTGATGACGTTGCTTTAAATGAATGTGACCAATCATTGCCGTGAGGTCCTCGGGAGTAGTATCGGGAGAGACTGATGTATCATCGAGATTGCGGATGACAAGATCTCGGTTGTTTCTTTGAGGATGCAATGAGGTCCCAAAATAGAGATGTTGGCTTGGGTTTTCTTGAGTTGGACAAGTAGAGGATCTTCGGGAGCGTTGTGAGCTTGCGGCCTTGAGAAGAAGAGGAGCTCGGTGTGGAATGGAAGGGTTGCTTGCTATGACTCGACCGGATCGAGTTAGCATGTTGACGTTCCCATCTTGCTTCTTTTTCCTATTCTCTAGTACTTCCTCTCTTACTTCATCGTAAGTCACTAAATAACAAGAATTGTCAAGTTTATTCATAAAATTGGGGCCCCCATCACAATTGGGATTGAATGGGTGGTCCCCTCTAGTTTTCCTATCTCTATTACATTGACATGCTCGTCATTAGTCACTACAAATTCTTTTTATCTATGAGATCTTGAATGACATTGTGGAGAACGAAGCATTCCTCGGTGGTGTGGCCACTATATTGGTGGTAGCCACAAACTTGTGGTGAGCATGATTGGGGTGGACCGTCTTGGGTTGGTAACCTTGCACGGGTGTGACTTGACCCTTTTCCTTGAGGACCTCGAACACTTCGGTTTGAGTCATGCATTGGAGAGGGGTGTAGACACGGTCACTTCGGGACTTCTTCCCTTGAGGTGGAGGAACTTTTTGTAATTCCCCTTGTCAATAGTGACGGCGTTGACCGAGGCCTCTTGTGGAGTTGGAAGCGCCTTGTAGCGGTAAGTAGGAGTGGTCTTCTTAATCTCCTTGAGCAAGTCATCCATGCGGGCCCATACCCCGCCTCATACATTTGGGAGAAGTCAGAGTAGCAAGCCCCACTTAGGTGAGTGCGGAGATCAATCTTGAGACACTTGAGAAATATGTCCCATTTGCTCTTTTGTGTTCGGCCTCTCAACAATTCAGAGAGGTTGTCATTCCATCTCCTTGTGAAGTCGATGAAGGACTCATTGTCTCGTTGAGTAGTGTTCTCTAGCTCTTTCCTTGTGGGCCTGTGAGTGGTGCTGCCTTGGTATTGGTTCTTGAAGGCAAAGCATGGCGGGGTCCCAATCAGACGGACAGTGAGCGGGAGAGTAGCATACCAATCTTTGGCCGCCCCTCGAGAGTGAGAGGAAAGCATTGAGCCATCACCTTGGTGGAGACCTTCTTTGGAACCATTGCCCAAATATAAGTCTCAATGTGAGCCATAGGACAAGAGTTGCCCTTGAATTTTCTTATGTCGGGCATCTTGAACTTATCGGGAAGAGCGGCCATAGTACTCATGAGGATGGATGATTGATAAAGGCTTGTGTCGGAGCCTTTCCCCATGTTGAGCCCATTGAATTTTTGGTCGATGTAGGCCATGATAGAATCCACCATTTTGGGCTCATTGTTCTCGGAACTTGGTTCCCCCATTTTCTTGGTGCGGGTTGTTGACATAAGGACTCTTGAACCAAACCCTCGGTCCATTCGGATTCATCATCATATGTTCTTGTTCTTTCCCTTGGCAAGGTGGTGAGACTTCTTTCATTAGCTCCATTTCGGCCTCGTTGGCTCCTTTGGCTGTCGAGGTGGGATTGCAAAATGTCGTCTTTGCTTTGTGCCTCTTTGTTAAGGGTGGAGACTTTCTCTTGGAGGGTGTTGGACCATGGTTGAGAGCTGTTCGAGCGACATGGTGTTTCTGCTGCCGGTCATGGTTGATGTTGGAGCTTTTGGAGTGATCTCTTCACGGACTAACCGATTTGCTGAATCCCGGTAGACTTTGTAAGTACCAATTGAACCTATATTGCAAAAGAGGCCCTTGTCAATCTTGAGTAACACTTGCGGTCCATGAAGAGGCTTAGAACACAAAGTTGGGCACACGACTCGAACCACATAAGAAAAGACTCTTTTTTTTTTTTTTTTTTAAGTCGGAGGGAATGAATCCCTTTTGGGGTTTCTAAGGAAATAATGGAATCGTCACACTAGTATAAGACCATCGCGGTCCCCATATACTCATCGGATTCC
>JAOWBW010001553.1:81431-263783 GCA_026119855.1 Campanula takesimana | reverse complement strand
TTTTTTTGTGCACCCTGTTTTTTGCCTAGACCGCCCTTGCGGGTTTTCAATCTAGCGGGCTTCTTTTTGCACGTGCTCTAATTTTTGCCTAGGCCGCCCTTGCGGGTTTTCAACCTAGCGAGCGATTTTTTTTTTTTTTTTTTTTTTTTTTTTAATGGTCTTTGTTTATTAAGCGTAGAACCTCTGAGCTTGTCGAGGTTGACCTCCTTTGGCAGCTGGTCACCATCTAAATCCACGAGCCGGACTGCACCACCGCTTAGTATCTTTTTGACCACGTACGGACCGATCCATCGGGGTCCCCATTTCCCCAGGGGATTCATGGCATTAGGAGGATGTTGTCTTAAGACCAAATCTCCCACATTGATGTTTCGAGGCTTCACTTTTTGTTGAAAGCTCTTGCCATCCTTTGCTGATATGCCCTCGTGCGTTCGAGTGCCCTTAACCTTTTCTCGTCGAGTAAGGCTAGCTGTTCGTATCGACTCTGCATCCAGTTGACCTCGTTGACTGATTCTCGAGGAGGACCCGTAGAGATGGGACTTCATTCGATAGGGAGTACGGCTTCAGACCATAGACCAATGCATAAGGAGTTTCTCCTGTTGCGGATCGTATCGATGTGCGGTAGCCCACAATGCTATGGTAGCTTTTCGGGCCAATCCCTTCCTGTTGAGGCCATTTTCTTGACGATGGTCTCGATGGTCTTATTTGCTGCTTCGACTGCGCCATTTGCTTGGGGCCGGTAAGGAGATGACTTGTGCTTGGTGATCTTGTATTCTACCAAAGTGCATCCATTTCCTTCTCAAAGTGAGAGCCGTTGTCGGAAATGATTTCATGAGGCACGCCGTATCGGCACATGATATTAATCTTTACAAATTCGGCCACTTTCTTGGCGTTGAGGGTTCGATAGGCTTGTGCTTCGACCCACTTTGTGAAGTAGTCGACTGCTACTAGGACGAATGACTGCCCATGCTCCCGGCAGGATGAAACTTTACCGATGATGTCTATCCCCCAACAAGAGAAAGGCCAAGGTGTGACCATGTTGTAAAGTTGTGAGGGTGGAGCATGTTGCAGATTAGCGTGGAATTGGCACTTTGCACACCTTTGACTTTCTCGATACAGTCTCGTTCCATAGTGCTCCAATAGTAACCAATGCGAAGTATCTTCTTGACTAGCATAAACCATTTCATGTGGGGTCCACATTCTCCTTCGTGCACTTCACACATTATCCCTTGAGCTTCGGTCTCATTGGCGCATAAGAGATTGATCCCGTCGTGGTGCCTTTTATAGACTCGGTCCCCAATCAGTACGTACCGAGAGGCTAACCTTTGGCAGAGCTGCTTGAGACTTCTTATTGATGTTCTCGGGATAAGTGCCGTCTTTGAGGAAGTTCATGATATCTGAATACCACGGAGAGTTTGTTTGAACCTCGTGATCTCGATGCTCATGCAATATGCCGGACTGTTCCTTCGAGCAATTTTGAAAGGCTTCACCATTTTTCCTTTGGGCATTTCAACTAATGAAGCTATAGTGGCCAGTGCATCGGCGAAGCGATTCTTATCCCTTGGCAGGTAGTTGAAAGTGATTTCTTGGAATTGTTCAACCAGTTCTTCAAGGTGCTGACCATACTGTTGGAGAGTCGGGTCTTGGGTTCGCCATTTACCCGATTGCTGATTGATAAGAAGCAAAGAGTCGCCGAACACTTCTAGTTCCGTGACGTTTCTTTCGAGAGATGCTTCGAGCCCTGCTATGCATGCTTCGTACTCGGCAATGTTGTTGGTAGCTTCGAATTCCAGGCGTATGGCAATGGGAGTGTAGATGTCTTTTGGATCGACAAGCAATACCCCTATACCAAAACCTGTTTTATTGGCGGCGCCATCGAAAAAAAGTTGCCACTTGTCTTCCTCGGTTGCAGTACAAATTAAATGCTCGTCGGGGAACTGTACATCTTCTCCTTCACTTCGTCACACGGGAATTCGGCAAGCTGGTCACTGAACACTTTCCCCCTGACGGATTTTAGTGTGACGTAAGTGATATCGTAGCCGGCGAGCATGAAGTACCATTTGGCTATTCTTGTTGACATGAAAGGCTTCTCGAAGATGTAGCGGAGCGGGTCCCCACTTTGCTACTAGCTTGATCGGAAAAGCTTCCATATAGTGTTTGAGCTTTTGAGTGACCCAAACCAAGCTGCACATGACTTCTCTAAGACAGAGTAGTTCTTTTTCGCCTCCTTGGAATCGGCGACTGACAAAATAAATGGCGTTCTCCTTGTGGACTCTTGTTGCTCTTGTGCTAACATAGCCCCTAGGGCTTCATCATTGACAGTGAGATAAAGCAACAGAGGTTTCTCCTTGTGCGGCGGAACTAGAACAGGAGGGCCGTTAAGTAATGCTTCACTTGATCGAAGGCTTCTTGGCACGCGTCGGTCCATTCTAGAGCCACATTCTTCTTGAGTAACTTGAAGATTGGCTCGCACATGGAAGTGAGTTGGTGCACAAACCGACTGATGTATTGTAGTCTGCCCATGACCTTAATCTCTTTCTGTGTCTTTGGAGGAGGCATGTCAATGATTGCCTTGATTTTGGAGGGGTCTACTTCGATTCCCCTTTCAGTGACCATATAACCAAGAACTTTGCCTCGGATAACCCCGAATGTGCACTTTGCAGGGTTGAGCCTCATCTTGTGTTGACGAAGACTTTCGAAGAACTTGCGGAGATCGATCAAATGTTGACCATCGGTCCCTTTGGAGTGAATGATCATGTCGTCCACATAGACCTCGATTTCTTTGTGAATCATATCGTGGAACAAGTCTGTCACGGCTCTTTGATAGGAAGCCCCAGCGTTTCTTAACCCAAACGGCATGACTGTGTAGCAGAAGGTACCCCACGGTGTTGTGAAGGCTGTCTTATGTTGATCTTCCTCGGCCATGAGAATCTGATTGTACCCAGCGAACCCATCCACAAATGAGCGAACCTCGTAGGCAGCAGTGGAGTCGACTAGCATGTCGATATTAGGAAGTGGAAAATCATCCTTTGGGGAAGCTTTGTTTAAATCCCGGAAGTCTACACAAACTCGGACCTTGCCGTTCGCTTTCCTGACTGTCACAATGTTGGCTAACCATGTCGGATACTCGATAACCTTGATGAAACCCACGCTGAGGAGCTTCTCAATCTCTTCTTTGACCTACAGAGACCATTCTGGCTTGATCTTCCTGAGCTTCTGCTTTACTGGCCTGGCATCTTCTCTGATCGGAATCCTGTGCTCCGCTACCTTTCTGTCTAAACCCGGCATGTCTTTGTATGACCATGCGAACACATCCACGAACTCTCGTAGTAATGCAGTCAATCTGTCTCTGTCGTCTCCCTTGAAGTAGCTTCAATCTTGGTTTCTTTTGGCTCTTCTTCGGTACCCAGATTAACAACCTGCAATTCTTCGTCAGCCTTTGGACCATTCTCGCCACGACTACGGACTTGTTGAGCAAGTTCATTTAAGTATGTTGTGTTTTCGTGTCTATTTCATCATAATTTGAATCGTTATTACTTGTTCGTTAAGTTCATTATTAGTTAATTCATCATTTATGATGTTTGCAATCTCAGGGTACTCAGAAATATCAAATTTTTCATTAGCAAGAAAGGAAACACACGCTCGGCTATGGCCTCCAAATCCTCTAGGGTGAGGGTATTAGAGACACTCTCGGACTCGAAAGTAAGTGTAAGCTGCTCTTCCGTTGTTGCTGTGCGGGTATGCAACCCATTTCTTGGACTAAGAATTCCTCGGATACCACGGGCCCTTTTGTTGAATACCATTGTTGATCGGCTCGGAGCTTGGCGGGATCTCACTGATAGTCTCGTTCATGATGACGGTGTCATGGATGGCGTTGACTTGGCATTCATTCATTACGGCAAGCTCTTCGAACATGGAGGCTAAATCTGTCAGTTCCTTCCCCCTCGGTGATTTCTGTCTCGACTCTATAGTCACCTTCCTTCCCCACCATTCACGGGGCGACATGGGAGTTGGTTCCCTTTCGGATTTCTGGATCTCACAATCGGAGAAGATTTCTAGGCCTGGCTTTTTGACACCCCCTTGTTGTTAACCCATGGTTCGGGAAAGATCATGTATGGAACGTCTTCCCCTTGGCGGACAAATAACCATTCAACGTCTTGCGGTAAGGCCTTAGATTAGGGACCTCATAACGACGGCCTCTTTACGAGCTCGGGCCTTTTCGCTCTTGATTGCTTGTTCTTGCTTCAAGTCTTCTTGGAAGGCTCGTACCCCAAACCGAATGTGTTTTTGACAAATGGGACTTGCACGGGATGTAGGATTCCTTGCTGATATTTCCTAAGCCTAAACCAGGGAAGTTAGTCCATATCCCTCATCATGCGTAGTACTTTGTGATTGCTGGGGTCCATGATCCATTTCCCCTTCTTTGGTCAATGGCGTTGATTGAGACGCCGGAGAGAGTGGAGTCTGGTAGACCGTGATGAACTTGTGGACGGGCTCACCTTTTCTGTGGATAGTAAGTGTTTTCAGCCATTACGGTCACTATTTCATCACCGTTTCGGATCTTGACACATTGGTGGAGAGTTGACGGTACGGCATTAGCACTAATGAATCCATGGTCGCCTAAAAGTAAGTTGAACGAGGCAGGGATATCAAGCACTTGGAATGGAACGGACAGACCATGCTCCCAAACTCAATGTCAATTTCGATCATACCCATGACTGTACGGGCGGTGCTGTCATAACCTCGGATTACTTGAGTAGAAGGCCTCAAATCAGAATCTTTAAGCCCCAGTATGCCCATGATCCTACCAGGCATGAGATTGAGTGCGGAACACCACCGTCCACTAAGACTCTTGAGACGGGCCTCCCCTTGCTCGTACATTGATTGGTAATAGCTTCGTTGTGGTCGGAACCAAACGGTGGAAGGTCCATATCGGCAAAGGTGATGACATTGCTAAAATGAATGTGACCAATCATTGCCGTGAGGTCCTCGGGAGTAGTATCGGGAGAAACTGATGTATCATCGAGATTGCGGATGACGAGATCTCGGTGTTTCTTTCGAGGATGCAATGAGGTCCCAAATAGAGATGTTGGCTTGAGTTTTCTTGAGTTGGACAAGTAGAGGATCTTCGGGAGTGTTGTGAGTTTGCGGCCTTTGAGAAGAGGAGCTCGGTGCGGAAGTGGAAGGGTTGCTTGCTATGACTCGACCAGATCGAGTTAGCATATTGACGTTCCCATCTTGCTTCTTTTTCCTATTCTCTAGTACTTCCCTCATTACCTCATCATAAGTCACTACATAACAAGAATTGTCAATTTTATTCATAACCTTGGGCCCCCATTCACAATTGGGATTGAATGGGTGGTCCCCTCAAGTTCTCCTATCTCTATTACATTGACATGCTCGTCATTAGTCACTACAAATTCTTTCTTATCTATGAGATCTTGAATGACATTGCGGAGAACGAAGCATTCCTCGGTGGTGTGGCCACTATATTGGTGGTAGCCACAATATTTGTGGTGAGCATGATTGTCGTGGATCGTCTTGGGTTGGTACCCTTGCACGGGTGTGACTTGACCCTTTGCCTTGAGGACCTCGAACACTTTGGTTTGAGTCATGCCTTGGAGAGGCGTGTAGACACGGTCACTTCGGGGCCTTTTCCCTTGAGGTGGAGGAACCTTTTTGTAATTCCCCTTGTCAATAGTGACGGCGTTGACCGAGGCCTCTTTTGTGGAGTTGGAAGCGGCCTTGTAGCGGTAAGTAGGAGTGGTCTTCTTAATCTCCTGAGCAAGTCATCCATGCGTACACCCGCCTCATACATTTGGGAGAAGTCGGAGTAGCAAGCTCCACTGAGGTGAGTGCGGAGATCAATCTTGAGACACTTGAGAAATATGTCCATTTGCTCTTTTGTGTTCGGCCTCTCAACAATTTCAGAGAGTTTGTCATTCCATCTCCTTGTGAAGTCGATGAAGGACTCATTGTCTCGTTGAGTAGTGTTCTCTAGCTCTTTCCTTGTGGGCCGGTGAGTGGTGTTGCCTTGGTATTGGTTCTTGAAGGCAAGCATGGCGGAGTCCCAATCAAGACGGACAGTGAGCGGGAGAGTAGCATACCAATCTTTTGCCGCCCCCTCGAGAGTGAGAGGAAAGCATTGAGCCATCACCTTGGTGGAGACCTTCTTTGGAACCATTGCCCAAATATAAGTCTCTCAATGTGAGCCATAGGGCAAGAGTTGCCCTTGAATTTGCTTATGTCGGGCATCTTGAACTTATCGGGAAGGGCGGCCATAGTACTCATGAGGATGGATGATTGATAAAGGCTTGTGTCGGAGCCTTTCCCCATGTTGAGCCCATTGAATTTTTGGTCGATGTAGGCCATGATAGAATCCACCATTTTGGCTCGTTGTTCTCGGAACTTGGTTCCCCCATTTTCTTGGTGCGGGTGTTGACATAAGGACTCTTGAACAAACCCTCGGTCCATTCGGATTCATCATCATTGTTCTTGTTCTTTCCCTTGGCAAGGTTGGTGAGCTTTTCTTTCATTAGCTCCATTTCGGCCTCGTGGGCCTCCCTTTGGCTGTCGAGGTGAGATTGCCAAATGTCATCTTTGCTTTGTGCCTCCTTGTTAAGGGTGGAGACTTGCTCTTGGAGGATTGGACCATAGTTGAGAGCTGTTCGAGAGACATGGTGTTGCTACTGCCGGTCATGGTTGATGTTGGAGCTGTTGGAGTGATCTCTTCACGGACTAACCGATTTGCTGAATCCCGGTAGACTTTGTAAGTACCAATTGAACCTATATTGCAGAAGAGGCCCTTGTCAGTCTTGAGTAACACTTGCGGTCCATGAAGAGGCTTAGAACACACAGTTGGGCACACGACTCGAACCACAAAGAAAAGACTCTTTTTTTTTTTTTATGAGTCGGAGGGAATGAATCCCTTTTGGGGTTTCTAAGAAAATAATGGAATCGTCACACTAGTATATAGATCATCTCGCGGTCCCATATACTCATCGGATTCACCACGTTTGTGAATCCTACAAGTATCGGGATTAGACTAAATTAATGTAGTAAAGCATACATGCGGGGACGGATTTTTATTTTCGTCCAAAATAACCACTTTTGGGACGGATTTTTATTGCGTCCCTTTCAACAAGTTGGCATGTATGATTTGAAGACATTAGTTTAGGGAAATCTCGGTACATTGAAACTGACTTGAGTCACGGAGTGTTAGACCCTAACTAGAATTGTGTGGTTTGTGCTCGGCTTGAATATGAGGCTCAAAGGTCACCCCGGCATGTAGTCTTGAACTACGCCACGGGCTGAGGTTTACCGCTTCGAAAGAGCCAAGGTCTGGTGGAGCTTGAAACTTTCTAGGACGGGCCTCGACGGGTTTGGGGTTGGACTTGTGCGACTCGATAGTGAGCAGTTCATAGGAATATGTGCATGTAGTGTGAGGTCTAACAAGTGACAAAATATTTTTTTTTATTTTTTTTTATTTTTTTGAAAAGAAAGAAAAACACACAAAACACATAAGCACATAAAATTACAACTCCCGAATCACCCGTGTGACCGGTAAATAAAACACAAAATTAAACAGTCCGAGGGTTCAATTCTGTTCTGATGCAGGCAACTGTGCCCACACCCCACTGTACTGCTCAGTCACTGAAACCTGTCTCTGTTCTGGAACCAACCCAGAAGCGTGCGCCTCTGAGTTCTGATGTGGGTCGCGCGCGCATGGCGCAATCATTATGGGAGGCGCGCGCTTCTGGGACACACCTGTCAGAATGTCAGACTTTGGACTCAGGGGATTGCCCTGGTCCTATGTTCATATTGTAACCCCTGCAGAAGTGATTAGTGCAGAATAACAGAAGAAGAAGATGAAGAATATGAAGAAGTGGGCGATTCTGGTCCTTGATGTGGGATGCGCGCGCCTTAGGCTTAAAAGGCCAGACGCGCGCGCCTCCCCCATCAGGAAACAGAATGCCCAGAAAAGATGTAGATTTCGATCAGAACGCAAGTTTAACCCTCAAATACTCCCCAGTGGAGTCGCCACTGTAGATACCCCGGGTGGGAACACCACGGCCTTAGGCTCGAGCGCGTGATATTATCCTAGGATGTCTAACTTGATTTTAGATTGTTTTAGAGTCGCCACCTATGTTTTGAGGAACATAAGAAAAACCTATTGATTGTAGCCTAAGTTTTGGTTACGAAAACAGAGATTCTTTGTTTTGAGGTCCGGGGGTTAGATTACGAGATGGGAAGTACCGAAACACCCATCTCGCCCAACTTAAGTTGGTCTTGCTTGATCAAAATCTACATAAATGAAAATGTTCTTCTTCTTCTTCTTCTTTAAGTCATAAAAAGGGGGGTTTAAAATATGATTTGGAATGTAGGAGATAACTCCTTAACCAACCTCAATGAGATGAGGTGATCATTAGAGTCATGTCCCAAATGATTTGGGTGATTGCACATTTGATTAAAGTAAAAGAGAGAGGAGATGAGGTAGAAAAGAATGGAAAAGATGGACTTTTACCTACAATTTGAAGAACTTCAAATGTTGCTTGATTTGATTCTTGGAGAACCTTTAGAAAGTGACTCTCTTTGTCTAGTTTTTTGATGCTTTTTTCCAATGATTTTTTGATCAATTTTCGATCCTTGAAAATGGAGGTAAAGAGAGGTTTTTATAGGTGAAAGAGGGGTGTTTTTGGTGCCAAAACTTAGTCACCAAGAAATCCTTCCCGGGCAAAATCCTGTAAATTGAGCAAGGGAGGGAATCCTGGCCAGAAATCTGTAACTGACGCCCAGAGGCGCGCGCTTCCTGCTTTGGGGGCGGGAGGCGCGCGCGCCTGGCTCCTAGTGTCGGAGGCGCGCGACTCAGAGAAGGCAATTTTGACAGAATGGACTAGAAAGTCAGCCCTGTCATTCAGTTTAGTCCCTGGACTTAACGAAGTCAGTCAGGAACTTAACGGAAGTGACAGAAACTAACGAGAAACACTTAAAATGGGAGAAACACAAAATCAAATGTGCAATCGGGGTGAGCGGTCCAAGGCGGGGTGTCTACAGGATCCTATGGTCGGAGGCGCGCGACTCAGAGATGGCCTTTTTGACAGAATGGACTAGAAAGTCAGCCCTGTTATTCAGTTTAGTCCCTGAACTTAACGAAGTCAGTCAGGAACTTAACGGAAGTAACAGAAACTAACGAAAAACACATAAAAAAAGGAGGAACACAAAATCAAATGTGCAATCAGGGTGAACGGTCCAAGGCGGGGTGTCTACAGCGGCGTATGCTAGAAAGATCCTTATAGCATTAAGTCTTGATACGGGCACAAAAGTTTCATCGTAATCAATTCCTTCCTCTTGCCTATAGCCTTGTGCAACTAATCTTGCTTTGTTTCTTGTGATGGTTCCATTCTCGTCCATCTTGTTTCTGAACACCCATTTCGTACCAATCACTCCTTGATCATGAGGTCTTGGGACAAGAGTCCAAACCTTACAACGTTCAAATTGATTGAGTTCTTCTTGCATTGCAACAACCCAATTTGGATCTTGGAGCTCTTCATCAGCCTTCTTCAGTTCAATTTGAGAGATAAATGCAGTGTAAGCATCAAAGTTTGTAGCTTTCCTTGTACGAACCCCAACTTGTAGATCACCAATGATATTAGTGATTGGGTGACCTCTAGCTTCACGAATTTCAGGGGCTAAGTTAGGTTGAGTTGTTGTAACTTGAAGGTCTTCAATTGGCACATCTTCACCAGCTTCAAAATCATAAAAGTTAGGGGGTTAAACTGGTCCAGCATTGAAAATGGGAGTGACACCAGGTGCAGGATTAGAATTAGGTGCATGACTAAAAGCATGAGGCGTAATGTACGGTGCAACTAAATCTTCACTCAGTGAGCTATTATCAAAATTCAGCGCAACTGATGTAGATGGATTTCCTTGAGTTGATACATTCTGATCTTGTGTAGGCGCAACTGGAATGGGAGCACCTGTCTTAATAAACTCAACAGAATCATCAGCAATATTTGGAGCCAAATGTGGCTCAAGGAAAGAATGTTCATCAAATGTAACATGTACAGATTCAACTATTACTAATGTAGATCTATTAAAAACGCGAAAAGCTTTAGAATGTTTGGCATACTCAACAAAAATACCTTCGTTGGCTTTGGCATCGAATTTACCTCTATGTTCGTTTCCGTTGTAGAGGATATAACATTTGCAACCAAAGATCTTGAAGAATGCAATGTTAGGAGTTCTTCCAAGCCAAAGTTTATACGGAGTCTTGTTGTGAAGTTTGTTGATGAGGGAACAATTTTGAGTAAAATATGTGGTGTTGACAGCTTCTTCCCAAAAGTACTTAGGCAATTTTGCTTCAGCTATTATCATCTTTCCCGCTTCAATCAACGTCCTATTCTTTCTTTCCACAACGCCATTTTGTTGAGGAACACCAGCTGTTGAAAAATTGTGATCTATCCCATGATCGTCGCAGTATCGAGCAACACCGTTGTTCTTGAATTCTGTTCCATTGTCAGATAGAACACTAACGATGTCATCTTATTTTTGGGTTTGGAGCAATCTGAATAGAGTGGTTAGAATTTCATAATTATTTTCCTTTGTAATTGTAGACACCCCGCTTTGTACCTCTCACCCCGATTGCATACATAGTATTTTTATTTAACTTGTTTTTGTTAATTTCTGTTACTTCCGTTAAGTTCCTAACTGATTCCGTTAGTTTTGGACTAAACAGCATAACAGAGTTAACTTTTATAGTCATTCTGTCATTCTGTCTTTTTCTCCCGCGGGCGCTTCCGGAAGTGTTATCGGGATGCGCGCGCGTCTCGCCCCTAAAGCGGGACCCGCGCGCCTCCCATTATGGCAGTAACGGATTGCACCTTATTTCCCTCCCTTTTCTTATTTACAAACATCTTCTTGATCACAAAAACATCTCTTTTTACATCCAAGTTCATCCCCCTTTTTATTCATTAACTCTAAATCCCATATTCTAGCCTTTTCCCAAAAAACTAATATTTCTTTCATTTATTATTTGATTTCTTTTATTCATTTATCTTATTTGTGATTGGTCAACTCCATCTCACATGGATTGACCAATTTCCCTCCAACCTTTCCCTCCTAATTTTACCTATATAAACCCCCTTCTTCTACCTTGGAAAGGGACCTTGGACCTCAACTTTGATTCACAAACTACACTATACACAAATTCTCCCAACAAGAGTTCTTAGTAACAAGACTCTACACAAATTGTTCTACAACAATTTCATTACAACAACAACACTTTCAAGTCAAGGTTTCAAGTCCTCTTTCTCAAGGTACAACTTCATTTTCTTCCTTTATTTTCTTCTTCTTGATGTATGCAATCCCCATTAATGGGACATGACCAACATGACTACTTCACATATTGAAGCTAGTTAAGGTTATCTCCCTACATTTTAATCTTAACTTTAATCACCATGTTAATTTCTCTTCATCTCATAATGTAATTCTTTAACATTATTTGTTACATGTAATCTTTATCATTAAATAAATAAAAGCAATTCTATTTTATTTCCCCTTTATTTTCCCTTTTCTTTTCATTACAATTGTTAGCACGTTTCTATTTAATTAAATTGAAGGACATTTTAGCATTAGAACACCAAAAGTAGCAAGACCCACGTAAGCGGGGCGGAGTGGGTGTTTAAGTACTTCCCACTCCGTCACCTAACCCCCGAACCCATCTTTTCCCGAATATCTGGTTTTGTATATAAAATTGGCTCTTTTTAGGTTTTTCTTATGTTCCTGTAAAACATAGGTGGCGACTCTTAAAATCAAGTAGACATCCTAGGTAATTCACGCGCTCTAGCCAAGCCGTGGTCCCCCGGGTATCTACAGTGGCGACTCAGCTGGGGAATATAGAGGGTTAAACTTGCGTTTTTCATTTTTGGTGTTCTTTTATTTTATTTTCTGGGCATTCTGGTAAAAAGGGTAGGAAGCGCGCGCCTCTGGCCGTCTTGGCCTAAAGCGCGCGCGTCCGACCCTTATTACCAGAATCGCCCGCCTTCTATCTTGTCCTTCAATTCCATGTTTCTGTGCTAACGTTTACTGCAGGGGAAAAAGATCTATAATTTAGGGTCAAGGCAATCCCTTGAACCCACTGATTTGCAGGTATTGCCCAGAAGCGGGCGCCTCCACTTCTCTCAGTCTAACGCGCGCGCCTCCCGAGTAGGCATCTGAATGCGCGCGCTTCTGGGCATTTCCCAGAAACAGAAACAGTGAACAGAATGGACAGTTTTGACAGTGTGTGGGCACCGGGCCTGCACAGAATAGCTTTTATTTCATGTTCATTTTTATCGGTCACACGGATGATTCGAAAGTTGTAAATTACGTGCTTATTTGTTTTTTTTATTTCCTTTGAAAAAAAAAATATTTTGTCACTTGTTAGAACTCACACTACGCGCACAATTCTTATCAACTGCTCACTATCGAGTCGCATAAGTCCAACCCCAAACCCGTCGAGGCCCGTCCTAGGAAGTTTCAAGCTCCACTCGACCTTGACTCTTCCGAAGCGGTAAACCTCAGTCCGTGGCGTAGTCACGACTACATGCCGGGGATGACCTTTAAGCCTCATATTTAAGCCGAGCACAAACCACACAATTCTAGTTAGGGTCTAATACTCCGTGACTCAAGTCGGTTTCCATGAGCCGAGATTTCCCTAAACTAATGTCTTCAAATCATACATGCCACTCGTTGTTTTGGACGAAATAAAACTCCGTCCCCAAGTGGTTATTATGGACGAAAATAAAAAAATCCGTCCCTGCATGTATGCTTTATGACATTAATTTAGTTTAATCCCGACACATGTAGGATTCACAAGTGTGGTGGAATCCGATGAGTATATGGGACCGCGAGAAGGTCTATATACTAGTGTGACGATTCCACTATTTTTCTAGAAACCCCAAAAAGGACCATGTCCTTCCGACTTTCGTAAATAATAAAAAAAAAAGAGTCATTTTTCTTTATGTGGTTTGAGTCTTTACTTTTGTTTGTGGGTCAAATAATTTTATCCAAAAGGTGTTTGTGGGGCCATCCTAAGATCGACCGTGATCTCTCCATAGGTCCAATGGCTTCAAATGGCAACGACAACGGCATTCCCGTGTCCAACGAAGGGTTATTCCACATGGTGGAAGCATTGAAAGGGCAAGTTGATACACTAGCCGAGAATGTCAGCCGCAAGGATGATTTATGGCGAGCCCGTTACGAGCACGTGGAAATGGCACCGGTTTGGTCAACACTCTCATGTCCTACATTGACCAAAAGCTTATTGGGCTAAATTTGCACAAGGGCCCAAGCACCGATCATCATCAAGCTTCTCTCCTCATGAACACAATGGAGGCTCTTCCCGAAAAGTTCAAGATGCCCGATATTGGCAAGTTCAAAGGCACCTCTTGCCCCGACGCTCATGTTGACTCCTACATTTGGGCCATGCTACAAAAGAAAGTGTCTCCTCAAATAATGGCACAATGCTTCCCGCTTACTCTCGAGGGGGTCGCAAAAGATTGGTATATGGGTTTTCCAGTTTCCACCCTCCTCAATTGGGATGTCGCTATGCTTGCCTTCAAGTCACAATATCAAGGAAACTCCATATTCCGCCCCACCAAGAAGGAATTGGAGAGAACCGTACAAATGGGTGATGAATCATTTGGGGACTTCTATCGCCGTTGGAATGACAAGCCATCCGAGATTGTTGATAGGCCTTCCAAGAAGGAACAAATGGACATCTTCTTAAAGTGTTTGAAAATGGACTACCGAACTCATCTTAGTGGGGCTTTTCACTCCAATTTTTCAACATGTATGATGCGGGGGTTAGAATTGACAATTTGCTCCGAGAAGTGGCCAAGTCCTCCTATGACACAAGCTTCAACGACAAAGGGTTCCCAAGCAATGACATGGAAGAATGTAGTGATATGGAAGACTACAACGACAATGAGGAATACAACGACATGGGGGATGACGACAACAATCTCCGTTTCTCTTTCTCTACCTAGAAATAGGATTAAAAAAAAAAAGAGTCAAAAGTCCTCTAATGTGTGCATTAATGTTTTCTCTCGTCCTATATTAAATGTTCTAGTCCATTGAGTCATCAAATAAAAGTCGTTCTTGTCCTCATACACTCTTCCAAGTTGTTCAATTAATTCTTGGCAAAATGATGAAAAAATGTCTAAACAAGTTTTGGAATGAAGGCCATCGCTTGAACGCCTAGGGGCTAAACATCAACGACGGCATCAACAACGAAGACATCAACAATGACGAAATCAAGACAAAGAAAGGTGGAGCAACAATCATGAAGCAAAGTTTTCAAAAGGGGATAAAAAAAAGTTAGAGCACAAAAAAAAAAAAAAAAAAAAAAAAAAAAAAAACCCCCCTTCATTCAAAGAAGTTCACAACAACAATATCATTCCACCAAATGAAGCAACATCGACAACAATCACGACGAAGCAACAATTCATCACGGCGAATGGAGAATCCACAAGAACTATGGTGACCTGAGCCTCTACACTGGAGGAACGTAGGCAACCTTCGGGTCCGGTCTCATGCAAGAAAGAAGATATGTTTAGCCCTAGCGCGTTATGGTGATCGGCCTTCCTCTTGAACTTGTCATGAAATCTTTGTACGATTCATTTGCCAATGAATTAATCACCAAAAGATTGAACAACTTTCCTAGATTTGGAATCACTTTCCGTTCCTTGTCGAGTCTAGGACTTCTATTCTTTCTGCATACTCCCAATTTCTTGCAATCAAATTGGGGCTTTCCTTCTTTTCTCTCTTAATGACTTACTTGCCTTCGTGAGTGATTCAACAAATATATACAAAGTCAATACTAGGGACACTTCCCTAGTCGAGTCAATGTCACTCATCTTTAGTGACAAGAGGTCTTCACCGCAAAATCACATGTCTTATCTCCTCAGCCAGAGTCAATGCACACTTCCTCATTAATCGAGTAAAAAAAAAAAGACGCAAAAGAGATGCCCGCTAGATTGAAAACCCGAAAGGGCGGTCTAGGCAAAAAATAGGGTGCGTCATAAAAAAAAATGAGAGAGTGAGAGAGAGAAGGGAAAGAGAAATGGAGATCTCCGGCCTCTAAGGAAGACAACTGCACAAGCTCTACATTGGATCTCCTCAACAAATCAATTCCCCACCGAGTCAACTTTGGGATTGCAAAAGGCTCGACAAGATATGGCACAATCAAAGGTTGTTTTGGGATATTGTTCTCCAGCAGTATGCCATTTTTGGGTTCATGAAAAGAAGGCCCGTGGTAACCAACACCCATCCGAGAACGAGCCCATCATAAAAAGGGCACGAGGTTGCACAAATAATCTCTAGCTAGTCAATTGGCTTGGGCAGCAAATAGCAACAACATGTGTCTCAGTTTTCAAAGCTTCTGCAAGTATGTGCTTCTAAAGTACGCCGAAAGGCTCCCGAAAAATGGAGTATCTCTGCCATGTCCTCTCATGTTTGTTCCCTCGCACGAGGATGAGTCACTCTGGCTTTGCTCAACAAATGATGACACCCTAGGGGCTATGTGACTCAAGAACAAGGGCTTCTTTTGCTTCATTTGACAATCAATAAGCCCTAGGGGCTATGCTCGAGAAAGATGTGTGAGACTATCCTCAAAGTCTTTCAAAAGTGATGTCAAAAAGCCCTCTTGTCATGTGTGCCCGCACTCGCAATCAATGATGGCACTATAAGGGCTACGGTCAAGTCTTAAAGGCTCCCTCGGCAAGAAACAATTCACTTCAATGTCCCCAGCAACATTTGAAGCTTCATACCGGAAGGTCTCAAGGGGCTTCGCAATCTACAATCTTTTGGGCTACGGCATTACAGTGATACAAGCAAAGGGAAATATTGGGGCTTCGCAATAAACAAGCTTTTGGGTAGTGGTACCCGAGCAATGAAATTTGGGAGTAGTCTTATGACTCCACGAAAGGGATCAAACTTCAATGGTCCCTTAACACTTCCAGTCAAAAGGCCTCTTGGTTTTAAATGAAGGCTCCGATGATATGAATGAATTTGATGATTCTTGTTAGAACTCACAGCGAGATTCTGAAGGAAGTCTTAGAGAAAAGGAAAAAGATTCAATATGCTAGACTCACCCGACTGAGTTATGGCGGGCAATGCCAATATGTTAACTCTAGAGACAGAGTTACGGCCAATCCCAATGTTTCTGCAATACAGCACCCCCTTCTCCAAGATCAAAAGCACAGGCTGCATCCGAAGACCCGCCGTCGGTTCAATCAAGAAGACTCGAGCAAACATACCGTTCGAGACTTTATCACACCAAGACCTTATCATCTGCAACAACATCACCATCTCCCACGAGACGTCTCCCGAAGATCATACTACATTTGGGTATCAACCACAAAAAGGTCCATCCATATACAAGCAAGAGAAAGAAGGAGATCGCCTTCAAGAGTTCTACCCAATGGTGCATCTGCTCTCAATACAATGCCAAGATAAGTTGGAGCTTCACACCGAAAGGTCTCCACATCCCTCCATCTACAAACTTGATAATCCCATGACATTTGGGGCTTAGCAATCTCTCAAAGCTTGGTATCAATGATCTTCTTTTGGGGCTTGCCCACGTCGACAGCAAAAGACAGTTTATTTGAATGGGCTAAGAGTTGATTCATCTTGGGGCTTCATAAGCCACTCAAAGTTCAGCATTCTAGGGGCTTTACAGTCAGCAATCCCTTGGCATCTCGGCATCAATAGTCCTTTTGAAGCCCCATAAACGACAAATATCTTGGGGCTAGACATCAATTTTCGTTGGACACCGCGGCGACAACATTCAAACGAGGCAATCCGGACTTCGATTGAACATGACTTGATCTTGGGTTGGCTTTACAAACACACAATGGTTAAAATGGTTCACCCACGAACTAAAAAAAAAAAAAAAATCTTTTTCTCACGTGTGTTCATATTCTTTCCCTTCTAATCTTAAAAAAAAAAAAAAAGATTTTTCTTTTTCTTTTTCTCCTTCTATGTGCAAAAGTATGTGCTTTACTTTGCTTTGCTCCTAGCTTCTCCTCCAGCATTCTCCATCATCCTTAAACTACGCTGGTCTGATTCCTTTCAAGGGATACGTAGGCAGCCATTTGGCACGACCAACCCACCATCCAGAATACTATCTCGCCGACATTCCTTCAAAGGCAAGAACAATTCATCACTATCAACATCATCATTCTCCATCCAAAGCATGGACATTCATCAGCAAAAGCATCAACATCCTTCAGCAATCCATCCCCAATAAAGCGGCAATGGTAAGTAAAGGTATGAACATTCATCTCAAGCAATCTCTGCTTTCAAAAATCACTTCACACACAGAATCACTTTACTTCTCTCTCATGCAAAAGTGCTTCAAATCACATTGAACCACGAGCACTATTTCTCTCTTCATTTCACACTTCATGCATCGTCTTGCACAAATACATATACCTGCCAAGCACACACATAACAGGTACCACCACGAAGTCAACAGCATCCGCTACTCAAGGCACTTCATCCCCAGCAGAAAATGGTCCACAGTCAACCATGCCCGCATCCCCACAATAAAGTCAACAGCAACTGCAGCTCTAGACAGCAATTTGGTCCACGGTGATCCCGCATCAACAAACGGTGATCCCGCAATTAGCAAACGGATCCCACCATCAGCAAACGGATCCCGCTTCAGCAAGCGGATCCCGCTTCCGCAAACGGATCCCGCTTCAGTAAACGGATCCTGCATCAGCAAATGGGTCACGCATCAGCAAACGGGTCCCGCATCAGCAAACGGATCCCGCATCAGCAAACGGATCCCACAATCAGCAAACGGATCCCGCACCAGCAAACGGATCCCGCACCAGCAAACGAGTCCCGCACCAGCAAACGGATCCCGCATCAGCAAACGGATCCCACAATCAGCAAACGGATCCCGCAATCAGCAAACGGATCCCGCACCAGCAAACGGATCCCTTTTCAGCAAACGGATCCCGCCTCAGCAAACGGATCCCGCATTCAGCAAACGGATCCCGCTTCAGCAAAACGGATCCCGCCATATCTTTTCTATATCAATAAAGCCGCTCACACAGGGAGCGCACCCCTATCTCTCACAATTTCAAAATTCCTGCTTTATCGAGTCTTTGTTTTCTTTTGTCGATGTCCTCGACGGTTGTCTTTCTTTCGTCGACGCGTTTTGCTTTGCAATCCACGTCGCCGAGGGGCTTTGTAGACACCCCGCTTTGGACCTCTCACCACGATTGCATACATAGTATTTTTATTTAACTTGTTTTTGTTAATTTCTGTTACTTTCGTTAAGTTCCTAACTGATTCCGTTAGTTTTGGACTAAACTACATAACAGAGTTAACTTTTAGAGTCATTCTGTCATTCTGTCCTTTTCTCCCGCGGGCACTTCTGGATGTGTTATCGGGATGCGCGCGCGTCTCGCCCCTAAAGCGGGACCCGCGCTCCTCCCATTATGGCAGTAACGGATTGCACCTTATTTCCCTCCCTTTTCTTATTTACAAACATCTTCTTGATCACAAAAACATCTCTTTTTACATCCAAGTTCATCCCCTTTTTATTCATTAACTCCAAATCCCATATTCTAGCCTTTTCCCAAAAAACAAATATTTCTTTCATTTATTATTTGATTTCTTTTATTTATTTTATTTTTCTTTTATTCATTTATCTTATTTGTGATTGGTCAACTCCATCTCACATGGATTGACCAATTTCCCTCCAACCTTTCCCTCCTAATTTTACCTATATAAACCCCCTTCTTCTACCTTGGAAAGGGACCTTGGACCTCAACTTTGATTCACAAACTACACTATACACAAATTCTCCCAACAAGAGTTCTTAGTAACAAAACTCTACACAAATTGTTCTACAACAATTTCATTACAACAACAACACTTTCAAGTCAAGGTTTCAAGTCCTCTTTCTCAAGGTACAACTCCATTTTCTTCCTTTATTTTCTTCTTCTTGATGTATGCAATCCCCATTAATGGGACATGACCAACATGACTACTTCACATATTGAAGCTAGTTAAGGTTATCTCCCTACATTTTAATCTTAACTTTAATCACCATGTTAATTTCTCTTCATCTCTTAATGTAATTCTTTAACATTACTTGTTACATGTAATCTTTATCATTAAATAAATAAAAGCAATTCTATTTTATTTCCCCTTTATTTTCCCTTTTCTTTTCATTACAATTGTTAGCACGTTTCTATTTAATTAAATTGGAGGACATTTTAGCATTACAATACCAAAAGTAGCAAGACCCGCGTAAGCGGGGCAGAGTGGGTGTTTAAGTACTTCCCATTCCGTCACCTAACCCCCGAACCCATCTTTTACCGAATCTCTGGTTTTGTATATAAAATTGGCTCTTTTTAGGTTTTTCTTATGTTCCTCTAAAACATAGGTGGCGACTCTTAAAATCAAGTAGACATCCTAGGTAATTCACGCGCTCTAGCCAAGCCGTGGTCCAAATAGATTAATGTGCAGCAGTTGCAAACATCTAGTAGTTGAGGGATTTGTCTTGCTGGAGAAAGACTGCTTCGGTTGTTTGCCAAGTTGACACGCGACACACTTCTTGTCATGATGATCAGCAACCTTGGGAAATCCTTTAACAAGATTATTCCTGCTGAGTTTAGATAGATACTTGAAGTTCAAGTCACTTAAGCGCTTATGCCACAGCCAACTCTTTTCGCTCACACTTTTAGTTACAAAACAAAGATTAGTGCTAGATTTCATATTTTGGAAATCAATAAAATAAATATTTGTCTTACGATATCCCGTGAGTAATATAGCTCCAGATTTGCCATCCTTGATAAGACATGTCTTTGAAGTAAAATGGCATTCTAATCCTTTGTCGCAGAATTGAGATATGGATAATAAGTTGTGTTTGAGCCCTTCAATGAGAGAGACTCTTTCAATGCACACTTTGTCTTTCTTGAGCTTTCCATATGCTACAACTTGACCTTTGTTATTATCACCAAATGTTACTGAGGGACCTCTTTCTTTATGAACATCTTCAAGTAAGGATTCATCTCCAGTCATGTGTCGTGAACACCCACTATCGAGAATCCATTCATTCATTCTAGCTTTAGAAGATCCAGCCATGAAGTAAAGAACCTGAAATACAAACATTTAAGCAGGTCCCCTTTATTCCTTTTTGAGTTCTAGAGTTAGCAACTCTTGACAACCCACTCTTGCTTGACCTTAGGATTTTTACGTCCTTTGGCATTGGGAGTGAATCGCAAAAGGCATTCCACGGCCTTATGTCCTGAACAATCACAAATTGAACAATGATGAAAGCCACCAATCACGTGAGTTTTTACAAACTCTTTACTTTTCTTTTGGATAGTATTCTTCTTTGGGTCAGATGAACTAGCCTTAACAAAATCCTTATTTTGAAATTTTGGAGCGCTTTTACTAGGAGGGCGAATAGGGCTAGGAGGCGCACGGCGATGAGGCGCGTGGCTCCTAGGCGCATAATGTTCACTCATAGAAGGAGTGCGCCTTGTTTCAAGAATGATTTTGCTAGAGAGTGATTCATCTGTAGCTACTTCCTTCCCTTTAGCTTTCCCAAATTGCTTCGTTGGGTAGACATAATGGAATGTTTGTCTCTTGACTTTTTCCTGTCCTTTACCCATTGAATTAGAATGTTTTTCCTTGCGAATTTCATGAGTTTGCTGAGGTGTAAATTCACCATCTGTTTCAGTACAAACATCACACTTAAAGTTGTCACTAGTTGATGTGAATCCCTAGCCACTTTTATCACCACTGGCTTTTTGGGACTCAAAGATACCGTCCATAGTGACACGAGAATTGGACCACTCATTTGTAATCTTTTTAAGATCAGTAATTTGAGTAACCAATTCATTGTTTTGAACTTTAAGTAGTGAGTTCTGTTCCGTTAGATAAGTGTTTTTAAAAGTAAGAGGAGTCATGCTCTTTATCTGCTCCTTAAGGAGGGTGAGTTTATATTTTAATAGAGATTTCTCGGTCTTAAGCTGGGAAATTTCATCACATGATAGTGCTAAAGCTTCCTTCATATCACTAAATCGACTGATTACCTTTTCAGCCTCTTTGAATAACTTTTCTTGCTTTTCAATGTCCTCATCATGATTGATTTTTGGAATTGATACAACTTGAGGTCTGATGTAATCACTCTTTCTGAGTTTGCTTCTTGCGCTCAGATCACATCTGGAAAATAACAATCCACCATCGCTTTGAGCTGGAGTAATACTTCCTTGTTCAATGAGCTTGCTGATGGTTGGTCCTTTCTTCTTCTTCACTTCTTGATGACCATCAGATTTTCTAATGGGTTTGTTCAAGATTTTCATATCAGGAACATCTTTGGAAAAATCATCGGAGTCACAATCATCAATTTCAACACCATCTTGTGAAACCAAACAAACGAGTCCATTATCAGAATCTTTATCGCTCTCTTCGGAGTCTGTTTCAATCCAAGTGTTTTGCTCATTTGCTAGTGATTCTTCTTCAGCAACCAGTCCCTTGTGACAAGTGAATTTGGGAGTGAATTTGGGAGTATGGCTGCTCTTCTTCTGCATGTACTCAAATTTGGGAATTGGGCAGCTTGATGCAAAGTGTCCTGGTTTCCTGTAATTAAAACAAACAAGGTCTTCTTTCCTTTTTGAGTCACTGCTCCTTGTGAATTTTGGAGGAGCTCTGCTTGTAGATCCTTGAGCTTTGTTGAATGAGCCGGGTTTTGAGAATTTTCTGAACTTCTGGAATCTCTTCACAAATAAAGCGAAGTCTTCATCATCCATGTTTAAGGGCTCAGAAGTAAAAATTTTGGGATCAGAACTTTTCTTAACCGGCGCAGGCGCTTCCTCCCTTTACGCCACCATTGCGATAGATTTTGACTTTCCTTCAGTTTTACTAATTCTTTGGAGTTTGAGCTCATAAACCTTGAGATTAGAATAAAGGTTCCTTAAAGTCCAATCATCCAAAGTTCCAGCATATTCAAGGGCGCTAGATTTATAGAGATATCTCGATCCAAAAGCAGCAAGGAAATTAACATTCAATTCCTTATTGGAAAACTTATTTCCAAGTGAAATACCTAGATTGATAATTTCACAATAGCGTTCATAAGTCTATCTTAATGTTTCACTGGGGAGTTGAGAGAAATTATTGAATCTCTTTTGAACTTCATATCTCTTGTTTTCTTTGCAAACGGTATCTCCTTCTATATGCTCTTCAATATCATCCCATAATTCATTGGCGGTAGCACAATGCATGACTTATTGTTTTATAGCCGTACTTAGAGTGCTAAGGAGTATGTTTCTTGCTTTCCCATCATTTGCAACTCTTCTAATTTCTTCTTCAGTCCATTCTTCCTTTGGTTTCAGAATAGTTGGTTGAGCAGCGTTGGTGCGCGGATTTGGATTTTCTTTCATTGGGATGTAAGGTCCATAAACCATGGTGTCATGAAGCCTTTCATTGATTGAGCTGAGATGGGTCAAGATGCTGAATTTCCATACGTCAAAATGATCTTCATCAGAGACTGGAACGTGAGTGTAGTTTGCAGTTGCCATAGGTTTTGAGTTTGCCATTTCGAATCGGCACCCAAGCTGTTAAGCTTGAAAAACAAAAAAATGTTTTATAAAGGTGTTTGCTCTGATACCACTTGTTGGTCCCAAATGGGCAATAAGGGTATAAATATAGCTAGGGGGTGAATAGATGTTTTTAAATTCTTTTCGTACCCTTGATAAACTCAATTGCAAATTCACACATTATCAAATACGCGTTATGAAATGCGCCTAAGTTAGTGAGTGAAATGCATAGCGGAATTTAGTTAAGTAAATAGGCGCAAAGTATGATAAAGGGGGCACACACATAACAAGATATTAATAGGCGCAAAGTGAGTGAAAGATGGAACTAAGGCAAATGATATAACAAACACAACACAATTCAATCCAATCAATCTACATTGATTAAACAAGCAAATAATGAGATAAGATAATGACTTGAAAGTAAATGACAAGAAATTAATACGCGTTATTTGGAGAGGTTCGATCGGAAAATGATCTACGTCCTCTACCAAGATGGTTAGTCTTGGATTTCTAAAGGAGATCTTATATTATGAGTGAGTGTTACAAATTACAACGTTTGAGCTTTACACTAACTCAAGATCTATTATCTATGAAATACAAATCCTAGGCAAAATCGGTGTATCTCTTAAAGAAAGATCTAAGTGATCAAACTTAAAGAGATACGTGTGTGTTCTTAGTTTCAAGGCTCTTTAGATCTATGAGATTGAGAGCACAATAAAACTAATGTGTTTTTGCTTGAGGATCTGGGCTAAGTATGAAGGTATGCAGATGTTCTTGAGAAATCAGGAAATTCAAAGGGCAATCTTCAAATCTTCAACAAATGCTTGAGAGAGAAATTTTGAAATGCTTAGCAACTTCAAATGGTTGAAGTTATGGGGTATTTATAGTAGTGCCCCAAAAACTAGCCGTTGGAAATCCCTTGTGGATAAGATCAAAGGACAAATGTGCTGGAGCTCATTGAGTGGAGCATGTGTCCTTTTATAGCCGTTAGACACATAAAACAAATATAACCGTTGTAGACAGGTGTCCTCAAATCTAGGTGCACACGTTTTATTTATCCACCGTTGAATCATTGGATTAGTTTGAATCTCTTCAAGTCTTCATGTCTTCAATAAATCACCAAGTGTTGAAACTAATCAATGAGGCTCGTTGAGACTTTGGGGCGCAATGCATAGCGCGCGCATGATAGGTGCATAGGTGCAATGCCTAGTAGGCGCATGGCGCGTGCCTTGAATCAACAATGTGATTTTTTCTTGAATCTTGATATCTTCGCCCTATTCCTAAGCCTAGTCTATTCAAATGGAATACCTAAAAAATGAAGTATAAATACTTCTTACATATGGGTCTAAAGTCCATGAAAT
This sequence comes from Campanula takesimana, assembly GCA_026119855.1. NCBI lineage: Eukaryota > Viridiplantae > Streptophyta > Magnoliopsida > Asterales > Campanulaceae > Campanula > Campanula takesimana. The sequence continues at coordinate 239,818 of JAOWBW010001553.1, read as the reverse complement.
AAAACCTAGGTGATGGATCAATCAAATCTAATCAATCCTATACATTGAATACTGATATATAAGTGGGCATACCTAACATTTCTCAACATGAAGGGTTTATGGATGCATCCCACCTTCAATTATAATTTTTTAAGGTTTATGGATGTTTACGACCTCCAATTATAAATTGATTTGGTTATTAATAAAGGATTTTACGACGGTTTCCATAATCCGCATTAGGGTTTATGGACGTTTCCCACCTTTAATTATAACTCGGGGTTTATGGACGTTTCCCACCTTGCATTATAAATTGATTTGGTAATTTACGAGGTCTTCCGGACCAAATTTGGTAATTTACGAGGTCTTCCGGACCGGGTTTGGTAATTTACGAGGTCTTTCGGACCGGTTCATTAAATTTATAGGGGTCTTTTGGACCGAAGGAACGGACTAAGGACAAGTCCTAAAAGTTGCGGTGTTTTTGCAATATGTTTTAGTATAAGTGTATGACTGTAACACTTTTAGAGTTTTTAGCATGATATGATCATTGGTCATAACTCGGAGGAGAGCATGTGTGAGTGCTCGCAAGTTTGATGGGTCAAAGTGTGTAGAACTTAGAGACTTGTAGATGTAAAATACCTATTGTTTAGGTTTTAAGCATTGAGTAGTGTTGTTTAGAGGAGTTTGAATGTTAATTACCTATAGTCTAGGGTTTAAGTATTGATTATTTGATGTTAGAGATATTTTAGATGTGAATTTCCCAATGTTTGGGGTTTAAATGTGTTAATCTTGATTTGATTGTAAATTACCCAAAGTTTGGGGTTTAAGTGAATTTTGTAGAGATTTAGTTGTATTTTACCCATAGTTTGGGATTCAATGAGGATTTGGTTGTATTTTACCCATAGTATGGGATTTTTATGCTTATGTAGATTGCACGAAAATTAATTTGTCGATCACCCAAATTCGGGGTTTATTTGCATTTTCCCTTTGACTGTAAAGATTTGGATTATAAATGACCCATGTTTGGGTTTTAAGTTAATTCTTGTAGATTTGTAAGAGTTGTGATTGTAATTTTCCCAAGGTCGGGGGTTTGAATAGGTTAACGTTCAACACGAGGGATTTGTTTGCAAATTATTTTGAGTGAGGGATTTGACTGTAATTTACCTTGAATGAAGGGTTTGATTGTTAATTACTTCGAATGAGAAAGTTTGATTGTTAATTACTTCGAACGAGAAGGTTTGATTGTTAATTACTTCGAACGAGAAGGTTTGATTGAATTAAATGTAGAATACAAGGGACTTAGTTGTAAGTTGTTATAAGGTATGTGGTTTTGATTGTAAATTACCCAGGGTATGGGGTTTGGATTTGGATGGTGTTAAGTTGAGGTGCTTCGTTGCAAGTTACCCAAGATATGGAGTTTTGGTTGTAATTTTTAATTTAGGGTTTAATGACCTTAAATTGGGGTTTTCGTGAAACTTGTAGATTTCGACCCAAGTTGATTGATTTATTTGCAGTATGTATAATGTATTGATTTTGGTGGTTTTGTTAAAAAACGCAATTTTTGTGTTAAGTAATTTTTGGGTCCGAAAATGTTGTAATTTTTGACCGATTTTTGACTTGGTTGAATTTGTTAAAAGTACTTTTTGTGTTGTTTGACTTTTATTAGAGTATAGGGATGTAATATACATTAGTGTTTCGTTGAGAAAGCTTATTTTGGATGAAGTTATATTTGTCTGTTAATTATTGAAATGCTTCGTACTTGTTCCGAGTTGACTTGTCTTGGATTTGTTTTGAGTTGACTTGTCTTGTCCTAGGTAGACTAGGGTTTTGATTGTGAGATATTTATAGTATTCGTTGGGAATATTGGGGATTCTCCTAGAGTAAAAATGCAGCAGTTCATATATGAGCATGCATCATAAAGTAAATTACTAGATTGATTGCATACCTTTGCTGTGTATACCTGTCTGTGTTTGTGGGTTATATTGCCGCCTTTGAAGTCGAGGGGCTCGTGTAGCATTGTGCATAGTTTTTGGGAGAGGAGATGTCAGAGACTGTTTAGAGCAGGGTGCGGGCCACCAACTTAGGAGCATTCTTCGAGAGTTTGTCAGGTTGTGGTCCACGGGTGTTCAGCGTAGAGTGATGATATCCTCCTTGCCATTGGGAGTGCATATAGACTTCGGAGTTTGATCATATTCGATTGTGCCGATATTAGGAGTGGGTACAACGTACGTCCAGGTGGCCTCAAGAGGCGGTATGAGGTGATGTTGGTGGATCTTGAGGCCGGAGGGGGTGATGTAGAGGTGACTGCCCAAGCATTTACTTGGTATGGGTTGTCACAGACCATTTCCAGCATGACGGCGATGATTCAACTGCTTGGATGTCTGGTGGACTTGGATGCAGTGGGCCGACTTGCGTGTGGGAGCTATAGGCTTGGCAGAGTTATACCGTTCCCTAGATCGGAGTTGTAGATCACAATTGTGCTTGAGGCGACGGGCCAGCGAAGGTTGTTGATTGGATATGGCAGAGATGTCCTTTACTAGAGTGAGAGAGTCTATCCCTAGGATGGAGTAGGTATTGTCTACTTGGTTCCGGTGGATCTTCCGTGGTCCGTGACTGTTTCAACGTCTTTGTTTGATTGGGTTAGGTTGACCGAGGGCCTTAATTCTAGACAATTTGTTGTAGAGGGAGCCTCATATGATGACTTTGTTAGGACGCGCCTTTGGGGCTCACGCGCTGTGATAGAGGAGAAACTGCGGAAATGAGGCATAGGCATGTCGAATTGGTGGCGCTGGGGCCAGCAGGTACTTCCATTGACAGGGTTTTTGGAGTCCCTCTGTTCGATCATGTAGACGGTGATGATGACCCTCAGTGGGTGCAACATGAGGAGAGTGAGATACTTCTGGAGTTTCAGATCCCGACGGGTCATGTCAGTGTATGTTGTTTACCCTACTTCTTGTCTTTAGTCATCCTCTCATTTGGACTCATTCTGATATGCTTGCGTCACCTTTTGCTTAGGTGACTCCTCGGACTTATGAGGCTATGGCTTGCCGTGAATTGGGTCTGCGAGTGATCCTTCGAAGGTTGACGTCTTCCTCTGTGGAAGCGGATTTGAGGTGATGTTAGTGGATCGGCTTCTTAGATCTGCATTTTTGTTAGTGGTAGCATAGACAGTAGCATAGCATACATTTATGGATTACTGTATAAACATTTATGTACTATGTAATATGTACAGTAGCAAGTAGCACGTAGAGTATCATGTGAATAGCAAGTAGCACGTAAATAGTATGTATGCAGTCTTAGAATGCAGGACCTAAGGGTATGGAGGGTATCCTAGTTAGGTTCATAAACTATTTGACTTCTATTGGTGCGAGTTGCTTTAAGGAGATTTAGGGCTTTCGACCTATGGGATGCAGGAATCAAGGGTAGCCTAAGGTGTAGGACCGAGTCAGTTAGGAGATCACGGGGATGAGACAAAAGACAATTTATAAATTGGTGGAGACCGAGTGTGCGGATTTATAAACAATGTGTCGTGATAGAAAATACTTTTTTGAAAATGTAAATAATTTATAAAGATGCCTTATAATTAATTACAGTCTAATTAATTCAAGTACTTGTCCTTCGTTAGGTTTGTTGATTAGGGTAGCCCTTCGGGTGAGTGAGATTTCATCGGGTTGCCGGTGATTTCTGAGTAGCCAGGCAGTTGACCTAATATCTTTTGGGGAAGCCCCGTTTTGGTGGGGGCTCTTGGAGGAAGTCAACCATGTTGAACTTCGTGGAGAGTGATATTCTTGGAGTATCGACAGTCAGTCTAATTCCATTGGGGCAGCCCCAGTTTGGTGAGGGTATTAGAAAGAGGTCATCCATGTTGAGCTTCGATGGAGAGAGATGACTTTCTGTGGGGAATGATCCTGTTGGAGTATCAGTACTCGGCCTAATTCCGTTAGGGTAGCCCCAGTTTGGTGAGGGCATCAGGTGGGGGCATGCTACCTCCTTTAGACGCACCCTTATTTTTCTCTAGACCGCCCTTACGGGTTTTCAATCTAGGGGGTATATATATATATTTTTTTTTTCAGTCGACTCAAAATAAAAAAGACAGAATTGTACAGACGACTTGCAGGAGCCTTTTCGTTATGGTGAGAGAAAAGAGAGAGAGAACAAGAGAGGGAGTTCTCGCATTTAGACCTTACAGGAAATATGTGTATAAAAGGAAGAAAGCCCCTACTTGACAGAAAGTAAGTGTTTAGCTCTTTCCTAGATTGTAGGTCAGAAGACTTGTCGAGACATTTGAAAATTGTTTTATTCAAAATTGTCTTTTGATTGCTCGAGAATGGACCTCGTTGATTAGTTACGTATCTTATGATAATGTTTTAGACAAGTAGTCTCGAAATGATAAACGCCTTGATTGATCGAGAAAGAGAATATAAATTGTAGTGTATTGGGAAGGGAGAAAAGAATGAAAGTTAGCTCGAGGTGGGTTGTTTATATTTTGTGGACCGGACCAGGAGGTTGCCTACGTTCTTCTCGGTGTAAAAGGCTTAGGTCCGCGTAGTTCGAGGGTGATCCGGTTTAATGATGATACCAGGATTGAGTAGTTGTCTACTACCTTCGTCTGTAGTTTCTTTGGACCGCTTCGTTTGTAGCTGTTGCTTCGGACTTCTGTTGTCAAGTTGAGTTGAACTCCTTTGAAAAGGAAGAAAAATAGAAAATAAGAAGTGAAAAGAATGCAGGACTTTTACTTTTCCTATGATGATAGCCCCTTCTATTTTTCTTTGCTTTGATTTTTTTTGTGCACACCCTTTTTGCCTAGGCCGCCCTTGCGGGTTTTCGACCTAGCGGGCTTCTTTTTTGTGCTTTTGTTCTAATTTTTGCCTAAGCCGCCCGTTGTGGGTTTCGACCTAGCGAGATTTCTCTCTCATTATATATATATGTGTGTGTGTGTGTGTGTGTGTGTGTGTTTGTGTGTGTGTGTGTGTGTGTGTGTGTGTGTGTGTACATATTGAAACGTGGGGCAAGATGATCCCCTAGCTCGCTTTGCCTTTAGGAGGTAGAAGTCGTGGAGGGGGTTTGAATAGCCTCTTGAATTTTTTTGACATCTTCGTGGGGAGACAGATAGCCCCAGTGCATTGTCATTGTTGGTCCCAAAGGGGAAACAAGGGTATGAAAAATGCTAGAGGGGGGGGGGGGTGAATAGCGTTTTAAAATTCTTTTCAAACCATTTTGCAAATAAATGGCTAATGCGCACAACTCTAATTTTGGCTATGTATAGCGCGCAACAAGAATGTGAAATGCACAGCGGAAACTTAAAGCAATCACTTATGCACAGGAGTGTAAAAACGCATGCTAAGTTTAGATTAAAGAGAGGTGAAAAATGGTACTAAGGCAGAAAGCAAACAAACACAATGCAAACAGTGCAAGATAATCTACAAAGATCAAACAAAGCAATATATCAGAAAAGCTTAAATGTAGAATAAAAAACAGAATATAGAGACAAGCTATTTGGAGAGGTTCGATCGGGAAAATATCTACGTCCTCTACCAAGATGGTAGGATTTCTAATGGATATCTTATAATATGAGAGAGGGTTACAAGTTACAACGATTGAGAACAAAACTAACTCAAAGATTTATTATCTATGAAAGAACAAATCCTCGACAAAACCGGTGTATCTCTAGAAGTATGATCGATGAGATCAGAACTTCAAGAGGTGTATGTGTGTGAGAAATCTGGGCTCTATAAATCTATGAGATGAAGAGCACAAGATATTCTGGTGATACAAGGCTTTTAGGATCTGGGTTTGGTAAGGTATAAAGGTGTGAAGGCTGTTCTTGAGAATTCTGGAAATGAGTAAGCAATATTCAAATCTTCAAAGTTTCTTTCTGAAAACAAAACACAAGCAGCTTGGAAATGAGGATGAGCAAGCTATTTATAGTGGAGCTTCAAAAACTAGCCGTTGGAGCTCTGAGCAAGGACAATGAGCTGGCACAATGTGATTGGTCCACAGTTGTCCTTTATAGCCATTGGAGACAGAGCAAGAGGACAAAATTCAAACTTCTTCTAGAAGGATGACAGCTGTCTTCATTTGAATATTCAAACTGAGGCGAGTCTCCATCTACGTGTATGCTGAGTGTGTTTCTTTTATCGTATGTACACATCAGCACTTTGGCTTCATCCAAAAATCGTAGCTTGACTTGACACATTCCAAGCTTCTAGAATATGAGATCAGGAAATGAGAGAATTGACTAAGGCAAATCTGCACGTGCATGGAAGCCATGCGCATTGAGTGTGCAAATGGATGCTGCGCATGAAGGTCATGCGCATCACACTTAGTCATTTTCAAGTCTTTCTACGGGCGCGAAAGTTTCATCATAATCGATTCCTTCTTCTTGCCTATAGCCTTGTGCAACCAATCTTGCTTTGTTTCTTGTGATGGTTCCATTCTCGTCCATCTTGTTTCTGAACACCCATTTCATACCAATCACTCCTTGATCATTTGGTCTTGGAACTAGAGTCCAAACCTTACATTGTTCAAATTTATTGAGTTCTTCTTGCATTGCAACAACCCAATTCAGATCTTGGAGTGCTTCATCAGCCTTCTTCGGTTCAATTTGAGAGATAAATGCAGTGTAAGAATCAAAGTTTGTAGCTCTCCTTGTACGAACCCCAACATGTAGATCACCAATGATATTAGTGATTGGGTGATCTCTAACTTCACGAGTTTCCGGAGGTAAGTTAGGTTGAGTTGTAGTAACTTGAAGGTCTTCAATTGGTACATCTTCACCAGCATCAAAATCATCAAAGTTAGGGGGTTGAACTGGTTCAGAATTGAAAGTGGGAGTGACAACAGATGCAGCATTAGAATGAGGCGCATGAGTGTAAACATCAGGCACATTGTACAGTGCAACTGAAGCTTCACTTGGTGCGCTATTTACAAAACTTTGCGCAACTGATGTAGATGGATTTCCTTGAGTTTATGCATTCTGATTTTGTGTAGGCGCAACTGGAATAGGAGCACCTGTCTCAATAGGCTTAACAGAATCATCAGCAACATTAGGAGCCAAATGTGGCTCGAGGAGAGTATGTTCATCAAATGTAACATGTATAGATTCAACTATCACTAATGTAGATCTATTGAAAATACGAAAAGATTTAGAATGTTTAGCATACCTAAAAAAAATACCTTCGTCCGCTTTGGCATCGAATTTACTTCTATGTTCATTTCCATTATAGAGGATATAGCATTTTCAACCAAAGATCTTGAAGAATGCAATGTTGGGAGTTCTACCATACCTAAGTTCATACGGAATCTTGTTATGGCGTTTGTTGATGAGGGAACAATTTTGAGTAAAGCATGCAGTGTTGATAGCTTCTTCCCAAAAGTATTTAGGCAATTTGTCTTCAGCAATCATCGTCTTTCCCGCTTCAATCAACGTCCTATTCATTCTTTCCACAACCCCATTTTGTTGAGGAACTCCAGCTGTTGAAAAGTTGTGATCTATCCCATGATCATCGCAGTATCGAGCAACACCGTTGTTCTTGAATTCTGTTCCATTGTCGGATCGAACACTTACAATGTCATCTTCTTTTTGGGTTTGGAGCAGTCTGAATAGAGCGGTTAGAATGCCATAACAATTGTCTTTAGAAATCATCATTTCCACCCATGTATATCTTGAGTAATCATCCACCACGACTAGAGTATACTTGTTTCCTCTAATGCTCGCAGTGGTGACTGGTCCATAAAGATCAATGTGCAGCAGTTATAAACATCTAGAAGTTGAGGGATTTATCTTGCTAGAGAAAGTCTGCTTCGATTGTTTGCCAAGTTAACATGCAACGCATTTGTTCTCATGATGATCAGCAACCTTGGAAAGTCCTTGGACAAGATTGTTCCTGCTGAGTTTTGATAGATATTTGAAGTTCAAGTGACTTAAGCGCTTGTGCCATAGCCAACTATTTTCGCTCACACTTTTAGCTACAAAACAAAGATTAGTACTAGAGTTCATATTTTGGAAATCAATAATATAAATATTTGTCTTACAATAACCCGTGAGTAATGTAGCTCCAGATTTGCCATCTTTTATAAGACACTTCTTTGAAGTAAAGTGGTATTCTAATCCTTTGTCGCAAAATTGAGATATGGATAATAAGTTGTGCTTGAGTCCTTCGACAAGAGAGACTCTTTCAATGCACACTTTGTCTTTCTTGAGCTTTCTATATTCTACAACTTGTCCTTTGTTATTATCACCAAATGTTACCGAGGGACCTCTTTCTTCATGAACATCTTCAAGTAAGGATGCATCTCCAGTCATGTATCGTGAGCACCCACTGTCGTGAATCCATTCATACGTTCTAGCTTTAGAAGATCCAGCCATGAAGCAAAGAACCTGAAATATAGACATTTAAGCAGGTCCCCTTTATTCCTTTTGGGTCCTAGAGTTAGCAACTCTTAACAACCCACTCTTGCTTGACCTTAGGATTTTTATGTCCTTTGGCATTAGGAGTGAATCGCAAAAGGCATTCCACGGCCTTATGTCCTGAGCAATCACAAATGGAACAATGATGAAAGCCACCAATCATGTGAGTTTTCACAAACTCCTTACTTTTCTTTGAGATAGCATTCTTGATTGGGTCAGATGAATTAGCCTTAACAAAAATTTTCTTTTGAAATTTTGGGACGCTTTTTCTAGGAGCGCGCATAGGGCTGGGAGGAGTATGGCGATGATGCGCATGGCTCCTAGCCGCATAATGTTCGCTCGTAGAAGGAGCGCGCCTTGTTTCAAGAATGGTTTTGCTAGAGGATGATTCATCTGTAGCTATTTCCTACTCTTTTGCGTTCCCAAATTGTTTCGTTGGGTAGACATAATGGAATGTTTGTCTCTTGACTTGTTCCTGTCTTTTACCCATTGAATTAGAATGCTTTTCCTTGGGAATTTCACGAGTTTGCTGAGGTGTAAATTCACTGTCTCTTTCAGCACAGACATCACACTTAAAGTTGTCACAAGTTGATGTGAATCCCAAGCCTCCTTTATCAGCACTGGCTTTTTGGGACTCAAAGATACTGTCCATAGTGACACGAAAATTGGACCACTCATTTGTAATCTTTTTAAGATCAGTAATTTGAGCGACCAATTCATCGTTTTGAACTTTAAGTAATGAGTTCTGTTATGTTAGAAAAGTGTTTTTAACAGTAAGAGGAGTCATGCTCTTTATCTGCTCATTAAGGAGGGTGAGTTCAGATTTTAATAGAGAATTCTCGGTCTTAAGCTGGGAAATTTCATCACATGATAGTGCTAAAGCTTCCTTCATATCACTAAAACAACTTATTACCTTTTCAGCCTCTTTGAACAATTTTTCTTGCTTTTCAATGTCCTCATCATGATTTATTTTTGGAATTGATACAACTTGAGGTCTGATGTAATTGATCTTTCTGAGTTTGCTTCTTGCGCTCAGATCACATTTGGAAAATAACAGTCCACCATCGCTTTGAGCAGGAGTAATACATCCTTGTTCAATGAGCTCGCTGATGGTTGGTCCTTTCTTCTTCTTCTTCTTCACTTCTTGATGACCTGCAGATTTTCTAATGGGTTTGTTCAAGATTTTCATATCAGGAACATCTTTTGAGAAGTCATCATTAGAATCATAACTATCATCATCTTTTGCCACCAAGCACACGAGTCCTTCATCAGAATCTTCATCGCTATCTTTCGAGTCTGTTTTGATCCACGTATTGCGATCATTTGATGGAGATTCTTCTTCAGCAACCATTCCTTTGTGACGATTGAATTTTGGAGTATGGCTGCTCTTTTTCTGCATGTACTCAAACTTGGGAATTGGGCAGCTCGATGCAAAATGTAATGGTTTCCTGCAATTAAAACAAACAAGATCTTCTTTTTTTTTTAGAATCACTGCTCCTTGTGAACTTTGGAGGAGCTCTGCTTGTAGATCCTTGAGCTTTGCTGAATGAGCTGGGTTTTGAGAATTTTCTGAACTTCTGGAATCTCTTCACAAATAAAGCAAAGTCTTCATCATCCATTTCTAATAGCTCAGAAGTAGAAATTTTGGGGTCAGAACTTTTCTCAACTTGTACTGGCGCGGGCGCTTCCTCTCTTTGCGCCACCATTGCTATAGACTTTGATTTTCCTTCAGTTTCACTTATACGCTGAAGTTTGAGTTCATAAACCTTGAGATTAGCATAAAGGTTCCTTAAATTCCAATCATCCAAAGTTCCTGTGTCTTCAAGGGCGCTAGATTTATAGAGATATCTAGATCCAAAAGCAGCAAGGAAATTAACATTTAACTCCTTATTTGAAAACTTCTTTCCAAGTGTAGGTACCCCGGCCCGGGCCCCTGTGGGAAAAGGATGATTTTTTTGAAGGAGTCGCCACCCACGTTTTAGAGGAACGCGAGAAAACCTATTAAGTTGGAAATGTGTTTGATTTACGAAAACAGAGATTCCTTTTGAGAGTTCGGGGGTTAGGTTACGAGATGGGAAGTTCTTAAACACCCATCTCGCCCGACTAACGTCGGTCTTGCTTGTTCAAAGTTTACATTATAAAAATTGCGTTCTTCCTATTAATATCAAATTTAGAGGGGGTTTAAAAGAGGTTGAAATGTAGGGAGATGACCCCTAGACCAACTTCAATGAAGATGAAGTGATTGTTCGGAGTTATGTCCCAAATTTGGTTTGGGTTTGATTGCACTTTTGATCAAAAGAAAAGATAAGAAAAGATAAGATAAATTAGAAGAAAGTGAAGAAGGCAAGAAAATACCTATGTTTGGAAGACAAGTTCTTGACACTCCTTGAGAATGATCCTTATTGGAAGGATTGTTGGATGTTAAAAGTTGGTGATCAAAAGTTCATGCAAGTTTTGTAATGAGAAACTAGTGATTTTTAGGTGTGAAAATGGTGATCAAAGTCCATCCCCTCCAATGGTAGTTTGGAGGGGTTTTTATAGTTGTAAAGGGTTGTTTTTTGGTGCCAAAACTGAGCTGCCAAGAACCATTTCTCGGGCAAAATCTTGTAAGATGGGCAAGGGATAGATTCAAGGCCAGAAATCTGTAACTGACACGCGCAGAGGCGCGCGCTTCCCACCTTGGCGCCGGAAGGTGCGCGCTTCTGGCTTTAAAGGCCGGGGGCGCGCGACTCAGAGAAGGCAATTTTTGACAGAAAGGACTAGAAAGTTAGCACTGTTATTCAGTTTAGTCCCTGAATTTAACGGAGTCAATCAGGAACTTAACCGAAGTAACGGACACTAACGGAAAACCTATAAAACACAAGATCAAATGTGCAATCGGGGTGAGCGGTCCAAGGCGGAGTGTCTACAGAGCCCCTTGGCTGTGTGGATTGCGTAGCAAAGACGCGCCGATAAAAGACAAGACATCCGCCGAGGACATCACCAAAGAAAGGGAAAAAGAAGAAAGCAAAGACTCGATAAAAGCGGGAATTAAAAGTTGCGAGGGATAGAAGGTGTGCCCCCTGTGTGAGCGGCTTTGCTGAAATTACGAGAGATAAAGGTGCGCTCCCTGTGTGACCGGCTTTGCCAATAGCGGGATCCGTTTGCTGAAAGCAGGATCCGTTTGCTGGAAGCGGGATTCATTTGCTGATGCGGGATCCATTTGATGGAAGCGGGATCCGTTTGCTGATGTGGGACCCGTTTGCTGGAAGCGGGACTCGTTTGCTGAAGCGTGATCCGTTTGCTGAAAGCGGGATCTGTTTGCTGATTGCGGGATCCGTTTTCTGAAGCGGGATCCGTTTCTAGAAGCGGGATCCGTTCATTGATTGCGGGATCCGTTTGCTGAAGCGGGATCCGTTTGCTGGAAGCGGGATCCGTTTTGCTGGTGTGGGATCCGTTTTACTGGTGCGGGATCCGTTTACTGATGGCGGGATCCGTTTACTAGTGCGGGATTCGTTTGCCCGTATGTGACATTGTTGTCGCTTGATGGAAAGGTGATGATTCTTGCGGCTCATCATAGACCGAGTTGTTGTCATTGAACTGTAGTTATTTGACTCTGTGGGGATGTAGGCGTAGTTGACTGCTGATCACTTTCTGCTGGGGATGAAATGTCCTGAGTTGCAGATGTTATTGACCTTGTGGTGGTACCTGGTATGTGTGTGCTTTTTCAGGTATACATGTTTGTGCAAGAAAATTCATGAAGTGTGAAGATTGAGCGAAATCGTGCTTGTGGTGTGATGTGATTTTGAAGTCCTTTTGCATGAGGGAGAAGTAAAGTGATTTTGTGTGTGAAGTGATTTTTGAAAGCATAGATTTGCTTGAGAAAGATGAATGATGTCCATACCTTCACTTACCATTGCCGTTGGATGGATTCGTGATGTTGTGGTAGATGCTTTGGCGGAGAGTGTCGCTGCCTTTGATGATGAATTCGTTTTTGATGGAGTGTCGGTGGGAAAGTATTCTGGATGATGGGTTGGTCGTGCCAAAAGGCTGCCTACGTATCCCTTGGCAGGAATCAGACCAGCGTAGTTCAAGGATGCTGGGGAATGCTAGGGAGGAAGCTAGGAGCAAGATAAAATGATGCATATATTTTTGCGCAACTAAGAAGACAAAGAAAAAGAAAAAGAAAATTATTTTTGTCTTTTTGTAGGAATAGAATATGTACACATGTGGGAAAAAGTTTTTTTTTTTAGTTCGTGGGTGAACCATTTTGACCATTGTGTGTTTGTAAAGCCAACCCAAGATCAAGTCATGTTCGATCGAAGTCCGGATTGCCTCGCTTGAATGTTGTCGCCGCGGTGTCAAACGAAAATTGATGTCTAGCCCCAAGAGAAGATCATTGATACCAAGCTTTGAGAGATTGCTAAGCCCCAAATGTCATGGGCTTATCAAGATTGTAGATGGCGGGATGTGGAGACCTTTCGGTGTGAAGCCTCAAATTTTCTTGGAATCGGCTTAGCATTATGTTGGGAGGGGATGGCGCTATTGGGAAGAACTCTTGAAGGCGATCTCCTTCTTTCTCTTGCTTGGAGATGGATGGCCCTTTTTATGGTTGATACCCAAATGGCGGAAGGTCCATGTTGAAAATGTAGTACGGTCTTCGGGAGACGTCTCGTGGGAGATGGTGATGTTGTTGCAGATGATAAGGTCTTGGTGTGATAAAGTCTCGAACGGTATGTTTGCTTGAGTCTTCTTGAGTTGAACCGATGGCGGATCTTCGGATGCAGCCTGTGCTTTTGATCTTGGAGAAGGGGGTGCTGTATTGCAGAAACATTGGGATTGGCCGTAACTCTGCTTATAGAGTTAACACATTGGTATTGCCCACTATAACTCAGCCAGGTGAGTTTAGCATATTGAATCTTTTTCCTTTTCTCTAAGACTTCCTTCATAATCTCACTGTGAGTTCTAACAAGAATCATCAAATTCATTCATATCATCGGAGCCTTCATTTAAAACCAAGAGGCCTTTTGACTGGAAGTGTTGAGGGACCATTGAAGTTTGATCCCTTTCATGGAGCCATAAGACTACTCCCAAATTGCATTGCTCGGGTACCACTGTCCAAAAGCTTGTTAATTGCGAAGCCCCAATATTGCCCTTTGCTTGGATTGTTGTAATGCCGTAGCCCAAAGGATTGTAGATTGCGAATCCCCTTGAGACCTTTGGTGCCAAACTTATTGAGGAAGCTTCCAATGTTGCATATGACTTTTCTAAGGCCATTGTTGGGAGGTGAAGTGAATTGCTTCTTGCCAAGGGAAACTTTCAAACTTAAGTGTAGCCCCTGGAGTGCCACCATTGATTATAAGTGGAGAAAGAAAGGCCCATCCTTGATTGGGGGAACAGGCACAAGCATATATGACAAGAAGGTGCTTCTCGACATTCCTTTTAAGAGACTTTGAGGGTAGTCTCACACATCTTTGTTGAGCGTAGCCCCTAGGGCTCATTAACTGTCAAATGAAGCAAGAGAAGTTTTCTTTATCGAGTCACATAGCCCCTAGGGCGTCATCGTTTGTTGAGCAAAGCAAGAGACTCGTCCTCGTGTGGGGGAACAAACACAAGGGGACATGGTAAGAGCTACTCCATTCATGGGAGTCTTTCGGCATACTTTAGAGGTACATGCTTATAGAAGCTTGAAGTACATGTTGTTGCTCGCTGCCCAAACCAACTGACTAGTGTAGACACCCCGCCTTGGACCGCTCACCCCGATTGCACATTTGATTTTGTGTTTCTCCCAATTTTAAGTGTTTCTCATTAGTTTCTGTCACTTCCGTTGAGTTCCTGACTGACTTCGTTAAGTCCAGGGACTAAACTGAATAACAGGGCTGACTTTCTAGTCCATTCTGTCAAAATTGCCTTCTCTGAGTCGTGCGCCTCCGACAGGAGGAGCCAGGCGCGCGCGCCTCCCGCCCCCAAAGCAGGAAGCGCGCGCCTCTGGGCGTCAGTTACAGATTTCTGGCCAGGATTCTTGGTGATTGAGTTTTGGCACCAAAAACACCTCTCTTTCACCTATAAAAACCTCTCTTTACCTCCATTTTCAAGGATCGAAAACCTTAGATCGAAAACCTTGGATCGAAAACCTTGGATCGAAAACCTTGGATCGAAAACCTTAGACCTCGGACCTTGGATCTTTTACTCTAATCTTAAAAAGAAGCCAAATTTCTTACCTTCAAGGCATTTCCAAAGGCATTCATCAAGAAGTGTTTGAAGTCTCTCGAAGACTAGGTAAAAACCATTTCCTCCCTCTTCTCGACTTCATCTCTTTTCTCTTTCTTTTTGTTTTATCAAAGTGCAATCACCCAAATCATTTTGGGACATGACTCTAATGATCACCTCATCTCATTGAGGTTGGTTAAGGAGTTATCTCCTACATTCCAAACTCTATTTTAAACCCCCTTTTATGATTTAAAGAATAAGAAGAAGAACATTATCATTCATGTAGATTTTGATCAAGCAAGACCAACTTTAGTTGGGCGAGATGGGTGTTTCGGTACTTCCCATCTCGTAATCTAACCCCCGAACCTCAAAACAAAGAATCTCTGTTTTCGTAATCAAATTTAGGCTATTATCAATAGGTTTTTCTTATGTTCCTCAAAACATAGGTGGCGACTCTAAACAATCTAAAAACAAGTTAGACATCCTAGGATAATTCACCTCTCTAGCCAAGCCGTGGTCCCCCGGGGTATCTACAGTGGCGACTCTGCTGGGGACGTTTGAGGGTTAAACTTGCATCTGATCAAAATCTACATCTTTTATGGGCATTCTGATTCCTGATGGGGGAGGCGCGCGCTTCTGGCCTCTTCAGCCTAAGGCGCGCGCATCCCGCATCAAGGACCAGAATCGGCCACTTCTCCATGTTCTTCATCTTCTTCTTCTGCTATTCAGCACTAATCATTTCTGCAGGGGTTACAATATGAACATAGGACCAGGGCAATTCCCTGAGTCCAAAATCTGACATTCTGACAGGTGTGACCAGAAGCGCGCGCCTCCTAATAGCATTGCGCCATGCGGGCGCGTCTCACATCAGCACTCAGAGGCGCACGCTTCTGGGTTGGTTCCCAGAACAGAAACAGGTTTCAGTGACTGAGCAGAACAGTGGGATGTGGGCACAGTTGCCTGCATCAGAACAGAATTGAACTTCAGACTGTTTAATTTTGTGTTTTATTTACCGGTCACACGGGCGATTCGGGAGTTGTAATTTATGTGCTTATGTGTTTTGTTTGTTTTTCTTTCTTTTCAAAAAAAAAATATAAATTTTTTTTTGTCACTTGTTAGACCTCACACTACATGCACATATTCCTATGAACTGCTCACTATCGAGTCGTACAAGTCCTACCCCAAACCCGTCGTGGCCCGTCCTAGAAAGTTTCAAGCTCCACTCGACCTTGGCTCTTTCGAAGCGGTAAACCTCAGCCCGTGACGTAGTTCAAGACTACATGCCGGGGTTGACCTTTGAGCCTCATATTCAAGCCGAGCACAAGCCACACAATTCTAGTTAGGGTCTAACACTCCGTGACTCAAGTCGGTTTCCATGTACCGAGATTTCCCTAAACTAATGTCTTCAAATCACACATGCCAACTTGTTGAAACGGACGTAATAAAAATCCGTCCCCAAAAGTGGTTATTTTGGACGAAAATAAAAATCCGTCCCCGCATGTATGCTTTACTACATTAATTTAGTTTAATCCCGATACATGTAGGATTCACAAACGCGATGGAATCCGATGAGTATATGGGACCGCGAGATGGTCTATATACTAGTGTGACGATTCCATTATTTTCTTAGAAACCCCAAAAGGGATCCATTCCCTCCGACTTATAAAAAAAAATAAAAAAATAAAAAAAAAGAGTCTTTTCTTATGTGGTTCGAGTCGTGTGCCCAACTGTGTGTTCTAAGCCACTTCGTGGACCGCAAGTGTTACTCAAGACTGACAAGGGCCTCTTCTGCAATATAGGTTCAATTGGTACTTACAGAGTCTACCGGGATTCGGCAAATCGGTTAGTCCGTGAAGAGATCACTCCAACAGCTCCTACATCAACCATGACCGGCAGCAGCAACGCCATGTCTCTCGAACAACTTTCAACCATGGTCCAACTCCTCCAAGAGCAAGTCTCCACCCTTAATAAGGAGGCACAAAGCAAAGACGACATTTGGCAATCCCACCTTGACAGCCAAAGGGAGGCCCACGAGGCCGAGATGGAGCTAATGAAAGAAAAGCTCACTAACCTTGCCAAGGGGAAGAACAAGAATAATGATGGCGAATCCGAATGGAACGAGGGTTTGTTCAAAATTCCGTATGTTAACACCCGCACCAAGAAAATGGGAGAGCCGAGTTCCGAGAACAATGAGCCCAAAATGGTGGATTCTATCATGGCCTACATCGACCAAAAATTCAATGGGCTCAACATGGGGAAAAGCTCCGACACAAGCCTTTATCAATCATCCATCCTCATGAGTACTATGGCCGCTCTTCCTGATAAGTTCAAGATGCCCGACATAAGCAAATTCAAGGGCAACTCTTGTCCTATGGCTCACATTGAGATTATATTTGGGCAATGGTTCCGAAGAAGGTCTCCCCCAAGGTGATGGCTCAATGCTTTCCTCTCACTCTCGAGGGGGCGGCAAAAGATTGGTATGCTACTCTCCCACTCACTGTCCGTCTTGACTGGGACTCTGCCATGCTTGCCTTCAAGAACCAATACCAAGGCAACACCACTCACCGGCCCACAAGGAAAGAGCTCGAGAATACCACTCAAAGAGACAACGAGTCCTTCATTGACTTCACAAGGAGATGGAATGACAAACTCTCTGAAATTGTTGAGAGGCCGAACACAAAAGAGCAAATGGACATCTTTCTCAAGTGTCTCAAGATTGATCTTCGCACCTACCTAAGTGGGGCTTGCTACTCCGACTTCTCCCAAATGTATGAGGCGGGGGTACGCATGGATGACTTGCTCAAGGAGATTACGAAGGCCACTCCTACTTACCGATACAAGGCCGCTTCCAACTCCACAAAAGAGGCCTCGGTCAACGCCGTCACTATCGATAAGGGGAATTACAAAAAGGTTCCTCCACCTCAAGGGAAGAAGTCTCGAAATGACCGTGTCTATACGCCTCTCCAAGGCATGACTCAAACCGAAGTGTTCGAAGTCCTCAAAGCAAAGGGTCAAGTCACTCCCGTACAAGGGTACCAACCCAAGACGGTCCACCCCAACCATGCTCTCCACAAATATTATGGCTACCACCAATATAGTGGCCACACCACCGAGGATTGCTTCGTTCTCCGCAATGTCATTCAAGATCTCATAGATAAGAAAGAATTTGTAGTGGCTAATGGCGAACATGTCAATGTAATAGAGATAGGAGAACTCGAGGGGACCACCCATTCAATCCCAATTGTGAATGGGGGCCCCAATGTTATGAATAAACTTGACAATTCTTGCTATGTTGTAACTTACGATGAGGTAATGAGGGAAGTACTAGAGAATAGGAAAAGAAGCAAGATAGGAACGTCAACATGCTAACTCGATCCGGTCGAGTCATAGCAAGCAACCCTTCCACTTCCGCACCGAGCTCCTCTTCTCAAATGCCGCAAGCTCGCGACACTCCCAAAGATCCTCTACTTGTCCAACTCAAGAAAAATCAAGCCAACATCTCTATTTGGGACCTCATTGCATCCTCAAAGAAACACCGAGATCTTGTCATCCGCAATCTCGATGATACATCAGTTTCTCCCGATACTACTCCCGAGGACCTCACGGCAATGATCGGTCATATTAATTTTGGCAACGTCATCACCTTTGCCGATATGGACCTTCCACCACTTGGTTCCGATCACAACGAGGCTATTTACCTCAAGGTACGAGCAAGGGGGAGGCCCATCTCAAGAGTCTTAGTGGACGGTGGTTCTGCACTCAACCTCATGCCTAGCAGAATCATGGGCATACTGGGGCTTAAGGATTCCTATTTAAAGCCTTCTACTCAAGTAATCCGAGGTTATGACAGCACCGCCCGTAGAGTCATGGGCATGATCGAAATAGACATCGAGTTTGGGAGCATGGTCATGTCGGTTCCATTCCAAGTGCTTGATATCCCGGCCTCGTTCAACTTGCTTTTTGGCCGACCATGGATTCATAGTTCTAAGGCCATCCCGTCAACTCTCCATCAATGTGTCAAGATCCGAAATGGTGATGAAATAGTGACCGTCATGGCCGAAAACGTCACTATCCACAGAAAAGGTGAGCCCGTCCACCAAGTTCAGCATGGTCTACCAGACTCCACTTTCTCCGGCGTCTCAATCAACGCCATTGACAAAGAAGGGGGAAACGGATCATGGACTCCCAGCAATCACAAAGTCCTCCGCATGATGAGGAATATGGACTACTTCCCTGGTTTAGGCCTAGGGAAATATCAACAAGGGATCCTACATCCTGTGCAAGTCCCATTTGTCAAGAACACATTTGTCCGCCAAGGGGAAGACGTTATGAGGTCCCTAATCTAAGGCCTTACCGCAAGACGTTGAATGGTTATTTTGTCCGCCAAGGGGAAGACGTTCCATACATGATCTTTCCCGAGCCATGGGTTAACAATAAGGGTGTCAAAAAGCCCGGTCTCGAAATCTTCTCCGATTGTGAGATCCAGAAATCCGAAAGGGAACCAACTCCCATGTCGCCCCGTGAATGGTGGGGAAGGAAGGTGACTATAGAGTCCGAGACAGAAATCATCGTGGGGGAAGAACTGATAGATTTAGCCTCCATGTTTGAAGAGCTTGCCATAATGAATGAATTCCAAGTTAACGCCATCCACGACACCGTCATCATGAATGAGACTATCAGTGAGATCCCGCCAAGCTCCGAGCCGATCAACAATTGGTATTCAACAAAAGGGCCCGTGGTATCCGAAGAATTCTTAGTCCAAGAAATGGGTTGCATACCCCGCACAGCAACAAAGGAAGAGCGGCTCACAGTTACGTTCGAGTCCGAGAGTGTCTCTAATACCCTCACCCAAGAGGATTTGGAGGCCATAGCCGAGCGTGTGTTTCCATTCTTTGCTAATGAAAAATTTGATATTTCTGAGTACCCTGAGATTGCAAACATCATAAATGATGAATTAACTAATAATGAACTTAACGAACAAGTTAATAACGATTCAAATTATGATGAAATAGACCACGAAAACAAAACATACTTAAATGAACTTGCTCAACAAGTCTGTAGTCATGGTGAGAATGGTCCAGAGGCTGACGAAGAATTGCATGTTGTTAATCTGGGTACCAAAGAAGAGCCAAGAGAAACTAAGATCGGAAGCTTCTTCAAGGGGGACGACAGAGACAGATTGACTGCACTACTACGGGAGTTCGTGGATGTGTTCGCATGGTCATACAAAGACATGCCGGGTTTGGACAGAAAGGTAGCGGAGCACAGGATTCCGATCAGAGAAGATGCCAAGCCGGTAAAACAGAAGCTCAGAAAGATCAAGCCAGAATAGTCTCTGCAAGTCAAAGAAGAGATCGAAATGCTCCTCAGTGTGGGTTTCATCAAGGTTATCGAGTATCCGACATGGTTAGCCAACATCGTGATAGTCAGAAAGGCAAACGGCAAGGTTCGATTTTGTGTGGACTTCCGGGATTTGAACAAAGCTTCCCCAAAGGATGATTTTCCACTCCCTAACATCAACATGCTGGTCAACTCCACTGCTGCCTATGAGGTTCGCTCATTCGTGGAATAGGTTCGCTGGGTACAATCAGATTCTCATGGCAGAGGAAGATCAACATAAGACAGCCTTCACAACACCGTGGGGTACCTTTTACTACACAGTCATGCCATTTGGGTTAAGAAATGCTGGGGCTTCCTACCAAAGAGCCGTGACAGACCTGTTCCACGATATGATTCACAAAGAAATCGAGGTCTATGTGGACGGCATGATCATTCACTCCAAAGGGACCGATGGTCAACATTTAATCGATCTCCGCAAGTTCTTCGAAAAGCTTCGTCAACACAAGATGAGGCTCAACCCTGCAAAGTGCGCGTTCGGGGTTATCCGAGGCAAAGTCCTTGGTTATATGGTCACTGAAAGGGGAATTGAAGTAGACCCCTCCAAAATCAAGGCAATCATTGACATGCCTCCTCCAAAGACGCAGAAAGAGATCAAAGGTTTCATGGGCAGACTGCAGTACATCAGTCGGTTTGTGCACCAACTCACTTCCATGTGCGAGCCAATCTTCAAGCTACTCAAGAAGAATGTGGCTCTAGAATGGACCGACGCGTGCCAAGAAGCCTTCGACCAAGTGAAGCATTACTTGACATGCCCTCCTGTCCTAGTTCCGCCGCACAAGGAGAAGCCTCTTTTGCTCTATCTCACTGTCAATGATGAAGCCCTAGGGGCTATGTTATCACAAGAACAACGAGAGTCCACAAAGGAGAACGCCATTTATTTTGTCAGTCGCCGATTCCAAGGGGGCGAAAAGAACTACTCTGTTTTAGAAAAGTCATGTGCAGCATTGGTTTGGGTCACTCAAAAGCTCAAGCACTACATGGAAACTTTTCCGATCAAGCTAGTAGCAAAGGTGGACCCGCTCCGCTACATCTTCGAGAAGCCTTTCATGTCAACAAGAATAGCCAAACGGTACTTCATGCTCGCCGGCTACGCTATCACTTACGTCACACTAAAATCCGTCAGGGGGAAAGTGTTCAGTGACCAGCTTGCCGAATTCTCGTGTGACAAAGTGAAGGGGGAAGACGTACAGTTCCCCGACGAGCATTTAATTTGTACTGCAACCGAGGAAAATAAGTGGCAACTTTTTTTCGATGGCGCCGCAAATAAACACGGCTTTGGTATAGGAATATTGCTTGTTGATCCAAAAGACATCTACACTCCCATTGCCATCCGTCTGGAATTCGAAGCTACCAACAACATTGCCGAGTACGAAGCATGCATAGCAGGGCTCGAAGCAGCTCTCGAAAGAAACGTCACGGAACTAGAAGTATTTGTAACGACCCCAAAAATCCGTTTTATTTATTTTATAATTATTTTATATTTTTGAGAATTTTAAATTTAAAATTATGTGTGCATTTTATTTGTTGCATCATATTAAATGAATTTGCACATCTTGA
The DNA here is from genome assembly GCA_026119855.1 of Campanula takesimana. Taxonomy (NCBI): domain Eukaryota; kingdom Viridiplantae; phylum Streptophyta; class Magnoliopsida; order Asterales; family Campanulaceae; genus Campanula; species Campanula takesimana. The sequence goes on along the minus strand of JAOWBW010001553.1, from coordinate 218,286 downwards.
TTGATTATTTGTGTTAGTTGAACCTTAGGATTTTTGTGAAAATTGTAATTTTAGGGGTTTATTTGTTAAAAGGAAAGTTAGAATGACCAATGTTGAAAGTGGGGTAAAAATTTTATTAAAACAAGAAAGTCTCCCTCCCTCCCATGCGTTGTCACTCACCACCACTTTCTAAAAATCCTTTTCTCTGAGAATGCCATTGTTGATGAAAGAAGCTAGGTAAGAATTTTGATTTGTTAATTTTCATTCTTTTAATTTACTACTCCATTTTCAAATCTAATTATATATAAATGTTCAGGGTGTTGAATAGATTCATTTTACCGATCAATATTATTTTTCTTGACACTTTTTCCCGAAAAATAGGTAAGTTACTAATCCCCCTTTAAATGTTAAAATGGTCATAAACATGCTTTATATGCTTAATATGTTGGAAAAAAGATGTTTTAGTATACTTTTTATATACTTGTAATTTTGGGACAGAGGGAGTAGTAAAACTTGTTATAGACTTGTTATTTGTGGGAAATGGGTATAGTAGTTTTGGTTTTGGGGAAGTATGAGATGATGCAACATTATATATGCTTTATATGTTATACTCCTACTCGTGGGACGGTAAAATAATATCTTTAGTTAAATGTTAAATAAATGTATTATAAAATTATACTATTACTTATGGGACGGGGAAAGAAGTGAAAGAATCCTTAAGTGGGTATATTAGTATATTAAAAATTATAATGATACTTGTGAAACGGAGGGAGTAGTAATAATTTGTTGCATGTGGGAAATATTAATACAAATGGGTGTTGTAGTATTGTGAAAGTATAGTAATGTTGTTGTACCTAATAAAATGGATATAAACATGTTATATATGCCTAGTAGGTTGTGAAATAATGTTTTGAGTATGTTTTATTTATACTTGTAAATTTGGGACAGAAGGAGTAGTATGGAAATGGTTCTTGTTGGGTGTTAAAATTGTTTAAAGACTGAATTTGTAGTCTTTGTATTAGTTGCAAATGTTAAGTGTTACAAGTACAAGTAATTTTGGGTTGTGAAACGAAAGGAGTGAACTTTGGTTAAGTTTTGGTCTGCCAGGTGATGTGGGCGGCCGCCCAAAAAGGGCGTGCGGCCGCACATCTATCTGAAAGGTTTTACTCTTGGGACAGAGTATTTTGGGCGACCGCACAGCCCTGTTTGGGCGACCGCCCAGTCATCTGAAAAGTTTAGAGTTTTCAAACCAAGGGATATAAAGGTCAATCTTGGTCTAGTTTTTGGGTAGTGTCCTAAAGTAGTTAGATGATTGTTGTGGATCACTAAAGTGGTAGAATTGGTTCCTTTGTGAACACAAGTGTTGTGAAATGTGAGTAATGGATTAAGTGAGCATTGTTGAACATTTTGTAATGTGTTGAATGGTTCATCTTCTTGATGTGTTTGGCATGGTTCCCTACATTGGAATCATTGTCCCTGATTGTTGTTTAAGCAAGTATTTCTATATGGTGCTTGCGTGTAAAGTCCAGCTGGTACTTTTGTGTGTGTTGGGCAGTGATAGGGATTATAATGGTCTCACGAGCCAAGTACATTATAAGGCTCCTATCATTGGTTTCCCATTTTTAACCCCCTTCCTTAGGCCAAAGGTTGGGCACTTTGGGTTATGACTTTGTGTCATTTTCCCGTTGTTGTTGTTGTTGTTTTGTTGTTTGGTTCCGGAACCCGTCTCAGCTCTTCGATGCTGCTCAGTTGATGCCTCTCAGATGGCTATTGTTTGGTTTGAGAACCTTGGCTCAGTATCCACGTATGAGTGTTTATTTCCGCTTTATGTGTTGTATGATGAGTTGGTCGTTATTTCCAACCGGTATGGGACGGTTGGCGATAGGGAGCCTCTCATATTATGTGCTATATGCTATATGATCATTTGTGGTATTGTTCCTTTATGTTTCTCATATTAGCATGTAATGTAGTTGCATTTTAGTAACTTACTGAGATTTATTCTCACCCCTTATTTGTTTACCGTTTTAGATAAGAGGGAGTCCAGGGAATAGGTCACAGCACAGGGAGGACGTCGGTAAAGAGATCTTTGGTAAGACTTTTGGGAAGTGATGTGTATGAAGGATACATTATGTAAATGTAATACCTTTAGGGTAGTGTACCGTGACTCAGTTATTTGTATCATCTCTTTTAGTAGGTGTTAGAGTTTGTAAATTTTATAAGTAAAGTTTGTTATAGCCAAGTGGCTAAGTACTCATTTGAGAAAGTTTGTTTTGTGACTTAAAGTCATGTTTTGGTAACGTGTTGGTTGTGTGAACCTTTTTATGAAAATATATTTCGAAAAATTTTCTTAGAGTTGCTTTATGACGTGTTCCTCGCGTGTCCCGGGCGTGGGGCCAAGTAGGACCACGGGGCGGGGCGCGACAGTTGGTATCAGAGCTAGGTTGTAGATGGTCTAGAATGACTAAATGACCTAGGAGGGTAGTTGTGTATAGGGTAAGTAACGTTGAAAGTTTTATGCAGGTACTTATTGAAAATGGTTGGCACCGAAGGGAATCAGTCAGGGCCTTCAGGGTCGGGTAACGCTAGAGAAGAGGTTCGAGCACTGTTCCAAGGTATGTTTGAAGCTGTCATGAAAATCATTGACGATATAGAGGAGCATAAAACCAAGATTGAAACCTCAGATGTGACAAAACGAGGAGAACAGGTAAAACCGCAACCCCAGCGTGGAGATAGTAGAGAATATCAAGGAACACCTTCGCAAGCTAGGGCATCTTTTCAAGGGCCGCATAATAGAGGAACTCGAAGTAAACGAGTATGTAACTACTGTCAAAGGATGGGACATTTAGAAGAAAAATGTTGGAAGAAGCAAGGCAAATGTTTGAGTTGTGGTCAGTTGGGTCACTTTCAGAAGAGTTGCTTTAGATTTAAGAATCAGTTATCGGGAAGTGCAGCTGGGTCATCTCGGGGCCAAAAGAGGGATGCTTCAGGAAAGGTTAAGGTAAAAGATCGTGTTTCTTCCATCAATCAACAACAGATTTCAGATTCTTCTAATGTGACTGGAGGTATAATTTCTATGTCTAGTTTGAGAGCACACACACTTATAGACCCTGGCTCTTCGCATACTTGTGTGTTTGGGCATTGTGCTTCTTGATTGCATTTGTCTTCTGAGTCTTTACCTAATGTGTTAGATGTGTCTTCCTAAGGGGGAGTGTTAGACGACCGATAAAGTGTCGTATACTTGTGATGTGCGTATTCGTGGGCATGTTTTATTTGCCGGTTTAGTGATGTTGTCATCACAAGATTTTGATGTTATGGTGGTGGAATTTTATATGCTAGTGTGTTTTAGTTAAGCATGGTATATATATGTGTTTAGCTTTCATGCTATTTAGGCATTAAGAAATTTGTAAATTGTTGTTGCAAACTTGTGCCTGGTAGTTAGTTTATGGAGTTAGTAGTGAAAAATTTGCATTTAAATTGAAAGATATCTTTTCCTTGTGAGATTTTAAATTTATTTCCCTTGAGTGGTACTTGTTCTTGAGGAGAACCTTGGGTGATCTTGAGTGGTTGGGTGCTATGTTGAGCAACATCAGAGATCAGTAATTGTTTAGTGGTTGATTTGAAGTGATTATCATTTGTTGAGAATTTTAGTTGAGTATATTTCAAAGATGGCTTTTATATCGGGTATGGACATCATGAATGGTGGTTATATAGTTTGAATTCTCACCTGCTTCAGTGGTATTGTTGGATACGTTGAATTGTATAAGTAATCCTAGTCTGAGTTCTTTGAGAGCGGTAGCAGTTTGTAAAATCAGGGCAGAATGTCTTCATGTTAGAGGATATATTATTTTGAGGAAAGTTTCAACTCAGGCATAGGGTTGAGGATTTATTAATGGATTTCTAAGGTAGCTACACTGTTAACTACATAGCACAGAAAGATGCACTATCTCGATGGATTGGTAAGAGTGAACGAGTTTAATTGTTGCGAGTGTTAATTGATGAATCGAGAGTTGATGACAACTTCAGTATTGATATTGCTTAATGGATTTAACTAGTACTACAGTTATCTAGAGGATATGATTAGTGTTACTAATTTCTAGTGGATATGTCAAGCTTACCCTTATAGTGGATTTGATAAATTCATTATTCATAGAGATGCCTTAAAGAGTGATTGAGATGTTCATTGCTTCAGGATGGTACGGTAACAATGTGTGCTTTGAGAAGATTGATTCCTTATCAACAAAATTATCCTACCCATAAATTGAGATTTATTGCGATTATACATCCATTGCATTAGTGAATGACTTTGATGGAGTTAGATTTGAAGTGTTTACCATATTATATCATCGGGAAAGGTATTGTGTTAGAGGATTCATTGACTTATAGTTCATGGGTGATAAAACTAAATGGGGAATGTTAGAGGAATTAACACTTTGGAGTCTTCGTGAGTTGAGACATGGTGTGACTTTGCGATTGTGAAAGCTTTAAATTTCTACTCTATTGAATAATATCAACTATCGAAAATTACTCGTGGAATGAATAATGACAGACAATAAGATTTTGTTCGTGGCTAGTGATGGAATTTTAACTTCTATAGCAGAGTATGTAGTCAACACTTAGTGGAATTAAACATGTATAACGGAGTTCAACTATAGATACTTGAAGGGGTATACAAGATCAATTTAATTATGAATCCAAGTAGAAGTAGAGTATTGAGATAAATTCGAGGAGTTACCTTTAATTGTTTGATGCGAGGAATTCTAAGTATTCAACTAAGTCCTTGAGTTGTGAATAATCTGGAAGTAAATTATCAGTTGTCAGTTATTTGTTCAGAAGATAGTTCGATTTCATGGGATGTCTATGAGCATGGTAATAGATATGGGTTCCTTATTTACATCTTGATTTTGGCAAGCATTTCAGAAGGCCTGGGGTTCGGAATTGAGACTTAGTATGACTTTCACCCTCAGTGAGATGGTCAGTTAGAAATAACCATTCAGATTCTTGAGAACTTGTTTAGTTGATTCTAAGAATTCGAGGGATATACCTTTACTTCTCGTGGAATTGTTTAATATGTCAGTTCTTTTGAGATTTTGGAAAGAGCTAGAGGTTGAGTTTATCGTCTTGTGTTACTTCCTTCTCTTGACGAGGTTGATAATGAGTTCCATGTGTTGATGCCACGCAATTGTGTTTATGATTCTTCTCCGATATGTCTAAAGTTTTAGAGGATATTGAACTCAGTATGGAGTTTCGGGATTGAAATGAAAGGAAGTATCCTGGGTTGTTTGAGGTTGAGGTAAACAATCCTAAAATTCGGGTCGAATTTCTTTAAGGGGGAGTGAGTGTAACGACCCCAAAAATCCGTTTTATTTATTTTATAATTATTTTATACTTTTGAGAATTTTAAATTTAAAATTATGTGTGCATTTTATTTGTTGCATCATATTAAATGAATTTGCACATCTTGATTGATTATTTGTGTTAGTTGAACCTTAGGATTTTTGTGAAAATTGTAATTTTAGGGGTTTATTTGTTAAAAGGAAAGTTAGAATGACCAATGTTGAAAGTGGGGTAAAAATTTTATTAAAACAAGAAAGTCTCCCTCCCTCCCATGCGTTGTCACTCACCACCACTTTCTAAAAATCCTTTTCTCTGAGAATGCCATTGTTGATGAAAGAAGCTAGGTAAGAATTTTGATTTGTTAATTTTCATTCTTTTAATTTACTACTCCATTTTCAAATCTAATTATATATAAATGTTCAGGGTGTTGAATAGATTCTTTTTACCGATCAATATTATTTTTTTGACACTTTTTCCGGAAAAATAGGTAAGTTACTAATCCCCCTTTAAATGTTAAAATGGTCATAAACATGCTTTATATGCTTAATATGTTGGAAAAAAATGTTTTAGTATACTTTTTATATACTTGTAATTTTGGGACAGAGGGAGTAGTAAAACTTGTTATTTGTGGGAAATGGGTATAGTAGTTTTGGTTTTGGGGAAGTATGAGATGATGCAACATTATATATGCTTTATATGTTATACTCCTACTCGTGGGACGGTAAAATAATATCTTTAGTTAAATGTTAAATAAATGTATTATAAAATTATACTATTACTTATGGGACGGGGAAAGAAGTGAAAGTATCCTAAAGTGGGTATATTAGTATATTAAAAATTATAATGATACTTGTGAAACGGAGGGAGTAGTAATAATTTGTTGCATGTGGGAAATGTTAATACAAATGGGTGTTGTAGTATTGTGAAAGTATAGTAATGTTGTTGTACCTAATAAAATGGATATAAACATGTTATATATGCCTAGTAGGTTGTGAAATAATGTTTTGAGTATGTTTTATTTATACTTGTAAATTTGGGACAGAAGGAGTAGTATGGAAATGGTTCTTGTTGGGTGTTAGAATTGTTTAAAGACTGAATTTGTAGTCTTTGTATTAGTTGCAAATGTTAAGTGTTACAAGTACAAGTAATTTTGGGTTGTGAAACGAAAGGAGTGAACTTTGGTTAAGTTTTGGTCTGCCAGGTGATGTGGGCGGCCGCCCAAAAAGGGCGTGCGGCCGCACATCTATCTGAAAGGTTTTACTCTTGGGACAGAGTATTTTGGGCGGCCGCACAGCCCTGTTTGGGCGACCGCCCAGTCATCTGAAAAGTTTAGAGTTTTCAAACCAAGGGATATAAAGGTCAATCTTGGTCTAGTTTTTGGGTAATGTCCTAAAGTAGTTAGATGATTGTTGTGGATCACTAAAGTGGTAGAATTGGTTCCTTTGTGAACACAAGTGTTGTGAAATGTGAGTAATGGATTAAGTGAGCATTGTTGAACATTTTGTAATGTGTTGAATGGTTCATCTTCTTGATGTGTTTGGCATGGTTCCCTACATTGGAATCATTGTCCCTGATTGTTGTTTAAGCAAGTATTTCTATATGGTGCTTGCGTGTAAAGTCCAGCTGGTACTTTTGTGTGTGTTGGGCAGTGATAGGGATTATAATGGTCTCACGAGTCAAGTACATTATAAGGCTCCTATCATTGGTTTCCCATTTTTAACCCCTTTCCTTAGGCCAAAGGTTGGGCACTTTGGGTTATGACTTTGTGTCATTTTCCCCGTTGTTGTTGTTGTTGTTGTTGTTTGGTTCCGGAACCCTTCTCAGCTCTTCGATGCTGCTCAGTTGATGCCTCTCAGATGGCTATTGTTTGGTTTGAGAACCTTGGCTCAGTATCCACGTATGAGTGTTTATTTCCGCTTTATGTGTTGTATGATGAGTTGGTCGTTATTTCCAACCGGTATGGGACGGTTGGCGATAGGGAGCCTCTCATATTATGTGCTATATGCTATATGATCATTTGTGGTATTGTTCCTTTATGTTTCTCATATTAGCATGTAATGTAGTTGCATTTTAGTAACTTACTGAGATTTATTCTCACCCCTTATTTGTTTACCGTTTTAGATAAGAGGGAGTCCAGGGAATAGGTCACAGCACAGGGAGGACGTCGGTAAAGAGATCTTTGGTAAGACTTTTGGGAAGTGATGTGTATAAAGGATACATTATGTAAATGTAATACCTTTAGGGTAGTGTACCGTGACTCAGTTATTTGTATTATCTCTTTTAGTAGGTGTTAGAGTTTGTAAATTTTATAAGTAAAGTTTGTTATAGCCAAGTGGCTAAGTACTCATTTGAAAAAGTTTGTTTTGTGACTTAAAGTCATGTTTTGGTAACGTGTTGGTTGTGTGAACCTTTTTATGAAAATATATTTCGAAAAATTTTCTTAGAGTTGCTTTATGACGTCTTCCTCGCGTGTCCCGGGCGTGGGGCCAAGTAGGACCACAGGGCGGGGCGCGACAGTATTCGGCGACTCTTTGCTCCTTATCAATCAGCAATCGGATAAATGGCGAACCTAAGACCCGACTCTCCAATAGTATGGTCAGTACCTTGAAGAACTGGTTGAACAATTCCAAGAGATCACTTTCAACTACCTGCCAAGGGATAAAAATCACTTTGCCGATGCACTGGCCACCATAGCTTCATTAGTCGAAATGCCCAAAGGGAAAATGGTGAAGCCTTTCAAAATTGCCCGAAGGAACAGTCCGGCATACTGCATGAATATCGAGATCAACGAAGTTCAAATAAACCCTCCGTGGTATTCGGATATCATGAATCTCCTCAAAGATGGCATTTATCCCGAGAATAGCAATAAGAAGTCTCAAGCGGCTCTGCAAAGGCTAGCCTCTCGGTACGTACTGATTGGGGACCGAGTCTATAAAAGGCACCACGACGGGATCAATCTCTTATGCGCCAATGAGGCCGAAGCTCAAGAGATAATGTGTGAAGTGCACGAAGGAGAGTGTGGACCCCACATGAATGGGTTTATGCTAGTCAAGAAGATACTCCGCATTGGTTACTATTGGAGCACTATGGAACGAGACTGTATCGAGAAAGTCAAAAGGTGTGCCAAATGCCAATTCCATGCTAATCTGCAGCATGCTCCACCCTCGCAGCTTTACAACATGGTCACACCTTGGCCTTTCTCTTGTTGGGGGATAGACATCATCGGTAAAGTCCATCCTACCGGAAGCAATGGGCAATCATTCGTCCTAGTGGCCGTCGACTACTTCACAAAGTGGGTCAAAGCACAAGCCTATCGGACCCTCAACGCCAAGAAAGTAGCCGAATTTGTAAAGATTAATATCATGTGCCGATACGGCGTGCCTCATGAAATCATTTCCGACAACGGCTCTCACTTTGAGAAGGAAATGGATGCACTTTTGGTAGAATACAAGATCACTAAGCACAAATCATCTCCTTACCGTCCCCAAGCAAATGGCGCGGTCGAAGCAGCAAATAAGACCATCGAGACCATCGTCAAGAAAATGGCCTCAACAGGAAGGGATTGGCCCGAGAAGATACCATTGGCATTGTGGGGCTACCGCACATCAATACGGTCAGCAATGGGAGAAACTCCTTATGCGTTAGTCTATGGTTCTGAAGCCGTACTCCCAATCGAACTTGAAGTCCCATCTCTACGGGTCCTCCTCGAGAATCAAGTCAACGAGGTCAACTGGATGCAAAGTCGATATGAACAGCTAGCCTTACTCGACGAGAAAAGGCTAAGAGCACTCGAACGCACAAGGGCGTATCAGCAAAGGATGGCAAGAGCTTTCAACAAAAAAGTGAAGCCTCGAAACATCAACGTAGGAGATTTAGTCTTAAGACAACATCCTCCTAATGCCATGAATCCCCTGGGAAAATGGGGACCCCGATGGATCGGTCCGTACGTGGTCAAAAAGATACTAAGTGGCGGTGCAGTCCGGCTTGTGGATTTAGATGGTGACCAGCTGCCAAAGGAGGTCAACCTCGACAAGCTCAAGAGACTCTACGCTTAATAAACAAAGACTATAAAAAAAAAAAAAAAAAAATCGCTCGCTAGGTTGAAAACCCGCAAGGGCGGCCTAGGCAAAAATTAGAGCACGTGCAAAAAAGAAGCCCGCTAGATTGAAAACCCGAAAGGGCGGTCTAGGCAAAAAAACAGGGTGCACACCAGAAAAAAAAATGGTCTTTGTTTGTTTGAACTACGGAGACCTGAGCCTCCCAACTGGAGGAACGTAGGCAACCTTCGGGTGCGGTCTAAAACATATCAAAAATACCCAATTCACTTCAAATAACAAAATGCAATTTTTATTCATTCAATGAATCATTCAAATCATTACAACGGATTTATTGAGCAACAAGAGACATCAAAATATTAAATCCTAAAACAAAGTGGTCTAACTGCAATCTCTTGGGGTACAAAGAAAAATCTAATCTTTCTTAGGTTTGGGAACCCATTGCTTCTTGTTATGTCCTTTAGTCCTCTTGGATGGGGACGGAACATTCTTGGGACTGCCAAGACGGGAGAAAACGCTAGGACGGGACGGAGCTTCATCAACGGCTTTCCCTTTGCCCTTATCAAGCGGAGCCTTAGCGGGGACAACCATGGGACGCTTCCACACATAGGAGGAATTTCCTTTACCTTTCTTCTTCTTGGGGAAATGACGAGGTCTATAGTCCCGCACATGAACCTCCGATCTCACGGTTCAACGACATCGTCGTTGGGCCTTCCTAAACGATCAAAAACGCTCGGACGCTTCTCCACCATCGAGACTGACCCCACAGATGGAACGGCGTTCACCATTGGAACGGACTTCTCACCCTCGGGGACGGAAACCTTAACTTCAAAGGAGAAAGTCATTGGGGCCATTATGACAAGAATTTCGTGGTTTAAGAGGAGAAAGTGTTTACAAACGAATGCTGTGTGACCATTCTGGTCGAAAATGGTTCAAAATTTATAGCTGTTGGAACATTCTGATCAGAAAAAGAAAGGGGCTGTAATTCAGCAGGCCAGAAGCGCGCGCCTCCAACCAAGGCTGCACAACGCGCGCGCCTCCCACAAGCAAGGCCCGTCGCGCGCGCCTTTGACAGCAGTTCAGACAGAAACAACCCTTGTTAGTTTAGAACAGAACCCAAGCACTTCAACATATCCAACCTGCAGCAAAATCAAATCCCAGCAACAAAAAGGAGTTCAAGCATCGACAACAAGCATCCTTTGGGCACACATTTGTTTGTAAAGAGTCGACATCTAAGATCGAGTCGCTAATAGAACATAAAATGAGTAGTAAGATAAATAGGATTGTAAATACATGTTAAATGTTATTATAGGCAAAAGTAAAAGTGTTTCAATCCCTCATCCTCTCAGCCACAACAGCTCGGGCACATCAGCACTGTGCTCATCCCCTGCTGCCGCTCTCGGTCTCCTCATCATCATCATCATCATCATCATCATCCTCATCATCATCATCGTCATCATCATCCTCAGACTCAGATGTCTTAATCACAACATCAGGACGGGTCCTCTTGGCAGCTCTCCCTGATGAACTGGCGCCACCCCGGCTCTGGCTACCTTCTCGGCTCAGACTTCTACTATGGCTACCTCCGTGGCTCAGACTCCTGCTCAACGACTGCCTCGCCGAAGAGACAGCCTCATCAATGTCCAGTGTAACATCCCTGCAGCCTCGTCCCATGCCCCGAGCGCCTCGGGCAGCTCCTCTCGCAGCACCAGAGACAGCACCAGCAGCACCTCTAGTCATGGCAGCAATATCCCTGCACAGCTCCAGCACCCTCTCCTCCAGCTGACGGAGCCTCTGCCTCATCCCTTTGTTCTGACTACCCAAGTACCTATAAGCAGCCACGGGCACCTGTTGCAACAGAGAACAGGAAAACGAAATTACATCAATACAAAGGACATAAAAACAAGACTGGAACTGAAAAATGCAAAGATGGTCAGAAAAACATACCACAGCAGCCTGAGCGGGAGGCTCTCTCTCCGGTGACATATCCTCGGGAACAATCTCCCTCTGCTCCTCAAAGACCCCGAAGTTGGAATAAGTGTAATAAGGAGGAGGCAAAGGAGGATCAAAACAATACCCGACACCGGTAGTATAAAACCGAGCGGAGGTCGAAGGAGCAGCCTGTGATCTCCTCGGATCAGCAAACATGAAGCCTTGCATCAAGTTGTTCTCCCTGAAGAGGCCATAATCCTGATCCAAGTGAATATAAGGGACGGCATCAACCCCTACCATGTATGCTGCGCGATCAGCCTCTGAAAGCGACCTCCAATTACGAGGGCTGAAAGGAGGAACGTCTGGAACTGCAGGACGAGGAGGAGTATAAAAGTCTGTCACTTGGGTACCGTGCTTCCAGAACACTCTGTCCCCCAAATACAGAGCCATGCACTCACCCGAACTCATTAAAAGCCGAGAACGGGTAGGAATAAGAGTATGCTCAAACCAGTGCTGAACTGATCTCCACGGATACAAAGAGAAGGCAACAGACTCAGGCCTCAGGGTATCCAAGTGCTGTCGGGCCGAAGTAAGACTAATGGGGTTCGTGCCAGTCTTCACATTCCTCTCCTTATACGCCCACCGTGCGCAGTCCGGATACTGGGGCTGGCTTTCCTTGGCAATCTTGAAATCCCTCAGATTCAGGATAGCAAAAGCCCAAAGCTGTAGACAAGAGGCAGAAACAAAGTTAATGACAGTTAACGGAAAAGGCAATTATGACCAAGGCAAGGAGAATATAAAAGGGACAGTAAGTGGTATACCTCCCACAGCAAGCTGAAGCCCGTAACAGAGCTGGTGGTCGAGCGGCTGGTCAAATCCATGCTGTGGTAACAAGCAGCTAAGCCCGCTGCGCCCCAGTTATATTGGCCGATCTGGTCCAAGTCCACTAACAAGTCAAGCAGAGCCAAAGAGGCCGAAGATCCCCCGTTGGCAAATAGAGTATAGGATAACAAGTACCAAATGAAGCAACGGGCCACGGCATCAACCCGATCAGCAGTAACACCTCGAGCCTCAGCCATCAAGATGCTGAAATAAGCACGGATTCGCCCCCATGTCACTCGAGAATTCTTAACCTCGAACCGGCAGTCAACCAAGGCCAGTAACTCGTCCGGAGACCGAGCTGCCCCTCTCAAACTAAAAGGGACAGGCATCCCCATAAACGGCAAGCCCGTCAAAGCTGTGAAATCGGTAGGCGTCATAGTCACCTCGCCCATGGGTAAATGGAAGGTATGGGTGGTGTCCCACCATATTTCCCTCAACGCTTGGACCACATCGGGGTCATTCTTCAAAGCTGGGAGGCTAGTGACAAAGAGACCAAAATGAGTCCCTGTGACTCGGGCCCGAACATTCTCAGGCAACCTCTTCCATATAGAGATGGGCCCATGAGCCCCACCGCGAATCTCTGTCAGACGGGTCCACTCCTGAAAGGAAAGAAGGAACAACAAAAATTTCATCAGCATGACTGCTAGAAAACGGATGAACTCAACATAGAGATTTCAATAAATCTGCTGCACAATATTTCGGGTAAAGAAAATGATCAATAAATCTGCTGCAACAATATTTCGGGTAAAGAAAATGGAACTTCATGCAATCCGAAATCGACAAGAAAGATGAGGCATTCTTAAACCCAAAGTCACGAAGTGAGAAATTTGGGTATGAGGCCGGAAAGTAAGCAAACTCGGGTCCATAGCTTCAACCCCAATTTCGGGCTCCTCGCCCTGTGGCATCTCGAATGGAGGTGATTGCTGACGATCCGACATCATTTCTGTGATGTAATTGATCCTATAGCAGCAAGAAAGTGTTTTGGGGTGATTTCTCTACGAAAATTGGGCTTGGAATTTGGAGGGTTCTTCAAAATTTTGAAAACTTGCCGAAAACAATGAACCGCCTGTTTAAATATGCTGAACTTATGCGCCAGGCGCACGCCCCCGATATACTCATCGAGGCGCGCGCGTCCCATAACGAGGCCCGGACGCGCGCTCTTCCCATCATCAGCCAGGTTCAGAAGCAGTCTCCCATGCAAGAAACCATGCACCGTATCAAGGTTTCCCCACGGATTCCAAACTCCCTAAGTTCTGTCACGGGTGCCATACCTCCCTCAAGGGTCAATCTCAACATTTCATCCCCAGCAGGAACATTTTTCTGGTCGCGGTCAACTGTGCCCGCACCCCACAATTCAAAAAAAAATCAAGTGTGACTCCAAGTGGCACGAGACTCCAAAGCAATACCTCATCAACGGATTTCACTAACGGATTCGTCCTCAAAGGTTCACTAACGGCCTCATCAACGGATTTCACTAACGGATTCATCCCCAAAGGTTCACTAACGGCCTCATCAACGGATTCACTAACGGATTCGTCCTCAAAGGTTCACTAACGGCCTCTTCAAAGGTTCACTAACGGCCTCTCCAAAGGTTCACTAACGGCCTCATCAACGGATTTCACTAACGGATTCGTCCCCAAAGGTTCACTAACGGCCTCATCAACGGATTTCACTAACGGATTCGTCCTCAAAGGTTCACTAACGGCCTCTTCAAAGGTTCACTAACGGCCTCTCCAAAGGTTCACTAACGGCCTCATCAACGGATTTCACTAACGGATTCGTCCCCAAAGGTTCACTAACGGCCTCATCAACGGATTTCACTAACGGATTCGTCCTCAAAGGTTCACTAACGGCCTCTTCAAAGGTTCACTAACGGCCTCATCAACAGATTTCACTAACGAATTCGTCCTCAAAGGTTCACTAACGGCCTCATCAACGGATTTCACTAACGGATTCGTCCCCAAAGGTTCACTAACGGCCTCATCAACGGATTTCACTAACGGATTCGTCCTCAAAGGTTCACTAACGGCCTCTTCAAAGGTTCACTAACGGCCTCTCCAAAGGTTCACTAACGTCCTCATCAACGGATTTCACTAACGGATTCGTCCTCAAGGGTTCACTAACGGCCTCTCCAAAGGTTCACCAACGGCCTCGTTCAAAAGGTTCACTAACGACCTCATTCAAAACATTCAGCCGGCAGGTTCACCTAACGGATCATGCCACCCCCCCTATCAACAAAAGCCGCTCACACAGGGAGCGCACCACTATCTCTTGCAATTTCAAATTCCTGCTTTCATCGAGTCTTTGCTTTTTCTTGGTGATGTCCTCGGCGGGTGTTTTTAACTTTCGTCAACACGTTTTGCTTTGCAATCCACGTCGCTGAGGGCTCTGTAGACACCCCGCCTTGGACCGCTCACCCCGATTGCACATTTGATTTTGTGTTTCTCCCCATTTTAAGTGTTTCTCGTTAGTTTCTGTCACTTTCGTTGAGTTCCTGACTGACTTCGTTAAGTCCAGGGACTAAACTGAATAACATGGCTGACTTTCTAGTCCATTCTGTCAAAATTGCCTTCTCTGAGTCACGCGCCTCCGACAGGAGGAGCCAGGCGGCGCGTCTCCCTCCCCCAAAGCAGGAAGCGCGCGCCTCTGGGCGTCAGTTACAGATTTCTGGCCAGGATTCTCTCCCTTGCTCAATTTACAGGATTTTGCCCGGGAAGAATTTCTTGGTGACTGAGTTTTGGCACCAAAAACACCTCTCTTTCACCTATAAAAACCTCTCTTTACCTCCATTTTCAAGGATCGAAAACCTTAGATCGAAAACCTTGGATCGAAAACCTTGGATCGAAAACTTTGGATCGAAAACCTTGGACCGAAAACCTTAGACCTCGGACCTTGGATATTTTACTCTAATCTTAAAAAGAAGCCAAATTTCTTACCTTCAGGGCATTTCCAAAGGCATTCATCAAGAAGTGTTTGAAGTCTCTCGAAGACTAGGTAAAAACCATTTCCTCCCTCTTCTCGACTTCATCTCTTTTCTCTTTCTTTTTGTTTTATCAAAGTGCAATCACCCAAATCATTTTGGGACATGACTCTAATGATCACCTCATCTCATTGAGGTTGGTTAAGGAGTTATCTCCTACATTCCAAACTCCATTTTAAACCCCCTTTTATGATTTAAAGAATAAAAAGAAGAACATTATCATTCATGTAGATTTTGATCAAGCAAGACCAACATTAGTTGGGCGAGATGGGTGTTTCGGTACTTCCCATCTCGTAATCTAACCCCCGAACCTCAAAACAAAGAATCTCTGTTTTCGTAATCAAATTTAGGCTATTATCAATAGGTTTTTCTTATGTTCCTCAAAACATAGGTGGCGACTCTAAACAATCTAAAAACAAGTTAGACATCCTAGGATAATTCACCGCTCTAGCCAAGCCGTGGTCCCCCGGGGTATCTACAACTAGCTGGGGATTATTTTGTGCAACCTCGTACCCCTTAATGATGGGCTCGTTCTTGCATGGATCTTGATTACCACGGGCCTTCTTTCTCATGAGCCCAAAGATGCACATTGCAAGAATAATCTTTCAATAACCCAAAATGACCTTTGGTGGTGCCATATCTCGTCAAGCCTTTTGCAATTCCAAAGTTGGCTCGGTGGGGATTGCCTTGCTGAGGAGACCCAATGTAGAACTTGTGCAGTTGTCTTCTTTAGAGGCCGGGGATCTCCATTTCTCTTTCCCTTCTCTCTCTCACTCTCTCATTTTTTTTTCATGATGCACCCTATTTTTTTGCCTAAACCGCCCTTTCGGGTTTTCAATCTAGCGGGCATCTCTTTTGTGTCTTCATTTTTTTTTTGACTCAATTGATGAGGAAGTGTGCATTGACTCTAGCTGAGGATGAGAGACATGTGATTTTGCGGTGAAGACCTCTTGTCACTAAAGATGAGTGACATTGACTCAACTTGGGAAGTGTCCCTAGTATTGACTTCATGTATGTATATTTTTTGAATGACTCACGAAGGCAAGTAAGGCATTAAGAGAGAAGAGACAGAAAGCCCCAGTTTGATTGCAAGAAACTGGGAGTATCGCAAAAAGAAGACAAACCCCTAGACTCGACAAGGAACGGATAGCGATTCCAAATCTAAGAACTTTGTTCAATCTTGAGGTGATTAATTCATTGGCAAATGAATCGTACAAAGGCGTCTTGACAAGTTCGAGATGAAGGCCGATCACCATAACGTGCTAGGGCTAAACACATCTTGTTTCTTGCATGAGACTGGACCCAAAGGTTGCCTACGTTCTTCCAGTGTAGAGGCTCAGGTCACCGTAGTTCTTGTGGATGCTCCATTCATCGAGGTGGTTGTTGCTTCGTCCTTCATCGGTGGAATGATGTTGATCTTGTACTTCTTTGATTGAGGGTGATTTTTTTTTTATTTTTTTTTTGTGCTCTAACTTTTGCCTAGGTTGATTTGAGGATTTCAATCTAGCGAGTTTTTTTTTTTTTTTTTTTTTTTATCCCCTTTTGAAAACTTTGCTTCATGATTGTCGATCCACCTTTCTTTGTCTTGATTTCGTCGTTGTTGATGTCTTCGTTGTTGTGCCTTCGTCGATGTTTAACCCCTAGGCATTCAAGTGATGGCCTTCGTTCCAAAACTCGTTTAGACATCTTTTCATCATTTTTCCAAGAATTAGATTGAACAACTTGGAATAGTGTATGAGGACAAGAACGGCTTTTATTTGATACTTGACTCAAACTTTGATATGAGAAGGAAGAAAACTTAATGCACACAAAAGAGGACTTTGACTTTGACTTTTTTTTTAATTCCTATTACTAGGTAGAGAAAGAGAAACGGAGATTGTTGTCGTTATCCTTGTCGTTGTAGTCTTCATTGTCATTGTAGTCTTCCATGTCACTACATTGGTCCATGTCGTTACTTGGGAACCCTTTGTCGTTGAAGCTTATGTCATAGGAAGACTCGGCCACTTCTCGGAGCAAATTGCCAATTCTAACCCCCGCATCATACATGCTTGAAAAATCGGAGTGAAAAGCCCCACTAAGATGGGTGCGGTAGTCCATTTTCAAACACTTCAAGAAGATGTACATTTGTTCCTTCTTGGAAGGCCTATCAACCATCTCGGCTAGCTTGTCATTCCAACGGCGATAGAAGTCCCCAAATGATTCATCACCCATTTGCACGGTGCTCTCCAATTCTTTCTTGGTGGGGCGGAATATGGAGTTTTCTTGATATTGTGACTTGAAGGCAAGCATAGAGGCATCCCAATTGAGGCGGGTGGAAACTGGAAGACCCATATACCAATCTTTTGCGACTCCCTCGAGAGTAAGCGGGAAGCATTGTGCCATTATTTGAGGAGACACTTTCTTTGGTAGCATGGCCCAAATGTAGGAGTCGACATGAGCGTCGGGGCAAGAGTTGCCGTTGAACTTGCCAATATCGGGCATCTTGAACTTTTTGGGAAAAGCCTCCATTGTGTTCATGAGGTGAGAAGCTTGATGAAGATCGGTGCTTGGGCCCTTGTGCAAATTTAGCCCACTAAGCCTTTGGTCAATGTAGGACATGAGAGTGTTGACCAAACCGGTATCAATGCTTTGGACCTTTCTTTCATTCGTGAGCCCTTTCAATTGGTTCTTGAGTTGAGCAACTTCTTTCTTGTGGGCCGTTTTCACATGCTCGTAACGGGCTCGCCATAAATCATCCTTGCGGCGGACATTCTCGGCTAGTGTATCAACTTGCCCTTTCAATGCTTCCACCATGCGGAATAACCCTTCGTTGGACATGGGAACGCCGTTGTCGTTGCCGTTTGAAACCATTGGACCTATGGAGAGAACACGGTTGATTTTAGATTGGCCCCACAACACCTTTTGGATAAAATTATTTCACCCACAAACAAAAGTAAAGACTCAAACCACATAAAGAAAAGACTCTTTTTTTATTATTATTTACAAAAGTCGGAAGGACGTGGTCCTTTTTGAGGTTTCTAGAAAAATAGTGGAATTGTCACACTAGTATATAGACCTTCTCGCGGTCCCATATACTCATCGGATTCCACCACGCTTGTGAATCCTACATGTGTCGGGATTAAACTAAATTAATGTAGTAAAGCATACATGCGGGGACAGATTTTTTATTAGCGTCCATTATGACCACTTGGGGACGGATTTTTATTTCGTCCATAACAACGAGTGGCATGTACGATTTGAAGATATTAGTTTTAGGGAAATCTCGGCACATGGAAACCGACTTGAGTCACAGAGTATTAGACCCTAACTAGAGTTGTGTGGTTGGTGCTCGGCTAAAGAGAGGTTTAAAGGTCACCCCCGGCATGTAGTCATGATCTACGCCACGGGCTGAGGTTTACCGCTTCGAAAGAGTCAAGGTCGAGTGGAGCTTGAAACTTTCTAGGATGGGCCTCGACGGGTTTGGGGTTAAACTTTGTGCGACTCGATAGTGAGCAGTTCATAGGAATAATGTGTAAGTAGTGTGAGGTCCATCACGTGATAATTTTTTTTATTATTTTTCAAAGAAAAGAAAAAAAAATATGTACATAATTACAACTCCTGAGTCACCCGTGTGACCGGTAAATTAAAACACGAAATTAAATAGTTAAAGGGGTCCATTCTGTTATGATGCAGGCCACTGTGCCCACACCCCCACTGTTCTGCCCTGTTTTCTGGAAACTGGACCTATTCTGGAATACCTCCCAGAAGCGCGCGCCTCTGGGATATAGAATGAAAAGCGCGCGCATTACGCAAAGAAGGTGGGAGGCACGCGCATCTGGGCGAACCTGTCAGACACCTGTCAGAAACTTGGACTTAAGGGATTGCCCTGGTCCTGAATTTTGTGTTCAACCCCTGCAACAAATGTTAGCCCAATAAAAATAGAAAATAGGAAGAACACATGAAAGTTGGGTGCCTCTGGTCTTTGGTGTGAGAGGCGCGCACTTCTGACCAAGAAGGTCAAAGGCGCGCGCTTCTCAACAGCAGAAACCAGAGTGCCCAAAAAACGTAAACTTTGAACAAAACGCAAGCTTAACCCTCACTGTCCCCAGCGGAATCGCCACTGTAGGTACCCCGTCCTGGGCCCCTGTGGGAAAAGGATGATTTTTGAAGGAGTCACCACCCACGTTTTAGAGGAACGCGAGATAACCTATTAAGTTGGAAATGTGTTTGATTTACGAAAACATAGATTCCTTTTGAAAGTTCGGGGGTTAGGTTACGAGATGGGAAGTACATAAACACCCATCTCGCCCGACTAACGTCGGTCTTGCTTGTTCAAAGTTTACATTATAAAAATTGCGTTCTTCCTATTAATATCAAATTTAGAGGGGTTTTAAAAGAGGTTGAAATGTAGGGAGATGACCCCTAGACCAACTTCAATGAAGATGAAGTGATTGTTCGGAGTTATGTCCCAAATTTTGTTTGGGTTTGATTGCACTTTTGATTAAAAGAAAAGATAAGAAAAGATGAATTAGAAGAAAGTGAAGAAGGCAAGAAAATACCTATGTTTGGAAGACAAGTTCTTGACACTCCTTGAGAATGATCCTTATTGGAAGGATTGTTGAATGTTAAAAGTTGGTGATCAAAAGTTCATGCAAGTTTTGTAATGAGAAACTGGTGATTTTTAGGTGTGAAAATGGTGATCAAAGTCCATCCCCTCCAATGGTAGATTGGATGGGTTTTTATAGTTGTAAAGGGTTGTTTTTTGTGCCAAAACTGAGCTGCCAAGAACCATTTCCTGGGCAAAATCTTGTAAGATGGGCAAGGGAGAGATTCAAGGCCAGAAATCTGTAACTGACACGCCCAGAGGCACGCGCTTCCTACCTTGGCGGCGGAAGGCGCGTACTTCTGGCTTCAAAGGCCGGGGGCGCGTGACTCAGAGAAGGAAATTTTTGACAGAAAGGACTAGAAAGTTAGCACTGTTATTCAGTTTAGTCCCTGAACTTAACGGAGTCAGTCAGGAACTTAACCGAAGTAACGGATACTAACGGAAAACATATAAAACACAAGATCAAATGTGCAATCGGGGTGAGTGGTCCAAGGAGGGGTGTCTACACCAAGTGAAATACAGAGATTGATAATTTCACAGTAGCGTTCATAAGTCTGTCTTAATGTTTCATCGGGGAGTTGAGATAAATTGTTGAATCTCTTTTGTACTTCCTATCTCTTGTTTTCTTTGCAAACGGTATCTCCTTCTATATGCTCTTCAATAGCATCCCATAATTCATTTGTGGTAGCATAATTCATTGACTTGTTGTTTCATAGCCGTGCTTAGGAGAATGTTTCTAGCTTTCCCATCATTTGCAACTCTTCTTATTTCTTCTTCAGTCCATTCTTCCTTTGGTTTCAGAATAGATGGTTGAGCAGCGTTTGTGCGTGGATTTGGATTCGCTTTCATTGGGATGTAAGGTCCATAAACCACGGTGTCGTGAAGCCTTTCATCGATTGAGCTGAGATGGGTCAAGATGTTGAATTTCTATACGTCAAAATGATCTTCATAAAAGACTAGAACATGATTGTAGTTAGCGGTTGCCATAGGTTTTGAGTTTGCCATATCAAATCGGCACCCAAGCTGTTAAGCTTGTAAAAAAAAAATTTATAAAGGTGTTTGCTCTGATACCACTTGTTGGTCCCAAAGGGGCAACAAGGGTATGAAAAATACTAGAGGGGGGGGGGTGAATAGGGTTTTAAAATTTTTTCAAACCCTTTTGCAAATCAATGGCTAATGTTCACAACCCTAATTTTGGCTAAGTATAGCGCGCAACAAGAGTGTGAAATGCACAGCGGAAACTTAAAGAAATCACTTATGCGCAGGTATATACGCAGGAGTGTAAAAACGCACGCACTTAGTTTAGCTTAAAGAGAGGCGCAAAATGGTACTAAGGCAGAAAGTACACAAACACAATGCAAACAGTGCAAGACACAAAGCAATATATCAGAAAAGCTTAAATGTAGAATGAAAATTAGAATATAGAGACAAGCTATTTGGAGAGGTTCGATCGGGAAAAGATCTACGACCTCTACAAAGATGGTTAGTCTTGGATTTTTAATAGAGAGCTTATATAATGAGTGAGTATTACAAATTACAACGTTTGAACTTTACACTAACTCAAGATCTATTTTCTATAAAAGAGCAAATCGTAGACAAAACCGGTGTATCTCTAGAAATATGATCGATGAGATCGGAACTTCAAGAGGTGTGTGTGTGTGTCAGAAATCTGGGCTCTATAAATCTATGAGATGAAGAGCACAAGATATTCTAGTGATACATGGATTTTAGGATCTGGGCTTGGTAAGGTATGAAGGTATGAAGGCTGTTCTTGAGAATTCTGGAAAAGAGCAAGCAATCTTCAAATTTTCAAAGTTTCTTTCTTAAAACAACACACAAGCAGCTTGGAAATGAGGATGAGCAGGCTATTTATAGTGGAGCTTCAAAAACTAGCCGTTGGAGCTCTGAGCAAGAACAATGAGCTGGCACAATGTGATTGGTGCGCATGTGTCCTTTATAGCCGTTAGAGACAGAGCAAGAGGACAAAATTCAAACTTCTTCTAGAAGGATGACAACTATCTTCATTTGAATATTCAAATTGAGGCGAGTCTCCATCTATGTGTATGCTGAGTGTGTTTGTTTTGTTGTATGTACACATCAGCACTTTGGCTTCATCCAAAAAGCGTAGCTTGACTTGACGGTTTCCAAGCTTCTAGAATATGAGATCAGGAAATGAGAGAATTGACTAAGGCAAATCTGTGCGTGCATGGAAGCCATGTGAATTGAGTGCGAAAATGGATGCTGCGCATGAAGGTCATGCCCATCATACTTAGTCATTTGCAAGTGAGACTTCAAATTCAAAGTATAAGCCCTAATCACTAAGCCTAGTCTATAAGAAGGACTTAGCTAAAAATTGAAGTTATAAAACTTATTACATAGGGTCCTAAAGTCCTTAAAATATACTTAGGTGATGGTATCAATCAATTCTAACATAAATTGGAGAGTTAAGAGATAAGCATACCCAACAGTCATGGGAACGAACAGCTTCTATGATTGTGCGGACGCTTCTTCGATGGTGAGCAGTTATGCAGTCGTCGTCTTCTTCATGGGAAGGTAGAAGTGTATATGGGGTGTATTTAGTGGGTGTACATAGTGGGTGTACACAAGGAGAATATATGGAGGGTGCATATAGTGGGTGTACACGAGGGGTGTATATGGAGGGTGCACACAGTGGGTGTACACGAGGGGTGTATATATGGAGGGTGCAAGCAGTGGGTGTACACGAGGCGAATATATGAAGGGTGTACACAGTGGGTGTAACAAGATGTGTATATATAGGGTGCACACAGTGGGTGTACACAAGGGGGATAGGTTTAGAGAAGGTATATAGAAACAAGAAAACGATTCGATTGATCAAAGCGTTTGTTATTTTGAGACTAATTGTTTGTTTAAGTTATGTATGATGGTTTGTGGGTCCATTTACCTTTTAATGAGTCTTCATAATGAATAGATTTGCAATTAATTCATCAAATAAAGATATATCAATCAATTTACCTTTTTTTTATTGACTAGTCAGAGGTGGACTTTTGCTAGTAAAAAATAAAAGATAATGTCCGAGGTGGCCTTTGACTAAAGGACTCTCTAGAACCTACGAAGACTGAAAGACTTTTTTATTTATTTATTTATTTTAGAAGGAGGTAGCCCTGGTGTAACTTCTTCTTCTATGCCCATTTGTTCCCTTGGCGGGTGATGGCTCCGCTGTTGATGAGGCTTTGGACCTTTCTCTTCAGATGGAGGAAATTCTCGGTGTCATGACCAACGTATTGGTGATACTTGCAATGTTTGGAGGGATCCAAGTCTTGTCTTGCAATGACTGGTTTGTAGTTGAGTAGAGGAGATAACTTGCCGGCTTGAACTAGACTTTCGAAGCATCTGGCTAATGGCATACCCAAGTCATCGAACTCTTCCTTCTTGTCACAGACCATCTTGGAGGGTGGTCTAGGCATCGGTATTTCTTGTTGATGAGTAGCCATAGGAGGCATCCTAACGGGGAAAGTCTGTGGTAGTGGCCCATACATTTGAGGAGCGTGTGGGTGTCAAAACTGAGCATGAGGGAGACCGCGGTTGAGGTGCTCGTAGATGCTATAGATGTCAGACTAGAGATGTTCCTCGGTGTCCTTTAGAGCTTTGTACACCACCTCCTAGAAGCGGCCTGTTCGTTTGAGGAGAACAGTCTCAAAGAAGGCTTCTTGTTCATCGAGAAGAGTTCGGGAGAGGGTTGCATGCTGCTTAAAGATAGTATCATAGTGGGCCACTTGCTTGTCGAGGATAGTCTTATAGAAGGCTTCTTTCTTGTTGAGAGAAGTGTTAAGAAGGACCACTTGCTCGTTGAGAACGACGTTGAAGTGGGCCATTTGTTCATTGAGAATGGTGTTGGGGTGGAGAGTTGTCTTGAGACCTTGGGTGGTAGCTTCGGTTGTGACTGTGTTGATCCCTTCGGCAGACATGATGCAGGATTCTGTAGTGGTTAAGTATTTAAATTAAATTAGACTCATAATTAATGATAAGCATTGTTATAAAATCATTTTTATAAAAAGACTCGATCTCCGTATTTTTTGAAATGTTCTTTGAATGAAAAGACTAAAAGTTTGACTGGGCCGGAGCTGCCTACATTCCCCTTACTATGCAGGAGAGGTCCCACACAATGAGAGGCTCAGGTCACTGTAGTTCGGGTTAAGTAAAACAAGTGAGAGAGTGACTGTAAGAGGTCAGTGATTTTGAAAACCATAAGTATTAGAAGATGACCGTAGAGGTCTAAAAGCAAGGGGAGATGACTCGGTCCTTGGTTAGGTATAGGTGGAGGGACCCTAAGTAAGGTGGATTTTTTACTTGAAGTCGAGTAAGGTTTGGCATGGGTAGGTCAAGAGGTAGGTCGTCTAAGATTGGCTAGCTTTACTAAAGTTAGGGTCAAGATGAAGGATTGACCTAGATGGGTCAAAATGGCGGGTTGACCTAGATGGGTCGAGATAGAGGTTTGACCTAAACGGGTTAAGGTGACGGGTTGACCTAGATGGGTCAACATGGCGGGTTGACCTAGATGGGTCGAGGATGACGATTGACCTAGTGGGTCAAAGTTGACTTAGTAGGTTTAAGGTTGACCTAGGCGGGTTAACCTAGATGGGTCGAGGATGACGGTTGACCTGAAGTGTCGAGGACGGATTGACTTAAACGGGTCGAGATGATGGGTTGACCTAGACGGGTCAAAGATTGACTAGAGTTGATCTAGGGTAGACTAGGTTGACCTAGACGGGTCGAAGGTTAACTAGAATTTATCTAGGGTTGACTAGGTTGACCAAGACAGGTCGAAGGTTAACTAGAATTGATCTAGGGTAGACTAGGTTGACCTAGACGGGTCGAAGGTTGACTAGAATTGATCTAGGGTAGACTCATGCAACATGATGAATGATTTTAGTTAAGATTAAGATTACTTGTTTTTGATAAGTGTTCTTAACTTGATCAAGGTGCATGGTTTAGAAATGAACAAGGATTAACCTCAACCGCTCACAAGTGAAACGGCGAGTTAGATAGCCGGGGTGCCACGAAGATAGAGGCGACAGGATCACCAAAATCTGTCCACTCAGCGGAGTATCCAGTAGGGTGTGCAGTGTGACACGGACTAGTGATAGTGTGCCCTTTGATTACGTATTTTTAGGAATGATATGCAATGCACGAGAGAGGTCTACTAGCATAACAATTCATATTATCAGATTTTAAACATGAAATAAACATAAGCAAAGCAGATCTACAACATTTAAACATGCTATGAACACAAAAATTTGTAGGAGTGCAGCTTTTAAAGAAGAGAGTGCGCGGGGCAGTTAGAACACACACAAAATCATGAAGTAAATGAAAGTTAGACCCTCTTATGTTATGAAATAGGTTTTCAAAAACAAGTCCCCAGCAGAGTCACCACTATGAATACGCTCGATTGAAAATTTGAGAGTCGCCATGTTGTTTTATTTGTAGTTAAAACATAGAGAAAAAACCATTTATTAGAATTATAGGGTTCGGAGGTCAAATTACAATAAGAGAAGAATATTCATGTTATCACTCCTATTGCCCGACGAATTGGTCTTTCTATCATGATCAATGTGTGTGTGTGTGTTAGTGATTGAGACCGGATCCGAATATTGCCTACATTCTTCTCATCGTGAGAAGCTCAGGTCGGTGTAGTTCATTGATGAATTAGAATGGGGAGAGATGAAGTGGGATTATGCATATAGATGGGGAAGATTAGGGTTAGAAGTAGTTCCTAGATCTCGTGGATCATCATCGGCTATGCATTATAAGTAGGGATTAAAAGGTTAGATCTAACATGTTACGCATGATAAGTAGTAGATCTAGCATAATAATAAGAACATCATAAACATGTATGAGATAACACATAAACATGAAGATCGCTACCCTAGTCATAGAGCATATTATGAATTCAATAAAGAACATAAAGAACACGTTATGAATCATATGAATATAGGTGTATAAACATAATGAAACTAACATAAATCAGATCTAAACTAAGAAAATATGTAAAATTCTCACCAATCTTGACAAGAACGAAGCTGAATCTTGAACGTGGATTCGCTGGACCTTCGGGATTGTTAGAAAGGCTTAGAGAGGGAGTTCTGCCATCAGTTTTGGCTGTGGAAGTCGGGGGAGAGAATTGTTGTTTTCTCAAATATGAACTGAGGTCACCTATTTATAGGGATTCTGAGCTGGAAGGAATGGCCGCCCGGCCAAACCAAGAGATTGACACGGTTTCTAAGGCTCTGATTAATCTGGACTCTGGAGAATGCTTAGATAACGTCTATCTTCGATCCCTAATCCGATCAGTCGAGAATATCTTCTTATCTGGGCTTTTCGGGAATTCCGGATAAGTCATGCGCAGCTTGTAAATACCTAGGAGGTCCTGTGATTTTTTGGAATGTCTAACAACTCAATTTCAGGTTGGGTACTAACAAGTGGATGCAGAAAACACTAAATAACAAAAGAGCTCTAGCTCAAGCGGTATCCAGTGTTAGCTTCCTATGCGGAGGTCACGAGTTCGAATCCCGGTAGGGAGATTTGTGTTAGCCTATTTATAAGCCTAATTGTAACATTCATGACATTATGAATTAATATCAATAAGAAAATAAAGAGGTTTGACATAATGGTGTAGAGGTATATTAGAGACCAAGAGGTCATGGGTTCAAACCATGCTAATGACAAGGAATTTTTATACCAAAGAGCTCTAGCTCAAATGGTAACGTGTGTTAGCTTGAAGGTCACAAGTTCGATCCCGTTAGAGAAACTTGTGTTAGCCTATTTATAGGCCCACTAGAATGTTGTAGACCGTTCATTTGTGCGTTGCTTTTACCGCGCGACAAAGATTGCATTTCAAGATTAACTATAGATGGATGACCCAGGTTAAATCTACAAGATTGCATAGATTGCGTCCTTGGCATCCACACTTAAGAGAAATTTAGGCATGAGTATGATAGTTCATCATTTCTCTATTCTCATTTACATTATGGCATCCAATTTATATTCTTCACTTTAAAGTCATTTGCTTTATGTTTATATAGTTAATCTTGTTTATTATATGACCTATGTTAGATTTTGGTGAACATAACGTAGCGAAAAAATGAATTCAAAACCTCATAATTAACCATGCATTACGATTATTTCGATAAGAAGAGTAATTATTACTAACTCTTGAAATGTAGATTACGCTTTTCGGATAACAGGTGCAGCTCTTGAGAATGACCACCCTTTAGAGGTATCCTCACACGAACGAAGTGACAAATTTCTTGGAATCATGGATCAGCTGGGTAGGGTTTTCAAAACTAGGGTTTTCGCTTATCATGTACTTCTCCTCACAAACAATTTTGAAAAATAAATATGTGTATCACATGTTTTCCTATGAATGTGGTAGCTCCATTAAATACAGTTGCCTTCAAATTCGTAATCGAATTAGGAATTTGAAGACCAAAACTCTTTCTTAGTTCACTTTGTTCTTTGTGTGGACCCAATAGGTTTATATGATATTGGCAGTAGACTAGATCTAACAATAGGACCACGAGTCATAATTGGTCTCTAGTTGGACATTATGACTAGCCAAATAATATAAATATAAAAAATTCTTATTTAACTTTTGTAATAAAATATACCATAATCATGTTGTCTCACGATATCTATTTTCAACATAAGTCATGGTCAACATATATTGTCCAAGTTTATTTTCTCGATCTCTAGATATATAGATTAAACAAATGACATTGATCACTATTAATTCATTTGAACATGGCTTTGTATTTATCAGTCTTACTTATCGAGGGACCCAGTATATATCTTTCTCATAGAGAAGGATAAATTCCATTGAATATTGATTATTCACCTCCACATAATTCTCATTATGATCAATCACAACTTTTATAATTATTCGATTAAAGATGATATATGGCTATGTCAAATATAATTTTTTTTTTATATAGAAGGCCCTGATAACTCATGCCCAAGGTTTCATATATATAACTATTATGATATTACTTATGACATCAAATTATCTTACCATAATCTCATAAGGAGTTTAAGGAGTTTATTCAGTGCCTTGTCATCTAACAAGTACCTACAAGTTTAATCTGTAATATCATACACATAATCATCCCATGAACTCCACTAAACCCATACTTGTCTTTCTAACTTAATTGACTAGGAAAGTTAATTGTTCCAACAAACATGTAAAAAATACAATAATAATAAAGATGTTAGTCTATATTTTGGAAATTCTTTTTTATTGTCGTTGGTTTTTTTTTAACAGACTTCACATTATAAAGACATTCGACTTCAAACATTTGGTGATGAGTATGCAGCTTCGTAGTTAGGACATTGTTATTTCAGCAGTTGACACATTTTTGTACTTTTATTGCATCCATAAAAATCTATCACTATTTGTAAATAATTTTAGCTATTGTTATCAATTGTTATTTTCTTTTATGTACTCGACTTTTTTTTTTGTGGTTTTGATAGAGTAAAAAGTTATATAATTTGGATATCTAAAACTTACTCCCTCTGTCCCGCCTGAAATAGGATTTTGGTAGCTTTTTTTATACTTTGACTATGTAATTTAAATAAGAAATAATTATTCTAATATAAATGTAAAAATTGTTATTGAGAGTATTATTAATTGTAATACAATAACAATTTTTAAATTTTTATTTGGATTTTAATATTATCTTCAAAAGACTTGGTCAAAGTAAAGTCAAATTTACCGAAATCCTATTTCGGGCGGGACGGAGGGAGTCTTGATCAGTAATTATAATAACTTTTATTATGAATAAAAATAAATTGTGGCACAATTTAGTGTTGCAATTTTTTTGAGTAGTGACTTTTTATTAATGTTTCACAGTAGCACTGATGTTTCGGAATGACATTAAGAAATGTCACACGACATTTGAACAATGTCATTTATTAATGACAATAAATCTTTTTAACATACATGTTAATGTAGGATAAAATTGCTAAAGTGGCATGCTAGGTGCCACTGTAAATGTCTAAGTGGCACTAGGCGATGACATTACTGACTCATATAGTAACATTAACAAATGACACTATTAGATTGACCAGTGACATTTGAATCTACTGTAACATCGTTATAGGTTTCATTTACAATGTAGGCACTAGTGAGTGCCTTTACTTTGAGTTTTGCTTGTAGTGGATGGAGATAAAACAAAAGAACCAAAGTGCACTAACTCAAGCGGTATCCAGTGTTAGCTTTCATTGCGGAGGTCACGAGTTCAAATCCCGTTAGGGAGATTTGTGTTAGCCTACTTATAAGCTTAGTTGTAGCATTCATTGGGATGTAAGGTCCATAAACCACGGTGTCATGAAGCCTTTCATCGATTGAGCTGAGATGGGTCAAGATGCTGAATTTCCATACATCAAAATGATCTTCATCAAAGACTGGAACATGAGTGTAGTTAGCAGTTGCCATAGGTATTGAGTTTGCCATATCGAATCGGCACCCAAGCTGTTAAGCTTGAAAAACAAAAATGTTTTATAAAGGTGTTTGCTCTGATACCACTTGTTGGTCCCAAAGGGGCAACAAGGGTATGAAAAATGCTAGAGGGGGGGGGGGGTGAATAGCATTTTAAAATTCTTTTTAAACCCTTTTGCAAATCAATGGCTAATGCGCACAGCCCTAATTTTTGCTAAGTATAGCGCGCAACAAGAGTGTGAAATGCACAGCGGAAACTTAAAGAAATCAGTTATGCGCAGGTATATGCGCAGGAGTGTAAAAAAGCACGCACTAAGTTTAGCTTAAAGAGAGGCGCAAAATGGTACTAATTACAACGTTTGAACTTTACACTAACTCAAGATCTATTTTCTATGAAAGAACAAATCGTAGACAAAACTGGTGTATCTCTAGAAGTATGATCGATGAGATCGGAACTTCAAGAGGTGTGTGTGTGTCAGAAATCTGGGCTCTATAAATCTATGAGAAGAAGAGCACAAGATATTCTAGTGATACATGGCTTTTAGGATCTGGGCTTGGTAAGGTATGAAGGTATGAAGGCTGTTCTTGAGAATTCTGGAAAAGAGCAAGCAATCTTCAAATTTTCAAAGTTTCTTTCTTAAAACAACACACAAGCAGCTTGGAAATGAGGATGAGCAGGCTATTTATAGTGGAGCTTCAAAAACTAGCCGTTGGAGCTCTGAGCAAGGACAATGAGCTGGCACAATGTGATTGGTGCGCAGGTGTCCTTTATAGCCGTTGGAGACAGAGCAAGAGGACAAAATTCAAACTTCTTCTAGAAGGATGACAACTGTCTTCATTTGAATATTCAAATTGAGGCGAGTCTCCATCTATGTGTATGCTGAGTGTGTTTGTTTTGTCGTATGTACACATCAGCACTTTGGCTTCATCCAAAAAGCGTAGCTTGACTTGACGCTTTCCAAGCTTCTAGAATATGAGATCATGAAATGAGAGAATTGACTAAGGCAAATCTGCGCGTGCATGGAAGCCATGCGCATTGAGTGCGCAAATGGATGCTGCGCATGAAGGTCATGCGCATCACACTTAGTCATTTGCAAGTGAGACCTCAAATTCAAAGTATAAGCCCTAATCACTAAGACTAGTCTATAAGAAGGACTTAGCTAAAAATTAAAGTTATAAAACTTCTTACATAGGGTCCTAAAGTCCTTAAAATATACTTAGGTGATGGTATCAATCAATTCTAACATAAATTGGAGAGTTAAGAGATAAGCATACCCAACAGTCATGGGAACGGACAGCTTCTATGATTGTGCGGACGCTTCTTCGATGGTGAGCAGTTATGCAGTCGTCGTCTTCTTCATGGGAAGGTAGAAGTGTATATGGGGAGTATTTAGTGGGTGTACATAGTGGGTGTACACAAGGATAATATATGGAGGTGCATACAGTGGGTGTACACGAGGGGTGTATATGGAGGGTGCACACAGTGGGTGTACACGAGGGGTGTATATATGGAGGGTGCACGCAGTGGGTGTACACGAGGCGAATATATTAAGGGTGTACATAGTGGGTGTACACAAGATGTGTATATATAGGGTGCACACAGTGGGTGTACACAAGGGGGATAGGTTTAGAGAAGGTATATAGAAACAAGAAAACGATTCGATTGATCAAAGCGTTTGTTATTTTGAGACTAATTGTTTGTTTAAGTTATGTATGATGGTTTGTGGGTCCATTTACCTTTTAATGAGTCTTCATTAATGAATAGATTTTCAATTAATTCATCAAATAAAGATATACCAATCAATCATCAATTGAGATTAATACAATTTTCATGGAGTTGATGTAAGTATGCAAGATTTTGTCTCAAGTCTAGAGAGAAAAGAAATAAAGACACCTTTTTTTTATTAACTAGTCCGAGGTGGACTTTTGCTAGTAAAAAATAAAAGATTAATGTCCGAGGTGGCCTTTGACTAAAGGACTCTCTAGAACCTACGAAGACTGAAAGACTCTTTTTTATTTTTTATTTATTTTAGAAGGAGGTAGCCCTGGTGTAACTTCTTCTTCTATGCCCATTTTGTTCCCTTGGTGGGTGATGGCTCTGCTGTTGATGAGGCTTTGGACCTTTCTCTTCAGATGGAGGAAATTCTCGGTGTCATGACCAACGTATTGGTGATACTTTCAATGTTTGAAGGGATCCGAGTCTTGTCTTGCAATGACTGGTTTGTAGTCGAGTAGAGGAGATAACTTGGCGGCTTGAACTAGACTTTCGAAGCATCTGACTAATGGCATACCCAAGTCATCGAACTCGTCCTTCTTGTCACGGACCATCTTAGAGGGTGGTCTAGGCATCGGTATTCCTTGTTGATGAGTAGACATAGGAGGCATCCTAACGGGGAGAGTCTGTGGTAGTGGCCCATACATTTGAGGAGCGTGTGGGTGTCAAAACTGAGCATGAGGGAGAACGCGGTTGAGGTGCTCGTAGATGCTATAGATGTCAGACTAGAGATGTTCCTCAGTGTCCTTTAGAGATTTGTACACCACCTTCTAGAAGTGGCCTGTTCGTTTGAGGAGAACAGTCTCAAAGAAGGCTTCTTGTTCATCGAGAAGAGTTCGGGAGAGGGTTGCATGCTCCTTGAAGATAGTATCATAGTGGGCCGCTTGCTTGTCGAGGATAGTCTCATAGAAGGCTTCCTGCTTGTTGAGAGAAGTGTTAAGAAGGACCACTTGCTCGTTAAGAACGGCGTTGAAGTGGGCCATTTGTTCATTGAGAGTGGTGTTGGGGTGGAGAGTTGTCTTGAGACCTTGGGTGGTAGCTTCGGTTGTGACTGTGTTGATCCCTTCGGCAGACATGATGCAGGATTCTGTAGTGGTGAAGTATTTAAATTAAATTAGACTCATAATTAATGACAAGGCATTGTTATAAAATCATTTTTATAAAAAGACTCGATCTCCGTATTTTTTTAAATGTTCTTTGAATGAAAAGACTAAAAGTTTGACTGGGCCGGAGCTGCCTACATTCCCCTTACTATGCAGGAGAGGTCCCACAAAATGAGAGGCTCAGGTCACTGTAGTTCGGGTTAAGTAAAACAAGTGAGAGAGTGACTGTAAGAGGTCAGTGATTTTGAAAACCATAAGTATTAGAAGATGACCATAGAGGTCTAAAAGCAAGGGGAGATGAATCGGTCCTTGGTTAGGTATAGGTGGAGGGACCCTAATTAAGGTGGCTTTTTGACTTGAAGTCGAGTAAGGTTTGGCATGGGTAGGTCAAGAGGTAGGTCGTCTAAGATTGGCTAGCTTTACTAAAGTTGGGGTCAAGATGAAGGATTGACCTAGATGGGTCAAAATGGCGGGTTGACCTAGATGGGTCAAGATAGAGGTTTGACCTAAACGGGTTAAGGTGACGGGTTGACCTAGATGGGTCAACATGGCGGGTTGACCTAGATGGGACGAGGATGACAGTTGACCTAGTGGGTCAAAGTTGACTTAGGAGGTCAAAGGTTGACCTAGACGGGTTGACCTAGATGGGTCGAGGATGACGGTTGACCTAAAGTGTCGAGGACGGATTGACTTAAACGGGTCGAGATGATGGGTTGACCTAGATGGGTCGAAGATTGACTAGAGTTGATCTAGGGTAGACTAGGTTGACCTATACGGGTCGAAGGTTAACTAGAATTGATCTAGGGTTGACTAGGTTGACCTAGACAGGTCGAAGGTTAACTAGAATTGATCTAGGGTAGACTAGGTTGACCTAGACGGGTCGAAGGTTGACTAGAATTGATATATGGTAGACTCATGTAGTATGATGAATGATTTTAGTTAAGATTAAGATTACTTGTTTTTGATAAGTGTTCTTAACTTGATCAAGGTGCATGGTTTAGAAATGAACAAGGATTAACCTCAACCGCTCACAAGTGAAACGGCGAGTTAGATAGCCGGGGTGCCACGAAGATAGAGGCGACAGGATCACCAAAATCTGTACACTCAGCGGAGTATCCAGTAGGGTGTGCAGTGTGACACGGACAAGTGGTAGTGTGCCCTTTGATTACGTATTTTTAGGAATGATATGCAATGCACGAGAGAGGTCTACTAGCATAACAATTCATATTATCAGATTTTAAACATGAAATAAACATAAGCAAAGCAGATCTACAACATTTAAACATGCTATGAACACTAAAATTTGAAGGAGTGCAGCTTTTAAAGAAGAGAGTGCGCGGGGCAGTTAGAACACACACAAAATCATGAAGTAAATGAAAGTTAGACCCTCTTATGTTATGAAATAGGTTTTCAAAAACAAGTCCCCAGCAGAGTTGCCACTATGAATACGCCCGATTGAAAATTTGAGAGTCGCCATGTCGTTTTATTTGTAGTTAAAACATTGAGACAAAACCATTTATGAGAATTATAGGGTTCGGGGGTCAAATTACAATAAGAGAAGAATATTCATGTTACCACTCCTATTTCCCGACGAATCGGTCTTTCTATCATGATCAATGTGTGTGTGTGTGTGTGTTAGTGATTGAGGCCGGATCCGAAGATTGCCTACATTCTTCTCATCGTGAGAAGCTCAGGTCGGTGTAGTTCATTGATGAATTAGAATGGGGAGAGATGAAGTTGGTTTATGCATATAGAGGGGGAAGATTAGGGTTAGAAGTAGTTCCTAGATCTCGTGGATCATCATCGGCTATGCATTATAAGTAGGGATTAAAACATTAGATCTAACATGTTACGCATGATAAGTAGTAGATCTAGCATAATAATAAGAACATCATGAACATGTATGAGATAACACATAAACATGAAGATCTCTACCCTAGTCATAGAGCATATTATGAATTCTAGAAAAACATGAAGAACACGTTATGAATCATATGAATATAGGTGTATAAACATAATGAAACTAGCATAAATCAGATCTAAACTAAGAAAACATGTAAAATTTGTTGGTAGTGGTGCCCTAGGCACGTTTAATAAACGTTGTAATTGTTATCATTTATTTCATATCAATAAAGAGATGTTTTGATTATTATTGTTGTTCATGTTTACTTATAATAATCTCTGTTCCTAGTACTTGTTAAGCACTAGTATAAAGGCTAAATGATCATGGGATGATCATGTTAGATTTATAGGTACTTGTTTGGAACAAGGTACTGGACATGACCCGCTGTATGAGATTTATGTCATGGTCTATGTCGTACATATATCTCATATTAGTTATGTCATTTGAATCCTTAGACATGAAGTTATTATAGTCTTCCACTCGATGAACATTGTGTTTGACATATTCAAACGCTACCTTAACACGGTAGTTATAAAGGGTATGATTGGCATAATCGGATTCTCGTTGGGAAGAATAATAAGCTAAATGGATTTGTCCCTCCACGGAGAGATGTCAAGCTTGGGCCCCTCGAAGGAATGATGTTGATGAAATGTTCGGCCGGACTCAAATGGATTGATTGGATCAATAGCATTTGAATTATCAACATATTCAGAATCGAGAAAGTATTGAACAAAACAAGTTGACTGTTTGACCATGACTTGTGTTCAATGACATCGTGGACAAAGGGATTGTGACATATTCTAAAGGAATGCGAACTTGTATCTAGTATTTGGGTAGGTATGACGGTTTGCTAGAACCTAATCATATCTTATGAGTTCATGTTTGAGCCCATTGCCAACTTAGTGTAATCCTAGAGGGTCACACACAAATAGAACGAATCATAAAGGACTAAATGGGAATTATGGAAAAATGTCAGGTTTTGGCTTTGGCACGACCGTGCGCCTTTAAACGGCACGACCGTGCCATAAATCCAAACCAAGGCAAAAGGCTCGGTCCGTTTGGCACGACCGTGCCAAACATAGGGGCACGACCGTGCCAATATTCGGGGAAGGTCTGGCAGGTTCGACCCATTTGGCACGACCGTGCCAAATAAAGGGGCACGACCGTGCCAGAATTCCTGGCAGAATAAGGACTTGCCTTAATTAAGGTGACGGGATTTAGGAATCCTAGGTCATTAAGAGTTAATGACTAGGTCCTATAAAAGCATCTTTTCACCAGCC
Source organism: Campanula takesimana (assembly GCA_026119855.1). Taxonomy (NCBI): domain Eukaryota; kingdom Viridiplantae; phylum Streptophyta; class Magnoliopsida; order Asterales; family Campanulaceae; genus Campanula; species Campanula takesimana. The sequence goes on along the minus strand of JAOWBW010001553.1, from coordinate 183,007 downwards.
ATTAAGCAAGAAATTCCTATTCATTGAGAGAATAATATTCTTGATTAGATCAAGAAATTCATAGTTCCATATAGTCAATATAATTGTGAAAACGTGTTTCACAATTTTGGTCTAGCAACCAAGATCAAAGAAGTTCCTTTGATATTCGTTCAAGGTGTGGATACCGCTAGAGGGTGAAGCTCATCATCTTCAAAGTTCGTGTTCGTACTTTCTTCGTGATCAAGCTTCAAGTTTCTCCACCAAAGACCAAGGAAGATTTAATAGCCATCAAGGGTTAGTTTTATCCTATATTCATGTTATTGTATTTGATTTAATCATACGAACGGATCTATGGGCTTTGGGTTTCAAAATTTTAAATTGCTATATTCCGCTGCGCATGTTACTTGGAAACCCAACAGTGGTATCAGAGCCCCGTTCATGTTGATTATTTCAATACTAAGATCATGTTGTGTGTATATAAATTGTTTATGTGCCTAGCATGATATGAATATTGGATTACATGATGTTTATGTGTTATATGATTTTATGTGGTTTATTGTTTTAGAAACTTTAATCGCACTATTCAATCGCAATAAAAATTATGGTGGATTTAAATTGTTTGGATTATCAATTTTTGATTGGATCAAAGTTTTGATATTCTAGGGATTCAAGAATAAATTGTTTATTCAAGATTTTGTTGATCATGGTGATTGGATCACCAAGAACACCAAATCCTTATTGAATCGGGAAAAACAATTTTGAGACAAATTTTGGAACTTTAAAATTTTGATTTTCGGAAGGGTCCGACCGGACCCATACCTTGACCCGGCCGGACCTAGGGTTTGGCGCGGGGTAGAGCTTGGGTCTTGGGTGTGGATCTTGGGTTTAAATTTCCTATTTGTTTTAGTCTTGTGAGTCTAAGATTGGTTCAAGGTTTGGATGGCTAATCTACGTTCATCGAGATTGTGTTTCCCAAACTTGATCGCAATCGAAGTCTCAAAGATAAAACGAAGTTAGAATTATGAAGAGTTCATAATTGCTAAAATTAAGAAACAAAGTTCTTGATTCAAAGATTGGAGATCCATGTGGAATTGTGAATGCAATTGGCCTACGTTCATCGAGACCATCTATTGCTTAGTTTCGGCCACATGGACTACTTTCTTGGTTTCTTGAATTAGTGCGGAATTGTGGATGCCATATGGCTTAGTTTCGGCCGCACTTCTTGTTGTCTTGATTTGGAGATGATAACCAAAGTTCAAATAGTCTCATCCTCATAATTATAGAGAAACTAATGACACATAAATATTATGCTTAAATTAATGGAGATTAATTTAGTGGCTAAACTTGATGTGTAACATGTTTATATTATGTGCTCATAAATGTGTTATATGCTATATGTGATGAACCTTCAAAGAAAGTTTTAAGTCCTTCTTTGCCATGCCATGATTAAAACACTTGTTTATATATGGGTGATTTTGATGTGGGTTCGCCTCCGCGAAGTGCATTGATTTTATTCATATATGAGCAAGATGAGGTTCATTAATTTAATATGGTCTTGCCTCCGCAAGGTGCGTTAAATTGAATGGTTCCTATGCGTTTAAAATGGTCGGACTTAATTAGGCGTCAAAACAGTTTTGGGCCTAGGCAAAAGATGCGATTAAACATGCTTTTTGAAATCGGATTTCTCAAAGAATCTCATAAAAAGGATCTAAGAATCATATGGGATATGATTGACATGATTGTCTACCTAATTAATTTAGTTTTGAGCGGTCCGCCTCCGTGGACTCAAAAGTTAAATTAAAGTTGGATCTTAGCCCAATTAAATTATATTATACATTGGATGTATAAGAAGGTTATATAATTTAGTGGGAGTATTTGTTTGGAAAAATACATTGTTTATCTCTTTAATGAAAACCGGTACTTATTAAATTTTGGAAATTTTGCATGTTTGTAGATAATGACTAATAACACTCAATCAATGTCGTTGCGATCGATCCTTGAGAAGGATAAGCTCGAAGAGAATGGTACAAACTTTATGGATTGGATCCGTAGCATAAGAATCGTTCTTAGGCAAGAAGATAAGTTGTACATTCTCGATGGGCCTCTTCCCGCTGAACCACCGCCTACTGCCCCTAGGGCAGAAAGAGACAATTACAAGAAACATCGTAATGATTCTAGAGATGTAAGTTGTCTCATGCTTGCTGCTATGTGTTCAAAACTCCAACAAAGTTTGGAACATTTGGAAGCCTATGAGATAGGCGTGGAGTTGAGAACCATGTTCCAAGAGCAAGCTAGGCAAGAGAGGTACAAGACCATTGTTGCATTCACTACTAGTAAAATGAATGAAGGGCAACAAGTGAGTCCTCACTTTCTTAAAATGAAAGGTTATGTAGAGCACCTTGAGAAACTTGGCTATCCAATCCCATTGGAGCTAGCCACGGATCTCATTCTTAATTCATTGCCTAAAAGTTATAATCAGTTTGTGATGAATTATAACATGCATGGAATGGATAAGAATCTCTCTGAGTTGCATGGGATGCTCAAAACTGCAGAGATGAAAATTGTGGAGAAAGGTTCTCCCGTGCTCTTGGTTCATGATGGGAAGAAGGCTAGTGCCAAAGGAAAGGGTAAGGCAAAAGTTGTCAAACCCAAGATAAGCAAGGCAAAGGTTGCCAAGGCTTCTGAGGCAAAACCTGATTCACAAAAGGATGCAATCTATTTCCACTGTCAAGAAATTGGTCATTGGAAACGTAATTGCAAGGCTTTCTTGGAAGAGCTAAAGAAGAAGAAGAGCAGCAAGGCTGCGTCGACTTCAGGTATCTATATGATAGATATTCTCCTTTCTACCACTGATTCTTGGGTATTGGATACCGGATGTGGTTCTCACATTTGTCTAAATGTGCAGGGACTAAAGAATAGGAGACTGCTTAAAGAAGGTGAAGTAGATCTACGTGTGGGGAATGGAGCAAGAGTTGCTGCATTAGCCGTAGGGACTTATGAAGTCACTTTACCTTCCGGATTAATTCTTGTTTTGAACAATTGTTATTATGTTCCGGATTTAAGCAGAAATATTATTTCAATTTCTTGTTTGGATAATGAAGGTTTTAAGTTTCTTATTGAGAATAAGAAATTTTCTATTTATTTAAATGATGTGCTTTATGGTATTGCTAATTCATTTAATGGCCTTTATATCTTGGACGCCAAGAATGAAAATAATGACAATGTCTATCATGTAAATAAGAAATCTAAACCTAATGATGTAAATGATACCTATTTATGGCATTGCCGCCTTGGTCATATTAATGAGAAGAGTATCTCAAAACTCCATGGGGACGGACTTTTAAGTTCATGTGACCTCGAGTCATATGATACTTGTGAGTCGTGTCTTCTTGGAAAAATGACTAAGACACCTTTTACCAAATTGGGTGAAAGGGCAAGCGACTTATTGGGGTTGATACATTCCGATGTATGCGGACCATTAAGTAGCAATGCTAGGGGAGGATTTCAATACTTCATAACCTTCACTGATGATTATAGTAGATTTGGGTATGTTTACCTAATGAAACATAAAAGTGAAGCATTTGAGATATTTAGAATATTTCAAAATGAAGTAGAAAAACAACTTGGCAAAAGTATAAAGGCACTTCGATCAGATCGTGGTGGAGAATACTTGAGTCAAGAATTTGATGATCATCTAAAGAATTGTGGAATAGTTTCACAATTGACTCCACCTGGAACACCACAATGGAATGGTGTGTCCGAGAGGAGGAATCGAACTTTGTTAGACATGGTTCGATCAATGATGAGTCAAGTTGATCTTCCAATATCCTTTTGGGGTTACGCCCTAGAAACCGCTGCTTTCACACTAAATCGTGTTCCAACTAAATCGGTTCAAAAGACTCCATATGAGATGTGGAGCGGAAAGAAGCCTTGTCTATCTTTCATGAAGATTTGGGGTTGTGAAGCTTTTGTCAAAAGACTTGTCTCAGACAAACTTGCACACAAATCTGATAAATGTATTTTCGTGGGATATCCTAAGGAAACTAGAGGATATTACTTTTACAACCGTGAGGACAACAAAGTGTTTGTTGCCCGAACTGGTGTCTTTCTAGAGAAAGAGTTTCTCTCCAAAGAAATCAGTGGGAGTAAAATAAATCTTGAAGAAATTTGAGACCCAGAAAATAACATTGAACCAATAATGGAACAAGAACAAGAACCACAAGGAGTTGTGGAACCTGTTCAAAATACACAAGCAACTCGCAGATCTAGTAGGTTACGGTCCGAGCCCGAGAGATATGGATTTCTCGTAACGGATAGTAAAGATGTAGAAATCATTGAGAATGATGAACCGTCAACCTACCAAGAGGCGATGACTTCTCCTGATTCGGACAAGTGGCTTGGAGCCATGGAATCCGAATTGCAATCCATGCAAGACAATCAAGTTTGGAATTTGATTGATGCGCCCGAAGGTGTAAAAACCATAGGATGCAAATGGGTCTTCAAGAAGAAGACTGACATGGATGGGAAGGTGCATACCTACAAAGCTAGGCTTGTAGCGAAGGTTTTGAACAAGATTCTAAAGTATGCAAATTGCAAAGATCTATCTATGGATTGAAGCAAGCTTCAAGGAGTTGGAATCTCCGTTTTGATGAATCGGTCAAAGAGTTTGGTTTCATCAAGAACGAAGATGAGCCTTGTGTATACAAGAAGATTAGTGGGAGCATAGTGCTATTCCTTGTTTTATACGTGGATGATATATTGCTCATTGGAAACGACATTCCTACACTTCAGTCTGTGAAGACTTGGTTAGGAAAGTGTTTTGCAATGAAATATATGGGTGAAGCCGCATATATTCTTGGCATTAAGATCTATAGAGATAGATCAAGGAGGCTACTTGGTTTAAGCCAAAGTACATACATTGACAAGGTCATTAGAAGATTCCGTATGGAAAATTCTAAGAGAGGAACCTTGCCCGTGTTACATGGAGTTTCTCTAAGCAAGACTCAATGTCCTAAGACAAAAGATGAGCGTGAGAAAATGAATGATGTTCCATATGCTTCGGCAATTGGGTCCATCATGTATGCCATGATTTGTACTAGGCCGGATGTGTCTTATGCTTTGAGCATGACAAGTAGATACCAATCCGACCCTGGCGAAAATCACTGGATAGCTGTAAAAGCGATTCTTAAGTACTTGAGAAGAACTAAAGACTCGTTTTTGGTCTATGGAGGAATGGAAGATGATCTCGTTGTAAATGCTTACACGGATGCAAGCTTCCAAACCGACAAAGATGATAGCCGATCGCAATCGGGTTTTGTGTTTATGTTAAATGGTGGAGCTGTAAGCTGGAAGAGTTCCAAGCAAAGTACAACCGCTGATTCTACAACAGAAGCTGAGTATATTGCTGCATCGGATGCTGCAAAGGAAGCTGTTTGGATTAAGAAGTTCATAACTGAACTTGAAGTGGTTCCTAGTATTGCTAATCCAATAGACCTTTATTGCGACAATAATGGTGCTATTGCTCAAGCAAAGGAACCAAGAGCACATCAGAAATCCAAACACATACTTAGGCGTTTTCATATCATTCGAGAAATCGTTGATAGGGGAGACGTAAATATATGCAAAGTACCTACTGATGACAATGTTGCGGACCCACTAACAAAGGGACTTCCACAAGCTAAACATGATGGTCATGTTAGGTCCATGGGTATTAGATACATGGGAGATTGGGCCTAGGGCAAGTGGGAGATTGTTGGTAGTGGTGCCCTAGGCACGTTTAATAAACGTTGTAATTGTTATCATTTATTTCATATCAATAAAGAGATGTTTTGATTATTATTGTTGTTCATGTTTACTTATAGTAATCTCGTCCCTAGTACTTGTTAAGAACTAGTATAAAGGCTAAATGATCATGGGATGATCATGTTAGATTTATGGTACTTGTTTGGAACAAGGTACTGGACATGACCCGCTGTATGAGATTTATTCATGGTCTATGTCGTACATATATCTCATATTAGTTATGTCATTTGAATCCTTAGACATGAAGTTATTATAGTCTTCCACTCGATGAACATTGTGTTTGACATATTCAAACGCTACCTTAACACGGTAGTTATAAAGGGTATGATTGGCATAATCGGATTCTCGTTGGGAAGAATAATAAGCTAAATGGATTTGTCCCTCCACGGAGAGATGTCAAGCTTGGGCCCCTCGAAGGAATGATGTTGATGAAATGTTCGGCCGGACTCAAATGGATTGATTGGATCAATAGCATTTGAATTATCAACATATTCAGAATCGAGAAAGTATTGAACAAAACAAGTTGACTGTTTGACCATGACTTGTGTTCAATGACATCGTGGACAAAGGGATTGTGACATATTCTAAAGGAATGCGAACTTGTATCTAGTTACACTATTTGGGTAGGTATGACGGTTTGCTAGAACCTAATCATATCTTATGAGTTCATGTTTAAGCCAATTGCCAACTTAGTGTAATCCTAGAGGGTCACACACAAATAGAACGAATCATAAAGGACTAAATGGGAATTATGGAAAAATGTCAGGTTTTGGCTTTGGCACGACCGTGCGCCTTTAAACGGCACGACCGTGCCATAAATCCAAACCAAGGCAAAAGGCTCGGTCCGTTTGGCACGACCGTGCCAAACATAGGGGCACGACCGTGCCAATATTCGGGGAAGGTCTGGCAGGTTCGACCCATTTGGCACAACCGTGCCAAATAAAGGGCACGACCGTGCCAGAATTCCTGGCAGAATAAGGACTTGCCTTAATTAAGGTGACGGGATTTAGGAATCCTAGGTCATTAAGAGTTAATGACTAGGTCCTATAAAAGCATCTTTTCACCAGCCATTAAGCAAGAAATTCCTATTCATTGAGAGAATAATATTCTTGATTAGATCAAGAAATTCATAGTTCCATATAGTCAATATAATTGTGAAAACGTGTTTCACAATTTTGGTCTAGCAACCAAGATCAAAGAAGTTCCTTTGATATTCGTTCAAGGTGTGGATACCGCTAGAGGGTGAAGCTCATCATCTTCAAAGTTCGTGTTCGTACTTTCTTCGTGATCAAGCTTCAAGTTTCTCCACCAAAGACCAAGGAAGATTTAATAGCCATCAAGGGTTAGTTTTATCCTATATTCATGTTATTGTATTTTATTTAATCATACGAACGGATCTATGGGCTTTGGGTTTCAAAATTTTAAATTGCTATATTCCGCTGCGCATGTTACTTGGAAACCCAACAAAATTCTCACCAATCTTGACAAGAACGAAGCCGAATCTTAACGTGGATTCGCTGGACCTTCGGGATTGTTAGGAAGGCTTAGAGAGGGAGTTCTGCCGTTAGTTTTGGCTGTGGAACTCGGGGGAGAGAATTGTTGTTTTCTTAAATATGAACTGAGGTCACCTATTTATAGGGATTTGACTTGGAAGGACTGGCCGCCCGGCCAAACCAAGAGATTGACACGGATTTCTAAGGCTCTGATTAATCTGGACTCTGGAGAATGCTTAGATAACGTCTATCTTCGATCCCTAATCCGATCAGTCAAGAATATCTTCTTATCTGGGCTTTTTGGGAATTCCGGATAAGTCCTGAGCAGCTTGTAAATACCTAGGAGGTCCCTGTGAGTTTCTGGAATGTCTAACAACTCATTTTCAGGTTGGGTACTAACAAGTGGATGCAGAAAACACAAAATAACAAAAGAGCTCTAGCTCAAGCGGTATCCAGTATTAGCTTCCAATGCGGAGGTCACGAGTTCGAATCCACTTGTTAGTACCCAACCTGAAAATGAGTTGTTAGACATTCCAGAAACTCACAGGGACCTCCTAGGTATTTACAAGCTGCTCAGGACTTATCCGGAATTCCCAAAAAGCCCAGATAACAAAAGAGCTCTAGCTCAAGCGGTATCCAGTATTAGCTTCCAATGCGGAGGTCACGAGTTCGAATCCCGGTAGGGAGATTTGTGTTAGCCTATTTATAAGCCTAATTGTAACATTCATGACATTATGAATTAATATCAATAAGAAAATAAAGAAGTTTGACATAATGGTGTACAGGTATATTAGAGACCAAGAGGTCATGGGTTCAAACCATGGTAATGACAAGGGATTTTTATACCAAAGAGCTCTAGCTCAAACGGTAACGTGTGTTATCTTGAAGGTCACAAGTTCGATCCCGTTAGAGAAACTTGTGTTAGCCTATTTATAGGCCCACTAGAATGTTGTAGACCGTTCATTTGTGCGTTGCTTTTGCCGCGCGACAAAGATTGCATTTCAAGATTAACTATAGATGGATGACCCAGGGTAAATCTACATGATTGCATAGATTGCGTCCTTGGCATCCACACTCAAGAGAAATTTAGGCATGAATATGATAGTTCATCATTTCTCTATTCTCATTTACATTATGGCATCCAATTTATATTCTTCACTTTAAAGTCATTTGCTTTATGTTTATATAGTTAATCTTGTTTATTATATGACCTATGTTAGATTTTGGTGAACATAACGTAGCGAAAAAATGAATTCAAAACCTCATAATTAACCATGCATTACGATTATTTCGATAAGAAGAGTAATTATTACTAACTCTTGAAATGTAGATTACGATTTTCAGATAACAGGTGCAGCTCTTGAGAATGACCACCCTTTAAAGGTATCCTCACACAAACGAAGTGACAAATTTCTTGGAATCATGGATCCGCTGGGTAAGGTTTTCAAAACTAGAGTTTTCGCTTATCATGTGTTTCTCTTCACAAACAATTTTGAAAAATAAATATGTGTATCACATGTTTTCCTATGCATGTGGTAGCTCCATTAAATACAGTTGCCTTCAAATTCGTAATCGAATTAGGAATTTCAAAACCAAAACTCTTTCTTAGTTCACTTTGTTCTTTGTGTGGACCCAATAGGTTAATATGATGTTGGCAGTAGACTAGATCTAACAATAGGACCACAAGTCATAATTGGTCTCTAGTTGGACATTATGACTAGCCAAATAATATAAATATAAAAAATTCTTATTTAACTTTTGTAATAAATTATACCATAATCATGTTGTCTCACGATATCTATTTTCAACATAAGTCATGGTCAACATATATTGTCCAAGTTTATTTTCTCGATCTTTAAATATATTGATTAAACAAATGACATTGATCACTATTAATTCATTTGAACATGGCTTTGTATTTATCAGTCTTACTTACCGAGGGACCCAGTATATATCTTTCTCATAGAGAGGGATAAATTCCATTGAATATTGATTATTCTCCTCTACATAATTCTCATTATGATCAATCATAACTTTTATAATTATTCGATTAAAGATGATATATGGCTATGTCAAATATAATATTTTTTTATATAGAAGGTCCTGATAACTCATGCCCAAGGTTTCATATATATAACTATTATGATATTACTTATGACATCAAATTATCTTACCATAATCTCATAAGGAGTTTAAGGAGTTTATTCAGTACCTTGTCATCTAACAAGTACCTACAAGTTTAATCTGTAATATCATACACATAATCATCCCATGAACTCCATTAAACCCATACTAGTCTTTCTAACTTAATTGACTAGGAAAGTTAATTGTTACAACAAACATGTAAAAAATACAATAATAATAAAGATGTTAGTCTATATTTTGGAAATTCTTTTTTATTGTCGTTGGTTTTTTTTTAACAGACTTCACATTATAAAGACGTTCGACTTCAAACATTTGGTGATGAGTATGCAGCTTCGTAGTTAGGACATTGTTATTTCAGCAGTTGACACATTTTTGTACTTTTATTGCATCCATAAAAATCTATCACTATTTGTAAATAATTTTAGCTATTGTTATCAATTGTTATTTTCTTTTATGTACTCGACTTTTTTTTTGTGGTTTTGATAGAGTAAAAAGTTATATAATTTGGATATCTAAAACTTACTCACTCTGTCCCTCCTGAAATAGGATTTTGGTAGTTTTTTTATACTTTGACTATGTAATTTAAATAAGAAATAATTATTCTAATATAAATGTAAAAATTGTTATTGAGAGTATTATTAATTGTAATACAATAACAATTTTTAAATTTTTATTTGTATTTTAATATTATCTTCAAAAGACTTGGTCAAAGTAAAGTCAAATTTACCGAAATCCTATTTCGGGCGGGACGGAGGGAGTCTTGATCAGTAATTATAATAACTTTTATTATGAATAAAAATAAATTGTGGCACAATTTAATGTTGCAATTTTTTTGAGTAGTGACTTTTTATTAATGTTTCACAGTAGCACTGATGTTTCGGAATGACATTAAGAAATGTCACACGACATTTGAACAATGTCATTTATTAATGACAATAAATATTTTTAACATACATGTTAATGTAGGATAAAATTGCTAAAGTGGCATGCTAGGTGCCACTGTAAATGTCTAAGTGGCACTAGGCGATGACATTACTGACTCATATAGTAACATTAACAAATGACACTATTAGATTGACCCAGTGACATTTGAATCTACTGTAACATCGTTATAGGTTTCATTTACAATGTAGGCACTAGTGAGTGCCTTTACTTTGAGTTTTGCTTGTAGTGGATGGAGATAAAACAAAAGAACCAAAGTGCACTAACTCAAGCGGTATCCAGTGTTAGCTTTCATTGCGGAGGTCACGAGTTCAAATCCCGTTAGGGAGATTTGTGTTAGCCTACTTATAAGCTTAGTTGTAGCATTCATTGGGATGTAAGGTCCAGAAACCACGGTGTCATGAAGCCTTTCATTGATTGAGCTGAGATGGGTCAAGATGCTGAATTTCCATACGTCAAAATGATCTTCATCAAAGACTGGAGCATGAGTGTAGTTAGCAGTTGCCATAGGTTTTGAGTTTGCCATATCAAATCGGCACCCAAGCTGTTAAGATTGAAAAACAAAAATGTTTTATAAAGGTATTTGCTCTGATACCACTTGTTGGTCCCAAAGGGGCAACAAGGGTATGAAAAATGCTAGAGGGGGGGGGTGAATAGCATTTTAAAATTCTTTTCAATCCCTTTTGCAAATCAATGGCTAATGCGCACAGCCCTAATTTTGGCTAAGTATAGCGCGCAACAAGAGTGTGAAATGCACAGCGGAAACTTAAAGAAATCACTTATTCGCAGGTATATGTGCAGGAGTGTAAAAACGCACTCACTAAATTTAGCTTAAAGAGAGGCGCAAAATGGTACTAATTACAACGTTTGAGCTTTACACTAACTCAAGATCTATTTTCTATCAAAGAACAAATCGTATACAAAACCGGTGTATCTCTAAAAGTATGATCGATGAGATCGGAACTTCAAGAGGTGTGTGTGTGTCAGAAATCTGGGCTCTATAAATCTATGAGATGAAGAGCACAATATATTCTAGTGATACATGGCTTTTAGGATCTGGGCTTGGTAAGGTATGAAGGTATGAAGGCTGTTCTTGAGAATTCTGGAAAAGAGCAAGCAATCTTCAAATTTTCAAAGTTTCTTTCTTAAAACAACACACAAGCAGCTTGGAAATGAGGATGAGCAGGCTATTTATAGTGGAGCTTCAAAAACTAGCCGTTGGAGCTCTGAGCAAGGACAATGAGCTGGCACAATGTGATTGGTGCGCAGGTGTCCTTTATAGCCGTTGGAGACAGAGCAAGAGGACAAAATTCAAACTTCTTCTAGAAGGATGACAACTGTCTTCATTTGAATATTCAAATTGAGGCGAGTCTCCATCTATGTGTATGCTGAGTGTGTTTGTTTTGTCGTATGTACACATCAGCACTTTGGCTTCATCCAAAAAGCGTAGCTTGACTTGACGCTTTCCAAGTTTCTAGAATATGAGATCAGGAAATGAGAGAATTGACTAAGGCAAATCTGCACGTGCATGGAAGCCATGCGCATTGAGTGCGCAAATGGATGTTGCGCATGAAGGTCATGTGCATCACACTTAGTCATTTGCAAGTGAGACCTCAAATTCAAAGTATAAGCCCTAATCACTAAGCCTAGTCAATAAGAAGGACTTAGCTAAAAATTGAAGTTATAAAACTTCTTACATAGGGTCCTAAAGTCCTTAAAATATACTTAGGTGATGGTATCAATCAATTCTAACATAAATTGGAGAGTTAAGAGATAAGCATACCCAACAGTCATGGGAACGGACAGCTTCTATGATTGTGCGGACGCTTCTTCGAAGGTGAGTAGTTATGCAGTCGTCGTCTTCTTCATGGGAAGGTAGAAGTGTATATGGGGAGTATTTAGTGGGTGTACATAGTGGGTGTACACAAGGAGAATATATGGAGAGTGCATACAGTGGGTGTACATGAGTGGTGTATATGGAGGGTGCACAGAGTGGGTGTACACGAGGGGTGTATATATGTAGGGTGCACGCAGTGGGTGTACACGAGGCGAATATATGAAGGGTGTACATAGTGGGTGTACACAAGATGTGTATATATAGGGTGCACACAGTGGGTGTACACAAGGGGGATAGGTTTAGAGAAGGTATATAGAAACAAGAAAACGATTCGATTGATCAAAGCGTTTGTTATTTTGAGAGTAATTGTTTGTTTAAGTTATGTATGATGGTTTGTGGGTCCATTTACCTTTTAATGAGTCTTCACTAATGAACAGATTTGCAATTAATTCATCAAATAAAGATATAGCAATCAATCATCAATTGAGATTAATACAATTTTCATGGAGTTGATGTAAGTATGCAAGATTTTGTCTCAAGTCTAGAGAGAAAAGAAATAAAGACACTTTTTTTTTTATTGACTAGTCCGAGGTGGACTTTTGCTAGTAAAAAATAAAAGATTAATGTCCGAGGTGGCCTTTGACTAAAGGACTCTCTAGAACCTACAAAGACTGAAAGACTCTTTTTTATTTATTTATTTATTTTAGAAGGAGGTAGCCCTGGTGTAACTTCTTCTTCTATGCCCATTTGTTCCTTTGGCGGGTGATGGCTCCGCTGTTGATGAGGCTTTGGACCTTTCTCTTCAGATGGAGGAAATTCTCGGTGTCATGACCAACGTATTGGTGATACTTGCAATGTTTGGAGGGATCCAAGTCTTGTCTTGCAATGACTGGTTTGTAGTCGAGTAGAGGAGATAACTTGCCGGCTTGAACTAGACTTTCGAAGCATCTGGCTAATGGCATACCCAAGTCATTGAACTCGTCCTTCTTGTCACGGACCATCTTGGAGGGTGGTCTAGGCATCGGTATTCCTTGTTGATGAGTAGCCATAGGAGGCATCCTAACGGGGAGAGTCTGTGGTAGTGGCCCATACATTTGAGGAGCGTGTGGGTGTCAAAACTGAGCATGAGGGAGAGCGCGGTTGAGGTGCTCGTAGATGCTATAGATGTCAGACTAGAGATGTTCCTCAGTGTCCTTTAGAGATTTGTACACCACCTTCTAGAAGCGGCCTGTTCGTTTGAGGAGAACAATCTCAAAGAAGGCTTCTTGTTCATCGAGAAGAGTTCGGGAGAGGGTTGCATGCTCCTTGAAGATAGTATCATAGTGGGCCACTTGCTTGTCGAGGATAGTCTCATAGAAGGCTTCCTGCTTGTTGAGAGAAGTGTTAAGAAGGACCACTTGCTCGTTGAGAACGGCGTTGAAGTGGGCCATTTGTTCATTGAGAGTGGTGTTAGGGTGGAGAGTTGTCTTGAGACCTTGGGTGGTAGCTTCGGTTGTGACTGTGTTGATCCCTTCGGCAGACATGATGCAGGATTCTGTAGTGGTTAAGTATTTAAATTAAATTAGACTCATAATTAATGATAAGGCAGTGTTATAAAATCATTTTTATAAAAAGACTCGATCTCCGTATTTTTTGAAATGTTCTTTGAATGAAAAGACTAACAGTTTGACTGGTCCGGAGCTGCATACATTCCCCTTACTATGCAGGAGAGGTCCCACACAATGAGACACTCAGGTCACTGTAGTTCGGGTTAAGTAAAACAAGTGAGAGAGTGACTGTAAGAGGTCAGTGATTTTGAAAACCATAAGTATTAGAAGATGACCGTAGAGGTCTAAAAGCAAGGGGAGATGACTCGGTCCTTGGTTAGGTATAGGTGGAGGGACCCTAAGTAAGGTGGATTTTTTACTTGAAGTCGAGTAAGGTTTGGCATGGGTAGGTCAAGAGGTAGGTCGTCTAAGATTGGCTAGCTTTACTAAAGTTTTTGGGGTCAAGATGAAGGATTGACCTAGATGGGTCAAAATGGCGGGTTGACCTAGATGGGTCGAGATAGAGGTTTGACCTAAATGGGTTAAGGTGATGGGTTGACCTAGATGGGTCAACATGGCGGGTTGACCTAGTTGGGTCGAGGATGACGGTTGACCTAGTGGGTCAAAGTTGACTTAGGAGGTCAAAGGTTGACCTAGATGGGTCGAGGATAACAGTTGACCTGATGTGTCGAGGTCGGATTGACCTATACGGGTCGAGATGACGGGTTGACCTAGACGGGTCGAAGATTGACTAGAGTTGATCTAGGGAAGCCTAGGTTGACCTAGATGGGTCGAAGGTTAACTAGAATTGATCTAGGGTTGACTAGGTTGACCTAGACAGGTCGAAGGTTAACTAGAATTGATCTAGGGTAGACTAGGTTGACCTAGATGGGTCGAAGGTTGACTAGAATTGATCTAGGGTAGACTCATGCAGCATGATGAATGATTTTAGTTAAGATTAAGATTACTTGTTTTTGATAAGTGTTCTTAACTTGATCAAGGTGCATGGTTTAGAAATGAACAAGGATTAACCTCAACCGCTCACAAGTGAAACGGAGAGTTAGATAGCCGGGGTGCCACGAAGATAGAGGCGACAGGATCACCAAAATCTGTGCACTCAGCGGAGTATCCAGTAGGGTGTGCAGTGTGGCACGGACTAGTGGTAGTGTGCCCTTAGATTACGTATTTTTAGGAAAGATATGCAATGCACGAGAGAGGTCTACTAGCATAACAATTCATATTATCAGATTTTAAACACGAAATAAACATAAGCAAAGCAGATCTACAAAATTTAAACATGCTATGAACACAAAAATTTGCAGGAGTGCAGCTTTGAAAGAAGAGAGTGCGCGGGTCAGTTAGAACACACACAAAATCATGAAGTAAATGAAAGTTAGACCCTCTTATGTTTTGAAAAAGGTTTTCAAAAACAACTCCCCAGCAGAGTCGCCACTGTGAATACGCCCGATTGAAAATTTGAGAATCGCCATGTTGTTTTATTTGTAGTTAAAACATTGAGAAAAAACCATTTATGAGAATTATAGGGTTCAGGGGTAAAATTACAATAAGAGAAGAATATTCATGTTATCACTCCTATTGCCCGACGAATCGGTCTTTCTATCATGATCAATGTGTGTGTGTGTTAGTAATTGAGACCGGATCTGAAGATTGCCTACATTCTTCTCATCGTGAGAAGCTCAGGTCGGTGTAGTTCATTGATGAATTAGAATGGGGAGAGATGAAGCGGGATCATGCATATAGAGGGGGAAGATTAGGGTTAGAAGTAGTTCCTAGATCTCATGGATCATCATCGGCTATGCATTATAAGTAGGGATTAAAACATTAGATCTAACATGTTACGCATGATAAGTAGTAGATCTAGCATAATAATAAGAACATCATGAACATGTATGAGATAACACATGAACATGAAGATCGCTACCCTAGTCATAAAGCATATTATGAATTCTAGCAAGAACATGAAGAACACGTTATGAATCATATGAATATAGGTGTATAAACATAATGAAACTAGCATAAATCAGATCTAAACTAAGAAAACATGTAGAATTCTCACCAATCTTGACAAGAATGAAGCCGAATCTTAAACGTGGATTCGCCGGACCTTCGGGATTGTTAGAAAGGCTTAGAGAGAATTGTTGTTTTCTCGGGGGAGAGAATTGTTGTTTTCTCAATTATGAACTGAGGTCACCTATTTATAGGGATTCTGACCTGGAAGGACTGGCCGCCCGGCCCATCCCAGACTGGCCGCCGGGACAAACCAAGAGATTGACACGGTTTCTAAGGCTCTGATTAATCTGGACTCTGGAGAATGCTTAGATAACATCTATCTTCGATCCCTAATCCGATCAGTCGAGAATATCTTCTTATCTGGGCTTTTCGGGAATTCCGGATAAGACCTGCGCAGCTTGTAAATACCTGAGAGGTCCCTGTGAGTTTCTGGAATGTCTAACAACTCATTTTCAGGTTGGGTACTAACAAGTGGATGCAGAAAACACAAAATAACAAAAGAGCTCTAGCTCAAGCGGTATCCAGTGTTAGTTTCCAATGCGGAGGTCACGAGTTCGAATCCCGTTAGGGAGATTTGTGTTAGCCTATTTATAAGCCTAATTGTAACATTCATGAAATTATGAATTAATATCAATAACAAAATAAAAAGGTTTGACATAATGGTGTAGAGGTATATTAGAGACCAAGAGGTCATGGGTTCAAACCATGGTAATGACAAGGAATTTTTATACCAAAGAGCTCTAGCTCAAACGGTAACGTGTGTTAGCTTGAAGGTCACAAGTTCGATCCCGTTAGAGAGACTTATGTTAGCCTATTTATAGGCCCACTATAATGTTGTAGACCGTTCATTTGTGCGTTGCTTTTGCCGCGCGACAAAGATTGCATTTCAAGATTAACTATAGATGGATGACCCAGGCTAAATCTACATGATTGCATAGATTGCGTCTTTGGCATCCACTCTCAAGAGAAATTTAGGCATGAGTATGATAGTTCATCATTTCTCTATTCTCATTTACATTATGGCATCCAATTTATATTCTTCACTTTAAAGTCATTTGCTTTATGTTTATATAGTTAATCTTGTTTATTATATGACCTATGTTAGATTTTGGTGAACATAACGTAGCGAAAAAATGAATTCAAAACCTCATAATTAACCATGCATTACGATTATTTCGATAAGAAGAGTAATTATTACTAACTCTTGAAATGTAGATTACGCTTTTCGGATAACAGGTGCTGCTCTTGAGAATGACCACCCTTTCGAGGTATCCTCACACGAATGAAGTGACAAAGTTCTTGGAATCATGGATCCGCTGGGTAGGTTTTTCAAAACTAGGGTTTTCGCTTATCATGTGTTTCTCCTCACAAACAATTTTGAAAAATAAATATGTGTATCACATGTTTTCCTATGCATGTGGTAGCTCCATTAAATACAGTTGCCTTCAAATTCGTAATCGAATTAGGAATTTGAAGACCAAAACTCTTTCTTAGTTCACTTTGTTCTTTGTGTGGACCCAATAGGTTTATATGATGTTGGCAGTAGACTAGATCTAACAATAGGACCACGAGTCATAATTGGTCTCTAGTTGGACATTATGACTAGCCAAATAATATAAATATAAAAAATTCTTATTTAACTTTTGTAATAAAATATACCATAATCATGTTGTCTCACGATATCTATTTTCAACATAAGTCATGGTCAACATATATTGTCCAAGTTTATTTTCTCGATCTCTAGATATATAGATTAAACAAATGATATTGATCACTATTAATTCATTTGAACATGGCTTTGTATTTATCAGTCTTACTTATCGAGGGACCCAGTATATATCTTTCTCATAAAGAGGGATAAATTCCATTGAATATTGATTATTCTCCTCCACATAATTCTCATTATGATCAATCATAACTTTTATAATTATTCGATTAAAGATGATATATGGCTATGTCAAATATAATATTTTTTTTATATAGAAGGCCCTGATAACTCCTGCCCAAGGTTTCATATATATAACTATTATGATATTGCTATGACATCAAATTATCTTACCACAATCTCATAAGGAGTTTATTCAGTACCTTGTCATCTAACAAGTACCTACATGTCACGACCCGAAAGCTAGACTCTATTTTATTAGTAATAAATAATTATTATTTATTTATTTGCTTATTTATTTATTTAAATTATTATTTATTTAAATATTTATGTGTGCATTTTATGTTTCATAATAATTATGCCTAGCATTTTATTTGAGTCATTTGGGTTAGAGTAGTATTGTTGGGTCTTAATTGTTAGTGGGGAGTGTAAGTATTTGTGTTAGTAGATGGGGAAGGGGTCTAAGTGTAAGTTTTTGAAATAATTTCCCCTACTCCCTCCCTACTCCCTCACCTCTCCCTCATTTCTTTTCCTAGCTCAATCTCTCTCTCTCTCTCCAATTGTTTGGGTAAGTTTTCTCTATCTCCTCTCTTCATTTTCTTCCTCTTCCTCTCATTATCTCTCATTTTTCATAACTTGAAACTTGTTTAGATCGTCGATAGGATCGTAGGAAGCCAAAAATATTTGAAATCCATCATCTTTGAGAAATCTCAAGTAAGTTGCTTCTCCCCCATTTTTATGCTAAAATGTTCATTTCATGTTTATATAATGCTTTAGTTGCTATATTTGGTGTTTGATTGAGTTTGGGATTTGTTTGGAATTTATTTGGGTTTTTTGGTTAAAAATGGTGATTGTATGAATTTTGGATTTCAATCTTAGTTTTGGGTTGATAATTGGTGTTATTTAGGTCCCCTTTTTGTTAGATGTTGTTTGGGTACCTTGGGGAGCTTGTTGGTGGTGTTTGATTTTGAGTATTGGTGAAAATAGTGAGAATTCCTTATGAACCCAGCTCTGTTTTCCCGGCCTGAAACCAGACCAGGCGCCCGCCCGGGTTGGACCAGGCGCCCGCCTACCCTACCTTTTCCAGCAGCCAGACCTTCTGGTCAAATGAGCGCCCGCTCGCCCCTACCCAGGCGCCCGCCCGCCCGCCTGCTTGGAATTTTGCCCTTTTGCTTGGTTTAAGACTAATGGCTTACCTAGTTTAGGTTTCCTTCTTCTAATTAACTTAAGATAACACCGTGGAACACTTTATTAATTGGAATTGGTTCCTTTGTGAAATAAAATGTTATGAAATTTATTTAAGTACCGTTTTGGGAATGTTGGCCATCCTTGATGTGTTGTTTGGATTGGTTTACCTTTGTGGTAATTTATTTGGATTGGTTCCCTACTTTGGAATCATTAGTTGTTTATCATGCTAGTATTTTATTACTTAGAATTTATTTAAAAGTCCAGCTGGTATTTTGTGTGTGTTTGGGCGATGCGAAACATTATGATGGCACAGCCAAGTCCGTTGTGATGTTGACCATTGTTTTGCCCCATTATTTCCCTCCTCCAGATTGGCCTTGGATGTGAGATGAGCTAGCCCCTTTGTGAGCACTTTAGCTATTGGTTTTCGGGCGTTGACTGTGTGTCACTGTCCCTTTGTTATTGGTTCCGGTACCGGGGATTTCTCTTCAGCTTTCATGCTATTATGAAGATGATGATTTGTTGATTATTGAAGCTGCGCAGCGACCTTTATTTGGTTTTATCAGTTGGGAAACCTTGGCTAATATCCTTTGTTAATTGTTTATTTCCGCTGCTATCTGATATACGAAAATTGCTATGTGTTATGTGATTTATTATTGATTATTGAATCATAGCATGTCATGTAGTTGCATTAGTAACTTATTGAGATTTATCTCACCCCCTTTCTTTTTATCTTTGTTTTTCCTTAACCCCCCCCAGGTGGAAAGGATTAGACTCGCTGATCACGAGACAGGACGTCGAGTGGGTTCGAGCTTTTGGGGCAGGTTGATATTGGCGGGTTTACATTATATAAATGTGTAACATTTTTGGGATATTTGTACCAAACATTGACGTCATTAGGATTTGTATATTTTATAACTTTGGCGTATAAGCTTATGGAGTTTATACTAGTTTTATTTTGTTGTTAAATTGTTTTCCAAAACCTTGTGTTATTCTCTTTTTGTATAAAAGGAAATTTTTATCTTCATTATCTTAGAGTTTATTGTATAAGTCGACGTCCAGCTCGCGTACTCCGGGCCCGCGGGGTCGGGGTCGCGACACTACAAGTTTAATCTGTAATATCATACATATAATCATCCCATGAACTCCATTAAACTCATACAAATCTTTCTAACTTAATTGACTAGGAAAGTTAATTGTTGCAACAAACATGTAAAAAATACAATAATAATAAAGATGTTAGTCTATATTTTGGAAATTCTTTTTTATTGTCGTTGGTTTTTTTTTTAGCAGACTTCACATTATAAAGACGTTCGACTTCAAACATTTGGTGATGAGTATGCAGCTTCGTAGTTAGGACATTGTTATTTCAGCAGTTGACACATTTTTGTACTTTTATTGCATCCATAAAAATATATCACTATTTGTAAATAATTTTAGCTATTGTTATCAATTGTTATTTTCTTTTATGTACTCGACTTTTTTTTTTGGTTTTGATAGAGTAAAAAGTTATATAATTTGGATATCTAAAACTTACTCCCTCTGTCCCGCCTGAAATAGGATTTTGGTAGCTTTTTTTATACTTTGACTATGTAATTTAAATAAGAAATAATTATTCTAATATAAATGTAAAAATTTTTATTGAGAGTATTATTAATTGTAATACAATAACAATTTTTAAATTTTTATTTGGATTTTAATATTATCTTCAAAAGACTTGGTCAAAGTAAAGTCAAATTTACCGAAATCCTATTTCGGGCAGGACGGAGGGAGTATTGATCAGTAATTATAATAACTTTTATTATGAATAAAAATAAATTGTGGCACAATTTAGTGTTGCAATTTTTTTAAGTAGTGACTTTTTATTAATGTTTCACAGTAGCACTGAGGTTTCGGAATGACATTAAGAAATGTCACACGACATTTGAACACTGTCATTTATTAATGACAATAAATCTTTTTTAACATACTGTGAATATGCGTGTTTGAATTTGGGAATATTCATAGTAACATTAAATTTATGAGAGTCGTCACGCCGTTTTAGTTATAGCCAAAACATTGAGAAAAAGCATGTTAATGGGTTCGGGGGGTCAAATTACAACAAGAGAAGAATATTGAACGTTATCACTCCTATTGCCCGAATGATCGGTATTTCTATCATGATGAATGTGTTAGTAGTGTGTTAGTGTTTGAGACCGGATCCGAAGATTGCCTACGTTCCAATCAATGTGAGAAGCTAAGGTCAGCGTAGTTCGCAGAGAATTAGAATAGGCAGGAGGATCGGGATCATGCATAATGAGGGGGGAATTACCTAAAGATTAGGGTTTAGAAGTAGTTCCTAGATCATCCTCGGGTTGATGAACCCTCGATCATCATCGGCTATGAAATAACATGTAATTATGAAGATCGCAACCCTAAATATAGCATAAATAAGGTTTTAATCTATGAACACGAAGAACATGCGAAGAACATATTATGAACATGCAAAGCATATGAATAAACATGCAAGGAATATGAAGAAACTATGAATAAACATGTAAGAACATGAATATTAAAGATCTACATTAAAAATAATGCAAGAACACGAAGAAAAAGTTAGAAAACTTACCTATGTTGGCAAGAAATAAACCTTGGATCTTCTTGAGTGTTTGAATGCTAATTAGAGAGCAAAATAGTGTTTAAGAACTCCAAAATTTGTACTTTAGAACTCTCAAAATCGGATCCCTAAAACCAATAGCATGGGATTGGTTTATAGTAAACTGAGGGGAGGATCTGACGGTCCAGATCATCCAGCGCAAGGTTGGCCGCCTGGCCATGGTTGAAGCCGGTGACAATAGTGGCCGCGTGGCCACGATCAACGCGGAGCAAGGTTGGCCGCGTGGCCAAGGTTGCAGGCTGGCTTGATTCTTAAGCTAGGGTTTCTGCATGGTTTTAAGGAAACCATTTACTACCTAATTTGATAGATTTTGTCATAAATGAGATATTTCGGAAATCCGGGACAAGTCTTTGCAAGGTTTCTAATTCCTATAAAGTCCTTGTATTTTTGGGAAAGTCCTAATAAACTCATTTTTAGGTCGGGTACTAACAGTAGCCCCTCGGCGACGCTCCTTGCAAGGCAATGTGGGGTCGACGATAAAAGAAGGATCCGTCTGAAACATGAGTTCCAAAACAGATGAAAGGTAAGGGAACGGCTGAACCTTGACAGGCGACCTACGTATCCGCGGGGGAATCAAGCCAAACGTAGTTCAAATCTGATGGGGAAATTGAGAATGACTGTCCTCTGATGGGGAGCAACGTCTTCTGCTGGGGAAAGTGCATCTGCTGGGGACGATAGATGACCGTGTCGGTCGGGCGGCCGAACCTTTTCAGGTTTCCTACGTATCCTCTGAGGAATCAAGACGGTCGTAGTTCAGAGACATCGAACTTCTACTACGGATAATAAACCTACGGATACTATCTTGTATGAAGAACGAACATTCGTAAGCAATGAAGTTATTTGGAAAAACTAAAGACTACGTCGTCTAAATAATCCCAAGATGGAATGGTAAACGCAATCAGGATTGCCAGGGTTCCTACCGATTGCGCTAAAGTAATAGACATTGGATCTCTCGCGAACAGAAAACGCCGAGGCTTCTGCCACCACGATCGATCAAGGATACGTATGTCATAGAGGTGCCGAAGTCTCTATGATCTCGCTAACAGAAATGCCGAGGCTTCTGCCAATTACGATTGATCTAGGATGGTATGTCGTAGAGGCGCCGAAGTCTCTACGATCTCGCTAACAGAAACGCCGAGGCTTCTGCCAATTACGATTGATCTAGGATGGTATGTCGTAGAGGCGCCGAAGTCTCTACGATCATGCAAATCCTAATAATAAATGCTGGATCGCTCGCAAACAGAAACGCCGAGGCTTCTGTCAATTACGATTGATCTAGGATGGTATGTCATAGAGGCGCCGAAGTCTCTACAACCATACGAATCCTAAAATAGAAGCTGGATCGCTCGCAAACAGAAACGCCGAGGCTTCCGCCAATCACGATTGATCTAGGATGGTATGTCATAGAGGCGCCGAAGTCTCTACAACCATACGAATCCTAAAATAGATGCTTGATCTCTCGCCAACAGAAACGCCGAGGCTTCTGCCAATTACGATTGATCTAGGATGCGTATGTCATAGAGGTGCCAAAGTCTCTACAACCATACGAATCCTAAGCAAATATTAGGAAATGCTAAAATAATAGATGCTGGATCTCTCGCAAACAGAAACGCCGAGGCTTCTGCCAATCGCGATCGATCTAGGATGCGTATGTCATAGAGGCGCTGAAGTCTCTACAACCATACGAATCCTAAGCAAATATTAGGAAGTGCTAAAATAATAGATGATGGATCTCTCGTAAACAGAAACGCCGAGGCTTCTGCCAATCATGATCGATCTAGGATGCGTATGTCATAGAGGCGCCAAAGTCTCTACAACCATACGAATCCTAAGAAAATATTAGGAAATGCTAAAATAGATGCTGGATCTCTCGCAAACAGAAACGCCGAGGCTTCTGCCAATCGCGATCGATCTAGGATGCGTATGTCATAGAGGCGCCGAAGTCTCTACAACCATACGAATCCTAAGCAAATATTCGGTGAAGAATGGAAATTTTAAGGGGCTTTCCGTTCCCAAAGGTAACGAATATCAGTCACAATAGTGCTAAGGGCACCTGAAATGAACAAAGGGGAATGTACTAAGGGTAAAACTGAAATTTTGCATGTGGAGGCAAAGATGATGGATTGTTATGAAGTCGCAAACGGGATGAACTCTCGGGGAGTCACAAAGGTGATAGACTCTCGGGGAGTCACCAGGGTGACGGACTCTCTGGGAGTCACAAAGGTGATAGACTCTCGGGGAGTCACAAAGGACTCTTTGGTGAGTCACAAGGGCAAAGGACCTTTAGGGAGACGCGAAGGAGATGGACTCTCGGGGAGTTGCAAATATGGGAAACATGATTTGGGTTCCGCTTATCCTAATTTAGGAGGGAATGAGGCTACGAGCCATTGAGACCAAGGTGTTAGGTAAGGGACATTTTTCTTGGTTGCCTAGAGGTAGGACCTAATGCTTTTTACGGAAGGGGAATAAGGAAGATGGTGATCTCCTAATCTTGAGATAGGGATGCCAAAGATGTCACGGCTTCTTGGGCTTTAGATTATGTCTTGGAGATAATGTGGGTTACCTAGGCTTACAGGCTAGGGATTGGAGTTCATTTAAGCATGAGGAGAATATTCTATCCTAGGCTTAGTGCTAGGGCTTGGAAAGGTTGAGGTTTAGGAACTTCCTAGATGTTAGGGTTTCGAACAAGGGTTTGGAAACTGGTGTTTAAGGACCATGACTCTCCTAGGTTTGGGACTAGGGTTTAGGAATTTCCTAGGTCTAGGAGGCTAGGGCTTGGAGTTGTCGTAGGCTCAGAGGTTGCAAAGGCGTTGGCTTTTAGACATAAGGCTAGGAGTTGGAAAGGTTGTGACTTCCTAGGCTTGAGACCATGGACCGTTGGGAAGAGGGATTGATTTTGTGGAAGGTCCACTAAGCTTGATGTTAGGGTTCACCATTTTCCGGGATTGGTGACTATGGCTTTCGTGGTAACCTAGGCTTTAGGCTAGGTTTTAAAGCTAAGGACTGTAAACTTCCTATATTTGGGACCAAGGTGAAGGAGTTTCCTAGGTCTAGGACTGGGGTTTGAAGGGAATGTTGAATCCTAGGCTTGATGATAGAGTTTAAAGAGGATAATTTCTACCTAGGCTTGAGGCTAGGGTTTTAGAAAGAGTGCGACTACCTAGGCTTGAGGCTAGGGTTTAGAGAGAATGCGACTACCTAGGCTCGAGGCTAGGGTCTAGAGCGAATGCGACTACCTAGGCTCGAGGCTAGGGTTTAGAAAGAGTGCGACTACCTAAGCTTGAGGCTAGGGTTTGGAGCGGATGCGACTACCTAGGCTCGAGGCTAGGGTTGATTGAGTTTTGGAAAGGGCATTATATCCTAGGTTTTGGACTAGGGTTCAATAAAACGGAGAATTGAGATTGTAAATTTCCTAGGTTTTGAGACTAGGGTTTCGGGAATTTGGAAATGATGTTGCATACGGGGCTTTGGAAATTCCCTAGAATTTGGGCTAGGGTTAAAGGGGATGTTGTGGTTTCCTAGGCTTAAGGCTAGGGTTTAGAGAGGATATGTGACTACCTAGGATCAAGGCTAGGGTTTAGGAAGGGTGTAGCTACCTAGGACCAAGGCTAGGGTTTAAGAAGGATATAACTTCCTAGGCTTTAGGCTAGGGTTTGAAAGGATGTAATTAGCTAGGCTTGAGGCTAGGGTTCAGAGAGAATGATATGACTACCTAGGCTCGGGGCTAGGGTTTAGAGAATGTGATTGCCTAGGTTTAAGGCTAGGCTTTGGATAGCAGGTGACTACCTAGGCTTGTGGCTAGGGTTCGGAGCGCATGTGACTTCCTAGGATAGAGGCTAGGGTTTCTAGAGGATGTGGCCACCTAGGCTCGAGGCTAGGTTGAGAGAATGTGATTACCTAGGTTTAAGGCTAGGCTTCGGATAGAAGGTGACTACCTAGGCTTGAGGCTAGGGTTTAGTGAGAAGGCAATTACCTAGGTTTGGGACTAGGTTTTGGAGACCGAAAGCATTTGAAGGTTTGTCTTGGTTTAGACCGAGCAAGTTTGAGGTCTAAGAGTATTGCGGTTTGGGGCAGGTGAGCTTGATATCTCATGGCTCGATAGGTTAGACCTAGGCTAGAGTGCTAGGGTTTAGCTAGGGTAAGACTCAAACATGTGTTAAGGATACCGGGGCCTAATGGAATGGTAGGCGTGAGATCTAGGAGATCGAAGGCTAGGAAGGGTAGCGTTGGGACATAAGGCTTTCAAGCGGGTAAGTCTTTTGTCCTAGAGAAACCGCGTTATGGCTTAGGACCAAGTAGGCTTGAGGTCGGCCAAGGAGCAACGGATTGGGATTGGATGATCCTAGTACCTAATACGCATGTCGGGTTTGGGCTCTAAGGTGTGCTAGGTGTGAGCCATGTGCGAGAAATGGGTCTGGACATGTGACCATGTTGGCGCTTTAGGTAAAGGGATTGAGTGTCCAAGACTTTGCTCGAGTACAATAGGTGCCTAAGTTGGATTGGGTATGCTTAGGACCTAAGTTTGTCTTAGAGGTCATTGCGCATGACCAAGCTCGTTCGGCGATTGTGAAGGTAGGCTAGGGATGGGACCCCAAAGGTGTTAAGCGCACGAGTTATGACCGGACGGGTCTATGGCATGGCGCGGTACGCAGGAGATCCTATGTGCTTGAGCAGGTTCGAGGTTTAGGCTCGTTGGGGGAGCGATGTTTGAGATCCATGGAGTTTGAGGAGAGGATCACGTAGGTTCGAGGTTTGGACTCGACTTGGATTAAGTAGGTTGGAGACCTAAGGGGTGAAGGTCAGGCTAGGTAGTCTCTCACGGCTAATGGGTGACACTAGGTTTGTAGAGGGGTTTAGACCCAAGAAGTATGGATAACATAGATTTAGTTGGTCAGACCAAGAAGGCTTGGGAACTAAATAGTTCTAAGGGACGAGATCTAAGGTTATAGACTTAGAGGGTAGACAGTTTTGTGATCTAAAGGGTTTAGGAGTTGAGACCTAAGGTGTGAATCAGATATGCTAGAGACCTATAAGGTAGGTGTTTGGCGGCCTTGCATGGACTTAGGATCTAAGGGATCGTTCAACAGGTTAGACTGGGTAGATCTAAGAGGCTGGACCTAGGAGGATAAAAGAGCTATGGCCTAGATAGGGTAAGGACGAGTATGTGTTGGTAGGTTTGAGATCTAGGAGATCGGGTAGTCTTGGGACCGGTAGGTTCGGGACCTTATGGTTCATCCTAAGGACTTGGCTTTGGCTAACCGGTTTAAGGTTTGAAGGTCTGGGTAGAACCGGTTTAAGGCCTAAGGGGTCATGCTACAAACTTGTGGAGGGTCGAGCTAAGGGGTTATGGTGTAACCTAGGTAAGACTCACCGGGTAGGTTCGGGACCTAAGGAGTTATGGTGTAACCTAGGTGAGGCTGACCGGGTAGGCTCGGGACCTAAGGTGCTAAGGGGATATGGTGTAACCTAAGTAAGACTGACTGGGTAGGTTCGGGACTTAGGTAAGACTGATTGGGTAGGCTCGGGGCCTAAGGTGCCTAGGTAAGACTGACCGGGTAGGCTCGAGGTTTTGGATCAGGTAAGTTTGGGACCTAGAGAGTTGAGGGTTTAGGCCTAGGGGTCTCCTAAAGTGTGGGAGATAGGGTAAAGGGCCAAGTCAACTCAAGAATCACGGAGGTGGGTCTCAGATAGATCGATGATGTTTGTGGAGACCGAGAGTGCGGGTTTATAAACAAAGTGTCAGGGAAGAGAATACTTTTGAAAGTGTTATGATTTTATAAAGATGCCTTATAATTAGTTATGATTCTAACAAATTCAAAGTGTTCGTCATGTGCCGAGCTCGGCGATGAGGGATGTCCTTCCTTGTTGAAGCTCCGGTGTTCTCCGAGAAAGCGCATAGTCGACCCATTTTGTTGGGGACGCTCTAGCTTGATGAACGGGTATCCTCCCTCCTTTGAGAAATCATACGTCGAGCTTGATGATGAGGAATCCTATTCTTCTAAGTATGTGCTTGATGAAGCCCCGGCATTCTTTGAGAAACCTTATGGTCTGTCCTTTATTGTTAGGGAAGCCCCAGTTCGATAAGGGCGTAGAGCGGGGTATCCTACCTCCTTTAAGACGCACCCTTTTTTCTGCCTAGACCGCCCTTGTGGGTTTTCAATCTAGCGGGCATCTCTTTTGCGTCAATTTTTTTTTTCTTCTTCTTTTTTTTTTTTTTTTTGAAATCATTCAGTCGACTCAAAAAAGGAAAAAAGAATTGTTTGAAAACATGCGGGGGCATTTTGGGGAGAGTAAGAGAGAGAGAGATAGTACTCACATTTTGACTCTTTGGGTAACTGAGTGTATATATGTACAAAAGGGAGGAAGCCCCTGCTTGACAGAAAGTAAGTGTTTAGCTCTTTCCTAGATTGTAGAACGGAAGACTTGTCGAGACATTTGAAAATTGTTTTATTCAAAATTCTTATTTGATTGCTCGAGAATGGACCTCGTTGATTAGTTATGCATCTTATGATTATGTTTTAGACAAGTAGTCTCGAAATAATAAGTGTTTTGATCAATTGTGAGTGAAGAAGTCAGGAGTAGAAATATGGGGCAAGAGAGAAGAGAAGGAAAATTGGCTACGAGGTGGGTTGTGTATATTTTGGACCGAACCGGGAGGTTGCCTACGTTCTCCTCAAGGTGAGGAGCTCAGGTCCGCGTAGTTTGGGGATGACCCGCTTGACGATGGTGTCGGTTTTCAGTGGCTATGTGTGGGAGGAAAGAAAAGAAAGAAAGTTGGCCCAAGGTAGGTTATGTTTGGCTTTGAGTGGTTGCCCGGTTGACGATGAAGTTGGGTTTTGAGTTTAGGGGTGTGAGGTTCGTTTGAGGTGAGTTGTTCTTTGTAGCTCATTGCGGTGGATTACTCCTTTGTAGTTGTTGCAGTGGATTGCTCCATCGTAGTTGTCATGGGTTGCTGCCGTTTATCTACTTTGTAAGGAAAGAAAGGAAAATAGAACATTTGAGGTGAAAAGAAAATGGGACTTTTACTTTTCCATGGTGATAGCCCCTTCTATTTTTCTTTTTCTTTTTTATTTTATCTCTTTGTGCACACCCTTTTTTTTTGCCTAGGCCGCCCTTTCGGGTTTTCAACCTAGCGGGCTTCTTTTTGTGCAATGCTCTAGTTTTTGCCTAGGTCGCTCTTTTGGGTTTCAACCTAGCGAGCCATATATATTTTTTTTTATATTTGTACATGAAACATTGGGCAAGACAAGCCCCTAGTTTGCTTTCGCCTCTCTCGATTGCGAGGTAGCTTCCTTATAGTTCAAGCGGCCTTTTGCTGGCGGCGGGCATCCTAGCCCCTTGATTTTCACCGGTAGAGCTCCATTGGATTATCACGTGCACCAATTAATGGCATGAATGACTTCGTGCACTTGTCTTACATTTGCGATGGAATACGGACATCCCCAGTGTAACGGCATGTAGTACTCATGAAGGCAACAAACCAACCCTTTAAATTGTGGCAGCATGGATGTCTATTTGATGATGATCAACCGCAATCCATTTCTTTGTCACGACCTTATAAAAAGGGGTCTAATGGTGGGATGAGAGGCGTATGAGGATAGTGTATGGGAGAAGGTGTATAGAGAGAGTGTACGTGAAGAATGTACACGGGGTGAGTGTATAGTGGGTATTATATGGATAGGTATATGGAGGGTGTACACAGGGGGAAGTATATATAGAGAGTGTATGGGGGTAGAATGTAGAGAGAAGAGAAAGTAATTCGTTCATCCCAATTGATCGAAGCATTTGTTATTTTGAGATTAATCGTTTACTTAGTTATGTGAATGGTTTGTGGGTCCATTTACCTTTTAATGATTCGTCATCAATGAGTAAGATTAAGATTAATTCATCATATAAAGATATAGCAATCAAGCGAAAATGGTGAATAAGACAATTTTCATGGAATTGATTTATGCAAGATTATGTCTCAAGTCTAGAGAGAAAAGAAATAAAGACTCTTTTATTGGAACTAAAAGATTTAAACTGACTAGTCCGGGGTGGACTTTTACTAAAGAAACAAAAATCGTCCAAGGTGGACTTTTGACTAAGGACACTCTAGAACCTACGAAGACTGAATGATCCTTTTTTTTTTTTTTTTTTTTTTTTTTTTTTAAAGAGGTAGCCCCAATTTTCTCATTCTGATATCCAACCACATTCCTTAGGCGCGTGGCGGCATTGGCTTGAGTTGTCAGGACGTGGCCTCTTTGCATTGCTTCCTTTGTTGACACTGTGGGAGTCCTCCTCAATTACGGCTACATCGTCTTTGGTGCGTTGAGGTGATCTAAAGTGAATTGATGAGAGATTTCTGCTAGCATGATCGGAGCTCTCTTGTCGTTGATCCCAAATTCCACCATGGATTATCGTGGCTAGTACTTTGAGCTTCTCGGAGATGCTTTGTCTCTCCTTTGAATGACGAGTCTCTTGTTCCTCAAGTGCTTTGGCCAACTCCGTCCTATGGCGCTTCTCTTGGGCTTCTAACGTCAAGTGCAATTCTTTGGCATGACGTCTATTTCTCATGTCAATGATCATCTTCAAATCTTCTATGTGCCTCTTCTCTTGGGCGTTGAGTCGTTCGGCCACGCAGGCGAGGGCCATCTCGAAGTACTTTGACGACATGCAGGCGACCTATGGCAGCGACAATATTGGCACATTAA
Organism: Campanula takesimana; assembly: GCA_026119855.1. Taxonomy (NCBI): domain Eukaryota; kingdom Viridiplantae; phylum Streptophyta; class Magnoliopsida; order Asterales; family Campanulaceae; genus Campanula; species Campanula takesimana. The sequence continues at coordinate 152,833 of JAOWBW010001553.1, read as the reverse complement.
TCATTTTCAATGAGGTTAGGCTCATAATTAATGACAAGGCATTGTTATAAAATCACATTTGGAAAAGAGTCGGTCTCCACATTTTTGAAATGCATTTTGGTAAAAATTGAAAGTTTGACCGGGCCGAAGTTGCCTACGTTCCCCTTATCATGAGGGAGAGGTCCCACACAATAAGAGGCTCATGTCGCCGTAGTTCGAATCAAGTTAGACTTTTAAAAAGAGGTGAGAGGTGACCATAGGGGTCAATTTGATAGAGTCTTTTTAAGATAAAGAGCGATCTTGAGGTCAAAAGCAGGAGATGACTCGGTCCTTGGTCAAGCATGGGTGACGAAGACCTATAGGAGTTGGTTTTGATTGAGTCGGGTATGGTTTGACTTATGGTTTGACCTAAATTTGACCTAAGGTTTGAGACAAGAAGTGGTTCAAGCTAGAATGCGACGATAATGGTGGGTTGACGTAGATGGGTAAAGGATACGTCGACCAAAATGAGAAGGGTTGGATTGACCTATATGGTGAATGAATCAAGATAGCGGGTTGTAGCGGGTTGCCTATGGGATGATCTAAGCGGGATAAACATGGTTTGACCTAAGCGGGTCGAATGTGAGTTGGGTGACCTAAATGGTTGACCTATACGGGTTAAACATGGGTAGGCTGACCTATTCGGGTTGGTTGACCTAGGGAGGTCGGTAGATAGATTCAAGACGGGCAAGCGACTTAAGCGGGCCAAGGATTGACCTAGATGGGTCAAAGGTAAAGGGGTAGTTTTAACCTAAGACGGACGAGTTGACCTAGATGGGTCGAGGATGGTGTGTGGACCTAAACGGGTCGAGACGGGTTGACCTAGGTTGGTATGGACAACGGTGGGTCAAATAATGACCTAGGTGGGTCAGGATGACGGTTTGACCTAAGCGGGTTAAGGTCAAAGGTAATTGGGTTCACCTATGGGACCAAAGATTGACCTAAGAGGTCAATAGCGGATAAGGTTGACCTAAGGGTCAAAGGTTGACTTAAGAAGTCGAAAGGTGATTGGGTTGACTTAAGGAGTCAAAGGTTGACCTCAGAGGTCAAAGGCGGATAAGGTTGACCTAAGTGGTCAAAGGTTGACCTAAGAGATCGAGGGTTGACCTAAGGGGTCAAAGGCGGATAAGGTTGACCTAGGAGGTCAAAAGTTGGTAAGGGTTGACCTAGGGGGTCAAAGGTTGACCTAGGGGGTCAAAGATAGATAAAGTTGACCTAGGCGGTCAAAGGTTGACCTAGGGGGTCAAAGGTTGAGAAGGTTGACCTAGGCAGTCAAAGGTTGACCTAGGAGGTCAAAGGTGATTAGATTGTCCTAAGAGGCCAAAGGATGGTGGGATTTTGGCCAAAGCGGGTCGAGATGAAGGGTAGACCCAAATGGATCGCAATGATGGGTAGGTAACCTAGATACGCCAAGATGAGGAATTTTGATAGATGGCCCAAGGGGTGAGCGATGGACCTTAGAGGTCGCCTAGATGCAATGCACATTTTATTTAACGAAAAGTTTTGCATTTATTTACATCCTAAATGGTTGGTCCAAGGAGTGTCCTAATCTCTATGTGTGGGTTGACACGGGTAGGATAAAGGTTCCCACCGCTCGTGGAACGTACACGGTGAGTGGAGTAGACGAGTGACTCGAAAAATGTGAGGCAGTAGCGCACAAATTCCTGCACATCGAATACTCCGGGTAGTAGGGACCTGTGCAGTGCTGACACGGACTAGTAGTAGTGTGTGGCAAGAAACTAATTCTTTTTAAGGATAAAAGAGAGAAGTTTTGAATGTTTGAATGATGCTATGCAATGCAATGCAGGAGAAGGAAAATAATGTACAAGGGAGCATAACAGAGTTTTGTTTGACCCTAATACTAAGGCGAAAATAACAAAGGTACATGGATACAAGGTATATACAAAGTACAAGTATCAACAAAGTACAAGCATTAACATTGCGGGGTGCACGGGTGCATGTGTAAACATGGCAAGTATGTGAGGTGCATGTATAAACATGGCAAATGTGTGCATGTGTAAACATGGAAAGTGTGTGTAGGGTGCATGTGTAAACATGGAAAGTGTGTGAGGTGCATGTGTAAACATGGCAAGTGTGTGTGAGGTGCACGTGTAAACATGGCAAGTGTGTGTATGTGTAAACATGGCAAGTGTGTGCATGTGTAAACATGGCAAGTGTGTGCATGTGTAAACATGGCAAGTGTGTGTAGGGTGCATATGTAAACATGGCAGGTGTGTGTAGGGTGCATGTGTATACATGGCAGGTGTGTGTAGGGTGCATGTGTAAACATGGAAAGTGTGTGAGGTGCGTGTGTAAACATGGCAAGTGTGTGCATGTGTAAACATGGCAAGCATCATGATGTGACGAAAGTTAGACCCACTAAGTTTGAAAAAGTTTCAAAGCAGTCCCCAGCAGAGTCGCCACTGTGAATACGCGTGTTTGAATTTGGGAATATTCATAGTAATATTAAATTTATGAGAGTCGCCACGCCGTTTTAGTTATAGCCAAAACATTGAGAAAAAGCATGTTAATGGGTTCGGGGGTCAAATTACAACAAGAGAAGAATATTGAACGTTATCACTCCTATTGCCCGAATGATCGGTCTTTCTATCATGATGAATGTGTTAGTAGTGTGTTAGTGTTTGAGACCGGATCCGAAGATTGCCTACGTTCCTCTCAATGTGAGAAGCTCAGGTCAGCGTAGTTCGCAGAGAATTAGAATAGGCAGGAGGATCGGGATCATGCATAATGAGGGGGGAATTACCTAAAGATTAGGGTTTAGAAGTAGTTCCTAGATCATCCTCGGGTTGATGAACCCTCGATCATCATCGGCTATGAAATAACATGTAATTATGAAGATCGCAACCCTAAATATAGCATAAATAAGGTTTTAATCTATGAACATGAAGAACATGCGAAGAACATATTATGAACATGCAAAGCATATGAATAAACATGCAAGGAATATGAAGAAACTATGAATAAACATGTAAGAACATGAATATTAAAGATCTACATTAAAAATAATGCAAGAACACGAAGAAAAAGTTAGAAAACTTACCTATCTTGGCAAGAAATAAACCTTGGATCTTCTTGAGTGTTTGAATGCTAATTAGAGAGCAAAATAGTGTTTAAGAACTCCAAAATTCGTACTTTAGAACTCTCAAAATCGGATCCCTAAAACCAATAGCATGGGATTGGTTTATATAGTAAACTGAGGGGAGGATCTGACGGTCCAGATCATCCAGCGCAAGGTTGGCCGCCTGGCCATGGTTGAAGCCGGTGACAATAGTGGCCGTGTGGCCAAGATCAACGCGGAGCAAGGTTGGCCGCGTGGCCAAGGTTGCAGGCTGGCTTGATTCTTAAGCTAGGGTTTCTGCATGGTTTTAAGGAAACCATTTACTACCTAATTTGATAGATTTTGTCATAAATGAGATATTTCGGGAATCCGGGACAAGTCTTTGCAAGGTTTCTAATTCCTATAAAGTCCTTGTATTTTTGGGAAAGTCCTAATAAACTCATTTTCAGGTCGGGTACTAACGCATACATGTTAATGTAGGATAAAATTGCTAAAGTAGCATGCTAGGGTCCACTGTAAATGTCTAAGTGGCACTAGGCGATGACATTACTGACTCATATAGTAACATTAACAAATGACACTATTAGATTGACCCAGTGACATTTGAATCTACTGTGACACCGTTATAGGTTTCATTTACAATGTAGGCACTAGTGAGTGCCTTTACTTTGAGTTTTGCTTGTAGTGGATGGAGATAAAACAAAAGAACCAAAGTGCTCTAACTCAAGCGGTATCCAGTGTTAGCTTTCATTACGGAGGTCACGAGTTCAAATCCCGTTAGGGAGATTTGTGTTAGCCTACTTATAAGCTTAGTTGTAGCATTCATGACATTATGAATTAATATAAATAAGAAAATAAAAAGGTTTGACATAGTGGTGTAGAGGTATATTAGAGACCAAGAGGTCATGAGTTCAAACCTTTGAAATGACAAGGAATTCTCGGACCAAAGAGCTCTATCTTAAGCGGTATTTGGTGTTAGCTTGAAGGTCAAGAGTTTGATCCTGTTATAGAGACTTGTGTTAGTCTATTTATAGGTCCACTAGAATGTTGTAGACCGTTCATTTATGCGCTGCTTTTTCCGCGCGACAAAGATTGTATTTCAAGATTAACTATAAATGGATGACCTAGGCTAAATCTACATGATTGCATAGATTTCATAGATTGTATAGATTGCATCATTGGCATCCACACAAGAGAAATTTAGGCATGAGTATGATAGTTCGTCATTTCTTTATTCCCATTTATATTATGCCATCCAATTTATATTCTTTACATTAAAGTCATTTTCTTTATGTTTATATAGTTATTCTTGTTTATTGGGATTTATGTTGGATTTCGGTGAACATAACATAGCGAACAAATGAATTCAAAACCTCATAAATATCCATACATTACGATTATTTCGATAAGATGGGTAATGATTTCTAACTCTTGAAATGCAGATTACGATTTTTGGATAACAATTGCAGCTCTTGTTGGAATTTTGGTTTTGGAAAAGTAATATTTGACTGACTTTTGACCAAGAATTCGATAGGGTTCCATTTTGTATAAATGGAAATTAATTGCATATTTGCAATCTACGTTTGGAGTAGATTAAGGGCAAATTGCATTTTAGTTACCTGAGTTTGTCGTCATGTTTCAATTGGTTATCCAGTTTGTGTTTGTTACAATTTGGTTATTGAGTATGTCTTTTTGTTGCAATCAGGTGTAATTTTGGTTAGTTCGTTAGAAACCTAACGAAAAGTGTTTCATGTGCCACCCATGTGACATACTTAAGGGTATTTTTATCGTTTCGCTATGCATTGAGTGGGTAAAAATGTCAGTTACTGCATATGCAAAAAAAAAAAAAAAAAAAAAAAAAAAAAAAAAAAACACCAGCACCGCCATCTACTCTCTCAATAGAGACGATGATTGCAGGTTGCTGTTGCTGGATTCTCATATTAATCAAGCTTCGTTAATGGGGACGGGAGAAGGGGGGAAAATTAAGGGGGTGAGTTGAAGGGGGAAGGTCGAGGGCAAAGCAGTTGGCGGTCATGTGGAAGGGGTTGTGATAATGGAGGAAGGTGGGGGGGGCACCGGTTCGATAAAAATACAGGAAATGGTGCAGATTAGGTGATTTGGGAAACTATGTTCACGATCCACCCTTCTATTTGGGGAAGTATGTCTTTTAGTCTACACCCATGGAAAAGACTAAAAAAAACCTTAAGTATGTCGTGTGAGTGGCACATGACACACTTTCCGTTAGGTTTCTGACGAACTAACCAAAATTACACCTGATTGCAACAAAAATACATACTCAATAACCAAATTGTAACAAACACAAACTGTATAATCAATTGAAACATGACAACAAACTCAGGTAACTAAAGTGCAATTTGCCCGTAGATTAATGTGTTATATATACTTTCTCAAAACCAATTCCTGGTGAATGAGAAATTAATGTCTAAAGTATGCAAGTTAAAGTGGGTTTATGAAGAGTTTATGGGATATGAAATAGTTATCTCAAATTGCTTTATGAATGAAAGTAATGAGAGTATTTAAGTGGATCTATCTAAGGAGGAGTCATCAAGTTGTTCCCTCCTTGGGCCAACCAAGTGGACCATTGGGCCATCCATGCAACTAGTGGCCCAATTGTGCTAATTTTGGACTAGCTCCTACTTGACACATGACTCACGAAGCGCGCGAAGGGCGGAATGGGAGGTTTAGGGGGCACTTTGCACGTACGCATCGGTCGCTGGGAGCTGTGGAGCCTTAAAATTTTGAAAAAAATGGGCCTACGCCCAGTTATGTTCGCCGAAGTCATCAATTTGAAGTGCTTCTAATGATGATTGTGTTGGGTTTCGTGCAATCATGCGCAACGGAAGACATCACATGAAAAACCCAAAAGCCTAGATCCATTATCTTCAATAATTCATAATATGATGATGAAAGAAACTAACCTCTATAGATCAAAATACGGAGCCTTGGATTAAGATGCTAGGATGAGCACCCTCTACCGGTGATCCACACTTCAAACGGATTCAGGAACGATTCTTTAATCTCTCCCTATGATTATTATGGTTTGATAATTGGGAATAATCAAACCTAACAATCCTAGTATATTATGTGTGTTCTCTCTCTCCAAGAAAGAGTTTGTGATTTCTAAAAATCAATGTTATAGAAACTATTCCCGGTTATACACATTATATACAATAGGTCTCCAAGATCCTTTAGGGTTTAGGACTTCTTGTCCAACAAGAAAACACCTAAAATAAACTGCAGTACGGGGGGGGGGGGCGTATGATGCCTAGGCAGCCGTGCGGCTCCTAGGGTGCCGTACGGACCCCTTCATCAGTTTTCTCATTTTTTGCTCCTTTTAATTATCCGTTCTGTGTGTGTCCCAATAGAATTATACTAAGTTGGTAACGAGTCTGAACCATTCAGACCTCGTAAGTCATAAGCGGACTCTAGCAAGCCATTATGACTACCCAATTAGTATAACTTTGAAATCCAAAGTTTCCTAAAATATAATATAACACAATCTCTTTGTTACGCGATGTCTATTGAACGTAAGCCATGGTCAATGGTCAACTTACCTTGTTCAATGCTTTCTCGATGCTGAATGTATTGATAATACAAATGACATTGATCCAATCAATTCATTTGAGCATGGCCATGCATTTCATCAATACCATTCATCGAGTGGCCAAAGCTTGACATCTCTCTAGACGACGAACAAATCCCATCTTGGCTTATTACCTTTCCCTACATGATTTTGATTATGCCAATCATATTCTTTATAGCTACCCGATTAAGGGTAACGTTTGAATATGTCAAACGTAATGTTCATCATGTGGAAGACTGTAATAACCTCAGGTCTAGAGATTCAAGTGATATAACTATATGAGACTTAATTATGACATTTAGACCATGACATATATCTCATAGGGGTCAGTCCAGTATTTGTTCTCCAACAAATATCCATAAGTCTAATTGTATCATCATATGATTATCTATTAAACTTATACTAGTAATTAATCATAATTACTAGGGACAGAGATTATTATAATAAACATACAAAAGATATAATAATTAAACATTCAATATCTTTATTAAAGCATAAAGAAAATGATAACATTAATCGTTCAATCAACGTGCTTAGGGCATACACACCAAAAATCTCCCACTTGCACTAGGACTAATTAATGTATCGAATACCCATAGAGCTAAAATGACCATCATGCTTCGCTTGCGGAAGAACCTTTGTCAATGGGTCAGAAATGTTATCCTCAGTTGGTACTCTGCATATATTTACGTCTCCCCTATCAATGATTTCTCGAATGATATGAAAACACCTAAGTATGTGTTTGGATTTCTGATGTGATCTAGGTTCCTTTGATTGATCAATAGCACCATTATTATCACAATAAAGGTCTATTGGATTAGCAATGCTAGGAACCACTTCTAGTTCACTAATGAACTTCTTAATCCAAACAGCCTATTTAGCAGCATCGAATGCAGCTATATAATCAGCTTCAGTTGTAGTATCAACTATGGTACTCTGCTTAGAACTCTTCCAGCTTACAGCACAACCATTAAGCATAAACACAAAACCAGATTGCGATCTAGAATCATCCTTATTGGTTTGGAAGCGTGCATCCGTGTAATCATTTACAACGAGATCATCTTCCATACCTCTATATACCAAGAACGAGTCTTTAGTCCTTCGTAAGTACTTAAGAATCGTCTTGACGGAAATCCAGTGACACTCACCAGGATCCAATTGGTATCTACTCGTCATGCTCAAAGCAAAAGAGACATCAGGTCTAGTACATATCATGGCATACATGATGGATCCCATTGCAGAAGCATATGGGACTCCATTTATTCTCTCACACTCATCAATTTTCTTAGGACACTGATTCTTGCTAAGAGTTATGCCATGTGTAACAGGCAAATTTCCTCTCTTAGAGTTTTCCATGCGGAATCTCTTATGAACTTTTTCAATATATGTACTTTGACTCAAACTAATAAACTGCATAGATCTATCACGATAGATATTTATGCCAAGGATGTAGGTGGCTTCTCCCATATCTTTCATTGAGAAACACTTTCCTAACCAAGTCTTTATAGACTGAAGTGCAGGAATGTCGTTTCCAATGAGAAATATGTCATCAACATACAACACTAGAAATAATACTACGCTCCCAGTAATCTTCTTGTATACATAATGTTCATCTTCATTCTTGATGAATCCAACAATTTCTCTCAACTCCCCGGTAAAACCTTAAGACAAACTTATGAACGCTACTGTGAAATTATCAATCTATGTATTTCACTTGGCATGAAATTTTCAAACAAAGATTTGAATGTAAATTTCCTCCAAGCTTTTGGCTCAAGATATCTTCATAAATCCAGCCCTCTTGAAGACGCCGGAACTTTAGATGTATGGACTTTAAGGAACCTTTATGCAAATCTTAAGGTTTATGAGCTCAAACTCCAACGAATTAGTGAAACTGAAGGAAAGTCAAAATCCATAGCAATGGTGGCGCATAGAATAGAAGCGCATGTGCTTGCGCCGGTTCAAGAAGAGAAAAGTTCTGATCCTAAAATTTCTACCTCTGAGCTATTAGATATGGATGATGAAGACTTTGCTCTATTTGTGAATAAATTTCAAAAGTTCAGAAAATTCTCAAGACCCGGCTCAACCAGCAAATTTCAAGGATCTACCAGCAGATCTCCTCCAAAGTTCACGAGGAGCAGTAATTCTAAAAGAAAAGAAGACCTTGTTTGTTTTAATTGCAGGATACCAGGACACTTTGCATCGAGCTGCCCAATTCCCAAGTTCGAGTATATGCAAAAGAAGAGCAGCCATACTCCGAAATTCACTCGTCACAAAGGAATGGTTGCTGAAGAAGAATCACCAGCAAATGAGCAGAACACTTGGATTGAAACAAAATCAGATGAGAGCGATGAAGATTCCGATGATGGACTCCTTTGTTTGGTGGCAAATGATGATGAAGTTGATACTTATGATTCTGATGATGATTGCTCAAAGGATGTTCCTGATATGAATGTCTTGAATAAACCTATCAAGAAATCTGCAGGTTTTCAAGAAGTGAAAAAGAAGAAAGGACCAACCATCAGCGAGCTCGTTAAACAAAGATTTCTCACTCCGGCTCAAAGCGATGGTGGATTGTTATTTTCTAGATGTGATCTGAGTGCTAGAAGCAAACTCAGAAAGGGTGAATATGTTAGACCTCAAGTTGCACCTATTCCTACAATCAATCATGATGAGGACATTGTAAAGCAAGAAAAGTTATTCAAAGAGGCTAAAAAGGTAATCAGTCATTTTAGTGATATGAAGGAAGCTTTAGCACTATCATGTGATGAAATTTCCCATCTTAGTGATATGAAGCTTTAGCACTATCATGTGATGAAATTTCCCATCTTAAGACCGAGATGAATCCTTACTTGAAGATGTTTATAAAGAAAGAGGTCCCTCCGTAACATTTGGTGATAACAACAAAGGTCAAGTTGTAGCATATGGAAAGCTCAAGAAAGACAAAGTGTGCATTGAAAGAGTCTCTCTCATCGAAGGACTCAAGCACACTTATTATCCATATCTCAATTCAGTGACAAAGGATTAGAATGCCATTTTACTTCAACGTAATGTCTTATCAAGAATGGCAAACCTGGAGCTACAATACTCACGGGATATCGTAAGAAAAATATTTACATTATTGATTTCCATAGTATGAACTCTAGTACTAATCTTTGTTTTGTATCTAAAAGTGTGAGCGAAAATAGTTGGCTGTGGCACAAGCGCTTAAGTCACTTGAACTTCAAGTATCTATCTAAACTCAGCAGGAATTGTTGGGTTTCGTAGTAACATGCGCAGCGGAAAATAGCATTTAAAATTTTATGAAACCCAAAGCCCATAGATCCATTCATATGATTAAATCAAATACTTGCAATATGAATACTAGAAAACTAACCCTTGATGACTTTGAATTTGGTCTTTGATCTTGGTGGAGAAATTGAAGCTTTAATCACAAACAAGTAAGAACACGAACTTTGAAGATGATGAGCTTCACCCTCTAGCGGTATCCACACCTTGAACGAATATCAAGAACACTTGATCTTGGTTGCTAGACCAAAATTGTGAAACACGTTTTCATAATTAATATGAACTATATGGAATATTATTTGTGTATTATTTTGTTCTTAAATCTAGGATGTCTTAGAACAAAATAAAACTCTCTTAAACTCTTTGGAGACTTGCACAAAGGCTAGGGTTGAGTTCTGGCCGAATTTGGCTGTTTATATACAAGTTAGACCTATTCCAAATAGGAAACTTGTGTCAAAACCCGTCCAAAATTCTTTTCCTAATTAAATCAGGAAATATGTCCCGACTTACTGTGCGGCCGCCCAAAATCAGGTGTGCGGTCGCCCAAACATGTGCGGCCGCCCAGCCTGGTTTGTGCGGTCACACACCAGGATCAGAGAGCCTTAATTTCCAATATATTCCTTTTAGGATTCGTTCTATTGTGTGTGACCCTCTAGGATTATACTAAGTTGGCAATGGGTTCAAACATGAATCCATAAGATATGATTAGGTTCTAGCAAACCGTCATACCTACCCAAATAGTATAACTAGATACAAGTTCGTATTCCTTTAGAATACGTCACAATCCCTTTGTCCACGATCTCATTGAACACAAGTCATGGTCAAACGATCAACTTGTTTTTGTTCAATACTTTCTCGATTCCGAATATGTTGATAATCCAAATGACATTGATCTAATCAATTCATTTGAGTCCGGCCGAACATTTTCATCAACATCATTCCTACGAGAGGCCTAAGCTTGAGATCTCTCCGAAGAGGGACAAATCCATTTAGCTTATTATTCTTCCCTACGTGAATCCGATTATGCCAATCATACCTTTTATAACTACCCGGTTAAGGTAGCGTTTGAATATGTCAAACATAATGTTCATCAAGTGGAAGACTATAATAACTTCATGTCTAAGGATTCGAATGACATAACTAATATGAGATATATGTACGACATAGATCATGACATAAATCTCATACGGCGGGTCATGTCCAGTACCTTGTTCCAAACAAGTACCCATAAATCTAACATGATCATCCCATGATCATTTAGCCTTTATACTAGTGCTTAACAAGTACTAGGGACGGAGATTATTATAAGTAATCATGAACAACAATAATAATCAAAATATCTCTTTATTGATATGAAATAAATGATAACAATTACAACGTTTATTAAACGTGCCTAGGGCACCACTACCAACAATCTCCCACTTGCCCTAGGCCCAATCTCCCATGTATCTAATACCCATGGATCTAACATGACCATCATGTTTAGCTTATGAAAGTCCCTTTGTTAGTGGGTCCGCAACATTGTCATCAGTAGGTACTCTGCATATATTCACGTCTCCCCTATTAACGATTTCTCGAATAATATGAAAACGCCTAAGTATGTGTTTAGATTTCTGATGTGCCCTTGGTTCCCTTGCTTGAGTAATAGCACCATTATTATCACAATAAAGGTCTATTGGATTAGCAATACTAGGAACTACTTCAAGTTCAGTGATGAACTTCTTAATCCAAACAGCTTCTTTTGCAGCATCCGATGCAGCAATATACTCAGCTTCCATTGTAGAATCAGCGGTTGTACTTTGCTTGGAACTCTTCTAGCTTACAGCTCCACCATTTAACATAAACACAAAACCCGATTACGATCGACTATCATCTTTGTCGGTTTGGAAGCTTGCATCCGTGTAAGCACTTACAATGAGATCATCTTCCATTCCTCCATAGACCAAAAACGAGTTTTTAGTCCTTCTCAAGTACTTAAGAATCGCTTTTACAGCCATCCAGTGTTTTTTACCGGGGTCGGATTGGTATCTACTTGTCATGCTCAAAGCATAAGATACATCCGGCCTAGTACAAATCATGGCATACATGATGGACCCAATTGCCGAAGCAAATAGAACATCATTCATTTTCTCACGCTCATCTTTTGTCTTAGGACATTGAGTCTTTTTTAGAGAAACTCCATGTAACACCGGCAAGGTACCTCTTTTAGAATTTTCCATACGGAATCTTCTAATGACCTTGTCAATGTATATACTTTGGCTTAATCCAAGTAGCTTCCTTGATCTATCTCTATAGATCTTAATGCCAAGTATATATGCGGCTTCACCCATATCTTTCATTGTGAAGCACTTTCCTAACCAAGTCTTCACAAACTGAAGTGTAGGAATATCGTTTCCAATGAGTAATATGGCATCCACATATAAAATAAGGAATAGCACTATGATCCCACTAATCTTCTTGTATACACAAGGTTCATCTTCGTTCTTCATGAAGCCAAACTCTTTGACCGATTCATCAAAACGGAGATTACAACTCCTAGAAGCTTGCTTTAATCCATAAATGGATCTTTGCAATTTACATACCTTAGAATTCTGTTTAAACCCCTCTGGTTGTGTCATGTACACATCCTCTTGTAGTTTTCCATTTAGGAAAGCGGTTTTGACATCCATTTGCCATATTTCATAGTCATGATATGCGGCAATGGCAAGCAAAATTCTTATAGACTTGATCATTGCTACGGGTGAAAATGTTTCATCATAGTCAATACCATAAACTTGCCTATAACCTTTTGCTACAAGTCTAGCTTTGTAAGTATGCACCTTCCCATCCATGTCAGTCTTCTTCTTGAAGATCCATTTTCATCCTATGGTTTTTATACTTTCGGGTGCATCAATCAAATTCCAAACTTGATTGTTTTGCATGGATTGCAATTCGGATTCCATGGCTCCAAGCCACTTGTCCGAATCAGGAGAAGACATCGCCTCTTGATAGGTTGTTGGTTAATCATTCTCAATGATTTCCACCTCATTACTATCCATTACGAGAAATCCATATCTCTCGGGCTCGGATCGTAACCTACTAGATCTGCGAGTTACTTGTGTATTTTGAACAGGTTCCACAACTCCTTGTGGTTCTTGTTCTTGTTCCACTATTGGTTCAATGTTATTTTTTGGGTCTCGAATTTCTTCAAGATTTATTTTACCCCCACTGATTTCTTTGGAGAGAAACTGTTTCTCTAGAAAGACACCAGTTCGGGCAACAAACACTTTGTTGTCCTCTCGGTTGTAAAAGTAATATCCTTTAGTTTCCTTATGATATCCCACGAAAATACATTTATCAAATTTGTGTGCTAGTTTGTCGGAGACAAGTCTTTTGACAAAAGCTTCGCAACCCCAAATCCTCATGAAAGACAAACTAGGTTTCTTTCCGCTCCACATCTCATATGGAGTCTTTGGAACCGATTTAGTTGGAACTTGATTTAGTGTGAAAGCAGCATTTTCTAGAGCGTAACCCCAAAAGGATAGTGGAAGATCAACTTGACCCATCATTGATCGAACCATGTCTAACAAAGTCCTATTTCTCCTCTCAGACACACCATTCCATTGTGGTGTTCCGGGTGGAGTCAATTGTGAAATTATTCCACAATTGTTTAGATGATCATCAAATTCATGGCTTAAGTATTCTCCACCTCAATCCGATCGAAGTGCTTTAATACTTTTGCCGAGTTGTTTTTCTACTTCATTTTGAAATATTCTAAATATCTCAAATGCTTCACTTTTATGTTTCATTAGGTAAACATACCCAAATCTACTATAATCATCGGTGAAGGTTATGAAGTATTGAAATCCTCCCCTAGCATTGCTACTTAATGGTCCGCATATATCGGAATGTATCAACCCCAATAAGTCGCTTGCCCTTTCACCTAGCTTGGTAAAAGGTGTCTTAGTCATTTTCCCAAGAAGACACGACTCACAAGTATCATATGACCCAAGGTCACATGAACCCAAGAGACCGTCCCCATGGAGTTTTGAGATACGCTTCTCATTAATATGACCAAGACGACAATGCCACAAATAAGAATGATTTACATCATTAGGTTTAGATTTCTTATTTATATGATAGACATTTTCATTATTTTCATTCTTGACCTCCAAGACATAAAGGCCATTAAATGAATTAGCAATACCATAAAGCACATCATTTAAATAAATAGAAAATTTCTTATTCTCAATAAGAAACTTAAAACCTTCATTATCCAAACAAGAAATTGAAATAATATTTCTACTTAAATCCGGTACATAATAGAAATTGTTCAAAACAAGTATTAAACCGGAAGGTAAAGTGACTTCATAAGTCCCTACGGCTAATGCAGCAACTCTTGCTCCATTCTCCACGCGTAGGTCTACTTCACCCTCTTTAAGTAGTCTCTTATTCTTTAGTCCCAGCACATTTAAACAAATGTGAGAACCACATCCGGTATCCAATACCCAAGAATCAGTGGTAGAAAGGAGAATATTTATCATATTGTAGATACCCCGGGGGACCACGACTTGGCTAGAGCGCGTGAATTACTTAGGATGTCTACTTGATTTTAAGAGTCGCCACCTATGTTTTAGAGGAACATAAGAAAAACCTAAAAAGAGCCAATTTTATATACAAAACCAGAGATTCGGGAAAAGATGGGTTCGGGGGTTAGGTGACGGAGTGGGAAGTACTTAAACACCCACTCCGTCCCTCTTACGCGGGTCTTGCTACTTTTGGTGTTCTAATGCTAAATGTCCTTCAATTAAATAAATAGTGCTAACAATTATAACGGAAAGAAAAGGGGAAAATAAAAGAGAAATAAAAAAAAAAAAAATTGTTTAATTTTATTAATTTATACTAAAAGATTACATGTTAAACTATTCTAACTATTATAATAAAATAAAAGTGGGGGAATTTAAAGTAGAGTTGGAATGTAGGGAGATAACCTTAACTAACTTCAATATGTGAAGTAGTCATATTGGTTATGTCCCATTAATGGGGATTGCATACATTTAAGAAAAAAAAATAGAAGAAAAATGAAGTTGTACCTTAAGAAGAGGACTTCAAACGTGGACTTGAAAATAGTGTTTTGTTGTGGAGAAATTGTTGTAGAACAATTTTATGTAGAGTCTTGTTACGAAGAACTCTTGTTGGGAGAATTTGTGCAGAGAATTGTGTATAGTGTGTGTATAGAGAAAATTCAAGTCTAAAAAATGAGATCCCTTTCCAAGGTAGGAGATGATGGTTTTTATAGGTAAAATTAGGAGGAAAGGTTGGAGGGAAATTGGTCAATCCATGTGAAATGGAATTGACCAATCAAGAAAAAGATAAATAAAAGAATTAATGAAAGAAATAAAAGAAGATCAAATAATAATAAAATGAAATATTTTGTTTTTATGAAGAATGGCTAGAATAAAGGATTTGGGAGTTATGAAATAAGGGGGAATGAATGTGGATGTAAAAAGGAGGTGTTTGTGATCAAGAAGAGATTTTCTAAATAAGAAAAGGGAGAGAAAAATGGTGCTATCCGTTACTGCCAAAGTGGGAAGCGCACGGGTCCGGCCTATTGGACCAAACGCGCGCCCGCCCCATGACTATTACGGGAGGCGCCCGCGGGTGAGAATAACAGAATGACAGAATGACTCTAAAAGTTAACTATGTTATGCAGTTTAGTCCAAAACTAACGGAATCAGTTAGGAACTTAACGGAAGTAACAGAAATTAACAAAAACAAGTTAAATAAAAATACTATGTATGCAATCGGGGTGAGAGGTCCAAAGCGGGGTGTCTACAGAGCCCCTCGGCGACGTGGATTGCGAAGCAAAAACGCGTCGACGAAAGAAAGACAACCGCCGAGGACATCGACAAGAGAAAACAAGGACTCGATAAAGCAGGAATTTGAAATTACAAAGGATAGGAGTGCGCTCCCTGTGTGAGCGGCTTTCGCGGATGGAAAGGTGTGTGGTGGCTTGAGGCGGACCACCACGGCCACAAAATTTTAAAAAGGTGTGGTGGCTTGAGGCGGCCCACCACGGCCACAAAAATTTAAAAAGGTGTGGTGGCTTGAGGCGACCCACCACGGCCACAATTTTTTTAAAAGGTGTGGTGGCTTGAGGCGGCCCACCACGGCCACAAAAATTTTAAAAATGTGTGGTGGCTTGAGGCGGCCCACCACGGCCACAAAATTTTAAAAAAGGTGTGGTGGCTTGAAGCGGCCCACCACGGCCACAAAATCTTAAAAAAGGTGTGGTGGCTTGAGGCGGCCCACCACGGCCACAAAATTTTAAAAAGGTGTGGTGGCTTGAGGCGGCCCACCACGGCCACAAAATTTTAAAAAGGTGTGGTGGCTTGAGGTGGCCCACCACGGTCGCAATTTAAAGAAAGAAGGGGATTTTGAAATTATGAAAGATAGGGGTGCGCTCCCTGTGTCAGCGGCTTTATTTATATAGAAAGGATATAGCGGGATCCGTTTGCTGATGCGGGATCCGTTTGCTGATGCGGGATCCGTTCGCTGAATGCGGGATCCGTTTGCTGATGCGGGATCCGTTTGCTAATGCGGGATCCGTTTGTTGAAGCGGGATCCGTTTGCTGAATGCGGGATCCGTTTGCTGATGCGGGATCCGTTTGCTGAATGCGGGATCCGTTTGCTGATGGCGGGATCCGTTTACTGGTGCGGGATCCGTTTGCTGGTGCGGGATCCGTTTGCTGATTGCGGGATCCGTTTGCGGGATCCGTTTGCTGAATGCGGGATCCGTTTGCTGAAGCGGGATCCGTTTGCTGATGGCGGGATCAGTTTGCTAATTGCGGGATCACCGTGGACCAAATTGATGTCTAGAGCTGCAGTTGCTGTTGACTTTATCGTGGGGATGCGTGCATGGTTGACTGTGGACCATTTTCTGCTGGGGATGAAGTGCCTTGAGTAGCGGATGTTGTTGACTTTGTGGTGGTACCTGTTATGTGTGTGCTTGGCAGGTATATGTGTTTGTGCAAGAAGATGCATGAAGTGTGAAATGAAGAGAGAAATTTTGCTCGTGGTGCAATGTGATTTGAAAGCAGTTTTGCATGAGAGAGAGTTTTTGTAAGAATGGAGAAAGTGATTTTGTGTGTGAAGTGGTTTTTGAAAGCAGAGATATGCTTGACAGAGATGAATGATGTCCATACCTTCACTTACCATTGCCGTTGGATGGATTCGTGATGTTATGGTAGATGCTTTGGCAGAGAGTGTCGCTGCCTTTGATGATGAATTCGTTTTTGATGGAGTGTTGGCGAGATGGTATTCCGGATGATGGGTTGGTCGTGCCAAAAGGCTGCCTACGTATCCCTTGGAAGGAATCAGACCAGCGTAGTTCAAGGATGATGGAGAACGTTGGGGAAGAATGCTAGGAGCAAAGCAAAGCAAAGTAAAGCACATACTTTTGCACATAGAAGGAGAAAAAGAAAAAGATTTTTTTTTTATTTAGATTAGAAGGGAAAAAAAATGCACACATGTGACAAAAAGATTTTTTTTTAGTTCGTGGGTGAACCATTTTAACCATTGTGTGTTTGTAAAGCTAACCCAAGATCAAGTCGTGTTCAATCGAAGTCTGGATTGCCTCGCTTGAATGTTGTCGCCGCGGTGTCCGACGAAAATTGATGTCTAGCCCCAAGAGATTTGTCGTTTATGGGGCTTCAAAAGGACTATTGATGCCGAGATGCTAAGGGGTTGCTGATTGTAAAGCCCCTCAAATGCTGAACTTTGGGTGGCTTATGAAGCCCTAAGATGAATCAACTTTTATCCCATTCAAATAAACTGTCTTTCGTTGTCGACGTGGGTGAGCCCCAAGAGAAGATCATTGATACCAAGCTTTGAGAGATTGCTTAGCCTCAAATGTCATGGGCTTATCAAGTTTGTAGATGGCGGGATGTGGAGACCTTTCGGTGTGAAGCCTCAACTTATCTTGGCATTGTATTGAGAGCAGATGCACAATTAGGTAGAACTCATGAAAGTGATCTTCCTCTTTATCTTGCTTGGAGGTGGATGGCCATTTTTGTGGTTGATACCCAAATAGCGGAAGGCCCATGTTGGAAGTGTAGTACGGTCTTCGGGAGATGTCTCGTGGGAGATGGTGATGTTGTTGCAGATGATAAGGTCTTGGTGTGATAAAGTCTCGAACGGTATGTTTGCTTGAGTCTTCTTGAGTTGAGCCGACGGCGGATCTTCGGATGCAGCCTGTGCTTTTGATCTTGGAGAAAGGGGTGCAGTACTTGCTGAAACATTGGGATTGGCCGTAACTCTGCTTATAGAGTTAACATATTGGCATTGCCCGCTATAACTCAGATGGGTGAGTCTAGCATATTGAATCTTTTTCCTTTTCTCTAAGACTTCCTTCAGAATCTCGCTGTGAGTTCTAACAAGAATCATCAAATTCATTCATATCATTGGAGCCTTCATTTAAAACCAAGAGGCCTTTTGACTGGAAGTGTTGAGGGACCATTGAAGCTTGATCCCTTTCATGGAGCCATAAGACTACTCCCAAATTGCATTGCTCGGGTACCACTGCCCAAAAGCTTGTTAATTGCAAAGCCCTAATATTGCCCTTTGCTTGTATCACTGTAATGCCGTAGCCCAAAAGATTGTAGATTGCGAAGCCCCTTGAGATCTTTCGGTATAGAGCTTCAAATGTTGCTGGGGACATTGAAGTGAATTGATTCTTGCCGAGGGAGCCTTTAAGACTTGACCGTAGCCCCTAGAGTGTCATCATTGATTGCGAGAAAGGTCCATCCTTGATTGGGGGAACGAGCACGGGCACACATGACAAGAGGGCTCTTTGACATCCCTTTTGGGAGACTTTGAGGATAGTCTCACACATCTTTCTTGAGCATAGCCCCTGGGGCTTATTGATTGTCAAATGAAGCAAAAGAAGCCCTTGTTCTTGAGTCACATAGCCCCTAGGGCGTCACCATTTGTTGAGCAAAGCAAGAGTGACTCATCCTCGTGTAGGGGAAACAAACACAAGGGGACATGGCAAGAGCTACTCCATTTCTCGGGAGCCTTTCGGCGTACTTTAGAAGCACATACTTGAAGAAGCTTTGAAAACTGAGACACATGTTGTTGCTATTTGCTGCCCAAGCCAATTGACTAGCTAGGGATTATTTGTGTAACCTCGTTCCTTTTTATGATGGGCTCGTTCTCAGATGGGTCTTGGTTACCACGGGCCTTCTTTCCATGAACCCAAAAATGCACACTGCTGGAGAATTATGCCGATAACCCAAGACAACCTTTGATGGTGCCATATCTTGTCGAGCCTTTTTCAATCCCAAAGTTGACTCGGTGGGGAATTGACTTGCTGAGGAGATCCAATGTAGAGCTCGTGTAGTTGTCTTCTTTAGAAGCCGGGATCTCCATTTCTCTTTCCCTTCTCTCTCTCACTCTCTCATATTTTTTTTATGACGCACCCTGTTTTTTGCCTAGACCGCCCTTTCGGGTTTTCAATCTAGCGGGCATCTCTTTTGTGTCTTTTTTTTTACTCGATTAATGAGGAAGTGTGCATTAACTCTGGCTGAGGAGATAAGACATGTGATTTTGCGGTGAAGACCTCTTATCACTAAAGATGAGTGACAATGACTCGACTAGGGAAGTGTCCCTAGTATTGACTTCATGTATGTATATTTTTTGAATGACTCACGAAGGCAAGTAAGTCATTAAGAGAGAGAGAAAGAAAGCCCCAATTTGATTTCAAGAAATTGGGAGTATGCAGAAAGAATAGAAGCCCTAGACTCGACAAGGAACGTGAAAGCGATTCCAAATCTAAGAAATTTGTTCAATCTTGAGGTGATTAATTCATTGGCAAATGAATCGTACAAAGATGTCTTGACAAGTTCGAGATGAAGGCCGATTGCCATAACGCGCTAGGGCTAAACATATCTTCTTTCTTGCATGAGACCGGACCCGAAGGTTGCCTACGTTCCTCCAGTGTAGAGGCTCAGGTCACCGTAGTTCTTGTAGATGCTCCATTCGTTGAGATGGATTGTTTCTTCGTCGTGATTGTTGTTGCTTCGTCCTTCGTTTGGTGGAATGATATTGATCTTGTATTTCTTTAATTGAGGGGGGATTTTTTTTTTTTTTGTGCTGTAACTTTTGCCTAGGTTGATTTGAGGATTTCAACCTAGCGAGCCCCCTTTTTTTTTATCCCCTTTTGAAAACTTTGCTTCATGATCGTTGCTCCACCTTTCTTTGTCTTGATTTCGTCGTTGTTGATGTCTTCGTTGTTGATGCCGTCGTTGATGTTTAGCCCCTAGGCGTTCAAGCGATGGCCTTCATTCCAAAACTTGTTTAGACATTTTTTCATCATTTTGCCAAGAATTAAATTGAACAACTAAGGAAGAGTGTATGAGGACAAGAACGACTTTTATTTGATGACTCAATGGACTCGAACATTTATCATAGGACGAGAGAAAACATTGATGCACACTTAAGAGGACTTTTGACTCTTTTTTTTTTTTAAATCCTATTTCTAGGTAGAGAAAGAGAAACGAAGACTGTTGTTGTCGTTGTAGCCTTCCTTGCGGCATGATCTCTTGTTAAAGCCCATTTCAAATCTAAGCCTCTTCCTTGATGAGTTCTTGCTCTTCACCCATGGTAAATTCACCATTGTCAATCGAATCTTGGATGATGTCGCGGAAGGAGAAGCAATCCTCGGTGATATGACCGCTGCATTGGTGATAGTCACACCACTTGTGGTAGGCATGGTTGCGACGCAATGGTTGTGGTTGCTTGTACCCTTGGAGAAGAGAAACTTGTCCCTTGGTTTTGAGAGCTTCGTAGGCTTCGGTGATGTTCATGCCATTGAGAGGGGTATAGACACGGTCGTTGGTGGCACCTTTGTGACTTTTGAGGGGTGAGCCACTTGGGCGTGCTTTACCCTGGACCTTTGCCTTACTGTCGGTGAGCTCTTGTAAACGAGCCTTAAGTTCGGACACTTCTTCCTTGTGAATTTTCCTCTCGAGATCAAGACGGTTTTGCCACAAATCATCCTTGCGGCGGGCATCCTCGACAAGTCTATCCATTTGTTCCCCCAAGGCTCTTATTATGTTGAAGAGCCTTTCGTTGGACACGGAGATGTTCTCACCCTTGTTGCCATTGGAAGCCATTGGACCTATTAAGAGAACACGGTCGATCTTAGGTTGGCCCCAAAAATATATTTTGAGTAAAATAATTAACCCACAAACAAGAAAACACTCAACCACATAAAGAAAAATGACTCTTCTTTTTTTTATTATTTACAAAAGTCGGAAGGACGCGATCCTTTTTGGGGTTTCTAGAAAAATAATGGAATCGTCACACTAGTATATAGACCTTCTCGCGGTCCCATATACTCATCGGATTCCACCACGCTTGTGAATCCTACATGTGTCGGGATTAAACTAAATTAATGTAGTAAATCATACATGCGGGGACGGATTTTTTATTAGCGTCCATTATAACCACTTTGGGACGGAGTTTTATTTCGTCCAAAACAACGAGTGGCATGTATGATTTGAAGACATTAGTTTAGGGAAATCTCGGCACATGGAAACCGACTTGAGTCACGGAGTGTTAGACCCTAACTAGAATTGTGTGGTTTGTGCTCGGCTAAAGAGAGGCTTAAAGGTCACCCCCGGCATGTAGTCGTGAACTACGCCACGGGCTGAGGTTTACCGCTTCGAAAGAGTCAAGGTCGAGTGGAGCTTGAAACTTCCTAGGACGGGCCTCGACGGGTTTGGGGTTGGACTTGTGCGACTCGATAGTGAGCAGTTGATAAGAATTATGTGCACGTAGTGTGAGGTCTAACAAGTGACAAAATATTTTTTTTTTCAAAGGAAATAAAAAAAACAAATAAGCACATAATTTACAACTTTCGAATCATCCGTGTGACCGATAAAAATGAACAGGAAATAAAAGCTGTTCTGTGCAGGCCCGATGCCCACACACTGTCAAAATTTTCCATTCTGTTCACTGTTTCTGTTTCTGGGAAATGCCCAGAAGCGCGCGCATTCAGATGCCTACTTGGGAGGCGCGCTAGTTAGAGTGAGAGAAGTGGAGGCGCCCGCTTCTGGGCAGTACCTGCAAATCAGTGGGTTCAAGGGATTGCCTTGACCCTAAATTATAGTACTTTTTCCCCTGCAGTAAACGTTAGCACAGAAACATGGAATTGAAGGACAAGATGGAAGGTGGGTGATTCTGGTAATAAGGGTCGGACGCGCGCGCTTTAGGCCAAGAAGGCCGGAGGCGCGCGCTTCCTACCCTTTTTACCAGAATGCCCAGAAAACAGATATAAGAACACCAAAAATGAAAAACGCAAGTTTAACCCTCTACATCCCCAGCGGAGTCGCCACTGTAGATACCCCGGGGGACCACGACTTGGCTAGAGCGCGTGAATTACCTAGGATGTCTACTTGATTTTAAGAGTCGCCACCTATGTTTTAGAGGAACATAAGAAAAGCCTAAAAAGAGCCAATTTTATATACAAAACCAGAGATTCGGGAAAAGATGGGTTCGGGGGTTAGGTGACGGAGTGGGAAGTACTTAAACACCCACTCCGCCCCGCTTACGCGGGTCTTGCTACTTTTGGTGTTCTAATGCTAAATGTCCTTCAATTAAATAAATAGTTCTAACAATTATAACGGAAAGAAAAGGGGAAAATAAAAAAAAAATTGTTTAATTTTATTAATTTATACTAAAAGATTACATGTTAAACTATTATAACAATTATAATAAAATAAAAGTGGGGGGATTTAAAGTAGAGTTGGAATGTAGGGAGATAACCTTAACTAACTTCAATATGTGAAGTAGTCACATTGGTTATGTCCCATTAATGGGGATTGCATACATTTAAGAAGAAGAAAATAGAAGAAAAATGAAGTTGTACCTTAAGAAGAGGACTTCAAACGTGGACTTGAAAATGGTGTTTTGTTGTGGAGAAATTGTTGTAGAACAATTTTATGTAGGTCTTGTTACGAAGAACTCTTGTTGGGAGAATTTGTGTAGAGAATTGTGTATAGTGTGTGTATAGAGAAAATTCAAGTCTAAAAAATGAGGTCCCTTTCCAAGGTAGGAGATGATGGTTTTTATAGGTAAAATTAGGAGGGAAAGGTTGGAGGGAAATTGGTCAATCCATGTGAAATGGAATTGACCAATCAAGAAAAAGATAAATAAAAGAATTAATGAAAGAAATAAAAGAAGATCAAATAATAATAAAATGAAATTTTGTTTTTATGAAGAATGGCTAGAATAAAGGATTTGGGAGTTATGAAATAAGGGGGAATGAATGTGGATGTAAAAAGGAGGTGTTTGTGATCAAGAAGAGATTTTCTAAATAAGAAAATGGAGGGAAAAATGGTGCTATCCGTTACTGCCAAAGTGGGAAGCGCGCGGGTCCGGCCTATTGGACCAAATGTGCGCGCGCCCCATGACTATTACGGGAGGCGCCCGCGGGTGAGAATAACAGAATGACAGAATGACTCTAAAAGTTAACTATGTTATGCAGTTTAGTCCAAAACTAACGGAATCAGTTAGGAACTTAACAGAAGTAGCAGAAATTAACAAAAACAAGTTAACTAAAAATATTATGTATGCAATCGGGGTGAGAGGTCCAAAGCGGGGTGTTTACACATATAGATACCTGAAGTCGACGCAGCCTTGCTGCCCTTCTTCTTCTTTTGCTCTTCCAAGAAAGCCTTGCAATTACGTTTCCAATGACCAATTTCTTGACAATGGAAACAGATTGCATCCTTTTGTGAATCGGGTTTTGCCTCAGAAGCCTTGGCAACCGTTGCCTTGCTTATCTTGGGTTTGACAACTTTTGCCTTACCCTTTCCTTTTGCACTAGCCTTCTTTCCTTCATGAACCAAGAGTACAGGAGAACCTTTCTCCACAATCTTCATCTCCGCAGTTTTAAGCATCCCATGCAACTCGGAGAGATTCTTATCCATTCCATGCATGTTATAATTCATAACAAACTGATTATAACTTTTAGGCAATGAATTAAGAATGAGATCCGTGGCTAGCTCCAATGGGATTGGATAGCCAAGTTTCTCAAGATGCTCCACATAACCTTTCATTTTAATCATGTGAGGACTTACTTGTTGCCCTTCACTCATTTTGCAAGAAGTGAATGCAACAATGGTCTTGTACCTCTCTTGCCTAGCTTGCTCTTGAAACATGGCTCTTAACTCCACGCCTATCTCATAGGCTTCCAAATGTTCCAAACTTTGTTGGAGTTTTGAGCACATAGTAGCAAGCATGAGACAACTCACATCTCTAGAATCATTACGATGTTTCTTGTAACTGTCTCTTTCTGCCCTAGGGGCAGTAGGTTCTGGTTCAGCAGGAAGTGGCCCATCGAGAATGTACAACCTATCTTCTTGCCTTAGAATAATTCTTAGGCTACGGATCCAATCCATAAAGTTAGTACCATTCTCTTGGAGCTTATCCTTCTCAAGGATCGATCGCAACGAAATTGATTGAGTGTTGTTAGTCATTATCTACAATTATGCAAAATTTCCAAATTTAATAAGTACCAATTTCATTAAGGAAATAAACAATGTATTTTCTCAAAAATACTCCCACTAAATTATATAACCTTTTTATACATCCAATGTATAATATAATTTAAATGGGTTAAGATCCAACTTTAATTCAACTTCAAGTCCGCTAGGGCGGATTACATAAATCAAATTAATTAGGTAGACAACTCTTGTCAATCATATATCATATGACTCTTAGTTCCTTTTATGAGATTCTTTAAGAAATCCAATTTCAAAAACATGTTAAATCTCATCTTTGCCTAGGCCCAAAACTGTTTTGACGCCTAATTAAGTCCAACCATTTTAAACGTAGAGTTAATGTGTCTCGCTAGGGCGTGCCCACATTATCTATCTTGCTCATACATAAATAAAGTCAATGCATCTCGCTAGGGCGAGTCTACATTAAAATCACCCACGTATTAACAAGTGTTTTAATCATGGCATGGCAATAGAGGACTTAAAACTTTCTTTGAAGGTTCATCACACATAGCATACAACACATTTATGAGCACAAAATATAAACATGTTACGCATCAAGTTTAGCCACTAAATTAATCTCCATTAATTTAAGCATAATATTTATATGTCATCAGTTTCTCTATAATTATGAGGATGAGACTATTTCAATTTTGGTTATTATCTCCAAATCAAGACAACAAAAAGTGCGGCCGAAACTAAGCCATAAGGCATCCATAATTCCGCACTAATTCAAGAAACCAAGAAAGTAGTCCATGTGGCCGAAACTAAGCAATATATGGTCTCGATGAACGTAGGCCAATTGCATCCACAAATTCACATGGATCTCCAATCTTTGAATCAAGAAATTTGTTTCTCAATTTTAGCAATTATGAACTCTTCATAATTCTAACTTCGCTTTATCTTTGAAACTTTGATTGCGATCAAGTTTGGGAAACACAATCTCGATGAACGTAGATTAGCCACCCATACCTTGAACCAATCTTAGAATCACAAGACTAAAATAAATAGGAAAATCAAACCCCAAGATCCACACCCAAACCAACTGCCCAAAACCCATTCTAGATCAGCAGTTCTGGCCGGTCTTGTCACTGGTCTGGTCGGACCCCATCAAAATTCCAGATTCGGACCAAAAACTAAAATTCAGAATCCTGACAACTGTGCGGCCGCCCAAGAAAAACTGTGCGGTCACCCATACTTGTGCGGCCGCCCAAGGTTTTCTGTGCGATCGCACAGTATCATCAGAATGAATTTTTAAAGTTCAAAAATTTGTCTCAAAATTGTTTTTCCCCGATTATCAAAACTTTGATCCAATCAAAATTAATAATCAAACAATTCAGAATCCATCATAATTTTTAGTGCGATTGAATAGTGCGATTAAAGTTGTAAAACAATAAACTACATAAAATCATATAACACATAAACATCATATATCCAATATTTATATCATGCTAGGCACATAAACAATTTATATACACACAACATGATCTAGGTATTGAAATAATCAACATGAACGGGGCTCTGATACCACTGTTGGGTTTCGTAGTAACATGCGCAGCGGAATATAGCATTTAAAATTTTATGAAACCCAAAGCCCATAGATCCATTCATATGATTAAATCAAATACTTGCAATATGAATACAAGAAAACTAACCCTTGATGACTTTGAATTTGGTCTTTGATCTTGGTGGAGAAATTGAAGCTTTAATCACAAACAAGTAAGAACACGAACTTTGAAGATTATGAGCTTCACCCTCTAGCGGTATCCACACCTTGAACGAATATCAAGAACACTTGATCTTGGTTGCTAGACCAAAATTGTGAAACACGTTTTCACAATTAATATGAACTATATGGAATATTATTTGTGTATTATTTTGTTCTTCAATCTAGGATGTCTTAGAACAAAATAAAACTCTTTCAAACTCTTTGGATACTTGCACAAAGGCTAGGGTTGAGTTCTGGCCGAATTTGGCTGTTTATATACAAGTTAGACCTATTCCAAATAGGAAACTTGTGTCAAAACCCGTCCAAAATTCTTTTCCTAATTAAATCAGGAAATATGTCCCGACTTACTGTGCGGCCGCCCAAAATCAGGTGTGCGGTCACCCAAACATGTGCGGCCACCCAGCCTGGTTTGTGCGGTCGTACACCAGGATCAGAGAGCCTTAATTTCCAATATAGACCTTTTAGGATTCGTTCTATTGTGTGTGACCCTCTAGGATTATACTAAGTTGGCAATGGGTTCAAACATGAATCCATAAGATATGATTAGGTTCTAGCAAACCGTCATACCTACCCAAATAGTATAACTAGATACAAGTTCGCATTCCTTTAGAATATGTCACAATCCCTTTGTCCACGATCTCATTGAACACAAGTCATGGTCAAACGGTCAACTTGTTTTTGTTCAATACTTTCTCGATTCCGAATATGTTGATAATCCAAATGACATTGATCTAATCAATTCATTTGAGTCCGGTCGAACATTTTCATCAACATCATTCCTACGAGAGGCCTAAGCTTGAGATCTCTCCGAAGAGGGACAAATCCATTTAGCTTATTATTCTTCCCTATGTGAATCCGATTATACCAATCATACCCTTTATAACTACCCTGTTAAAGGTAGCGTTTGAATATGTCAAACATAATGTTCATCAAGTGGAAGACTATAATAACTTCATGTCTAAGGATTCGAATGACATAACTAATATGAGATATATGTACGACATAGACCATGACATAAATCTCATACGGCGGGTCATGTCCAGTACTTTGTTCCAAACAATTACCCATAAATCTAACATGATCATCCCATGATCATTTAGCCTTTATACTAGTGCTTAACAAGTACTAGGGACGGAGATTATTATAAGTAATCATGAAGAACAATAATAATCAAAACATCTCTTTATTGATATGAAATAAATGATAACAATTACAATGTTTATTAAACGTACCTAGGGAACCACTACCAACAGGAATAATCTTATAAAAGGACTTCCCAAGGTTGCTGATCATCATGACAAGAAGTGCGCCGCGTGTCAACTTGGCAAACAACCGAAAAAGTCTTTCTCCAGCAAGACCAATCCCTCAACTACTAGATGTTTGCAACTGCTGCAGATTGATCTATTTCGACCATTCACCACCGTAAGTATTAGAAGAAACAAGTATACTCTAGTTGTGGTGGATGATTATTCAAGATATGCATGGGTGGAAATGATGATCTCAAAAGACGATTGTTATGACATTTTGACCACCTCATTCAGACTGCTCCAAACCCAAAAAGAAGATGACATTGTTAGTGTTCGATCTGACAATGGAACAGAATTTAAGAACAACGGTGTTGCTCGATATTGCGATGATCATAGGATAGATCACAACTTCTCAACCGCTGGTGTTCCTCAACAAAATGGTGTTGTGGAAAGAAAGAATAGGATATTGATTGAAGCGGGAAAGACGATGATAGCTGAAGCTAAATTGCCTAAGTACTTTTGGGAAGAAGCTATCAACACAGCATGTTTTACTCAAAATCGTTCCCTCATCAACAAACTTCACAACAAGACTCCGTATGAACTTTGGCGTGGTAGAACTCCCAATATTGCATTCTTCAAGATCTTTGGTTGCAAATGTTATATCCTCTACAACGGAAATGA
Organism: Campanula takesimana; assembly: GCA_026119855.1. Taxonomy (NCBI): domain Eukaryota; kingdom Viridiplantae; phylum Streptophyta; class Magnoliopsida; order Asterales; family Campanulaceae; genus Campanula; species Campanula takesimana. The sequence continues at coordinate 124,647 of JAOWBW010001553.1, read as the reverse complement.
ACATAGAGGTAAATTCGATGCCAAAGCCGACAAAGGTATTTTTGTTGGGTATGCTAAACATTCTAAAGCTTTTCGCGTTTTTAATAGATCTACCTTAGTGATAGTTGAATCTATACATGTTACATTTGATAACATTCTCTCCTTGAGCCACATTTAGCTCCAAATGTTGCTGATGATTCTGTTGAGCTAAATGAAACAGGTGCTCCTATTTATGATGCGCCTACACTTGAACAGAATCTATCAACTCAAGAAAATTCATCTACATCAAATGTGCCTAATTCCTTATATGGCGCGCCAAATGAATCATCAGCTGCGCCTCCTTCTAATGTTGCACCTCTTGATTCTTCTCACGCGCCTATATCTTCTGCTGCATCTGGTGTTAACCCTAGTTTCAATTCTGAACCAGCTCATCCCCCAAATTTTGATGATTTTGAATCTGGTGAAGATGTACCAATTGAAGACCTTCAAGTTACTACGACTCAACCTAACTTACCTCCTGAAATTCGTGAAGTTAGAGGTCACCCAATCAATAATATTATTGGTGATCTAAATGTTGGTGTTCGTACAAGGAGAGATACAAACTTTGATGCTTACACTGCTTTTATCTCTCAAATTGAACCAAAGAAGGCTGATGAAGCGCTCCAAGATCCGAATTGGGTTGTTGCAATGCAAGAAGAACTCAATCAATTTGAACGATGTAAGGTTTGGACTCTTGTTCCAAGACTAAATGATCAAGGAGTGATTGGTACGAAATGGGTGTTCAGAAACAAGATGGATGAGAATGGAACCATCACAAGAAACAAAGCAAGATTGGTTTCTCAAGGCTATAGGCAAGAATAAGGCATTGATTATGATGAAACTTTTGCGCCCGTAGCAAGACTTGAAGCTATCAGATTATTTCTAGCTTACGCCGCTCACAAGAACTTCAAGCTATATCAAATGGATGTGAAGAGCGCGTTTCTAAATGGTGAACTCCAAGAACAAGTCTACGTAGCTCAACCACCTGGGTTTAAAGATTCACGATTCCCAAATCATGTGTACAAACTCCAGAAAGATTTGTATGGGCTCAAGCAAGCACCAAGAGCATGGTACGATACACTATCAAGGTTTCTCATTGAAAAAGGCTTCACTCGCGGTAAAATCGATACAACTCTTTTCATTTCCAAACATAATGGTCATAAATTGCTTGTTCAAATTTATGTTGATGATATTATGTTTTGTTGAGTTATGAGGATACTAGGTACAAAAGTTAAATCAATTTTAAAGTTTCAAGGAAACAATGGTGCGCCTAAATCCTACGCGCCCCATTCACTCATTGCGCGCCTAAGTGACTACTGCGCCTGAATCATTCTGCGCGCATAGATGATTAATGCGCCTCCCTAGCGCCCATTAAATATTGTGGCTCAATAAATGCTATCAAAATTTAATATTTCAATGATTGAACGTATTCAATTTTCACAAGTACCAGGTATGTTAATTCTGTTCATTTACTATGGAGAATCTTTGTCTTTTGACATTCCATGATTGTTCAAGGGTACTTGTGCAATTAATTTTTTCCTCGTTTTTCGTTTTTCAAAAATTTTATTTTTTGGGGATATATTTCTTGCACCCCAAACTTACACCAAAACAGATGTTTTTGGGGTTTGTGCAAAAATTAGTCAAAATTGCTCATACACTTATAGAGAAAGTGGAGCAGTTTTTCTTTCCCCAAAATGTCACATCGATGTACCTTGTGTCATTCGACATTTATGGAGCCGTCATTTCAAAATTTGCCCCTCATTAATGCTCCGTCCTTTCTTTGCCATATTGAGCCAAAATTTTCTTTTCCTCATTAATTTTCCGTCTCTTCGCCTTCTAATTTTCTAGAAAACCAAACCTATATATTAACCTACCCCCTCACCTTTTTCATTTTCATCATTACCTCTCTCTCTTTCTCCAGTCTTTCTTCTCACTCTCGGTTTCTCTCTCTATTTCTCTCACTTTCTTCATATTTTCTTCTCCATTTTTCTCTCTCTCTCTATATATATATGGGTCCTAACGTTCTACAAAGACTCTTCAAGATGAAATGGTATGAATTTTTAACCTTAATCTCTTTAATTTTCTGCATATCTTTATTTTTTTTCGTCTTTCTGAGTTCTCGTCTATTTCAAAACCGAAAATCCCATTTTTCTTGATAAAACTTGTTTCGATTCTCAGTTTTCAAAATCGTTTGTTAGGTTTTGTTCGTTTTGTGTTTTAGGATCTTTATAACTAAACTTATCAACGATCAATACGGTATTTGTTGCGAATCTGAAGATTTTTCATTTTTAGACTTTTCAAATTTTTGGATCTTTGAATCCATTTTCTGGATTTGTTGTTGATTTTTACTTGTTTTGGTTTACATATTTGTGATCCTTGTCTTCGTGCGGTCATTTTGACATATTGTGTGCTTGATTTGGTGAAGTTTCATGAATTATGTGTTCTTGGTGTTCTTGGTGTTCTTCGAGCACTCAAGACATGTTCTTCGTGTTCTTCGTTATTCTTTGCATGTTTTGCGTTTCAAATTTTCAAAACTTGTTTTTCAAAAATTTTCATGTTTGATTCTTAATTCCTTCTTGTTTATGACTTTTGCTTGTTTGTGTGTTTTTAGGCTAAGTTTAAATTATTTACATAGTTATGCGCTTGAATATGCATCCATGCGCCTAGTGTGATTATGCGCCTATTGATATTATGCGCCTCAAAGTGGTTCATGCGCCTAACATGTGTATGAGCCTCTAGCTATTACAAATGTTATGCGCCTCAATCCTTTATGCGCCTAATAACATTATGCGCCTAAACATCTTACGCGCCTCAAGTCATACTTAGTCAAATTTTTCTATGTTTTTAATTTTTCCTTAGTATTTTTCATAGAAACATAATATGCGCCTTGTATTCCTATGCGCCTTCCAAATTTCATGCGCCTACTATAATCATGCGCCTTGACTCATTGTGCTCTCTTATGCACCTATGACTCTCTGCGCCTAATTATCCTATGTGCCTCAAATTTCGTATGCGCCTCGTCTATACTTTGCTTATTTTATGTGTCTATGCGCCTAAATTTATTTCTAACTTAAATCATTTATTTTGTAGGATATTGCAAATTTTAGACCTGGTGAGACGATTGATCTTACTGAGCTTTCACTTGATCCAATAGGGCTTGAAATCATCTCAACCCATCACACTGCTGGACTTACTCCACTATTCACGCTAGAACAACCATTCTATTCTCCGCTCCTTATTGATGAATTTTTCTCAACCGCTGCTCTAGTTGAGACGCCAGCTGATGGATACATGCGCTACAGGATATGCGCCACTGTTCACAATGTTGCTATAACTATCTCTATGGGCACAATCAAGAATATAGTGAGTTTCAGCACTACTGGCCCTCAGAGTGTTTCAGGACAAGCAAACACCTACTCTGTAGCCGCGCAGAACATTGTTGCGCATACTTTTCTCAAAATTCCTACCCTTCTGAATAACATCAAAAATGTGTTGAGATTAGGGATGGTGGTGATCTGCTCACTCATATAGCGCATCTTGTTGATACTTCGATCGTGTTCAAAACCGAAAATGTGAACAGATTTACTATAGAGCAGTGGGAGTATAATGCTGCCATCATGGGAAAGGCTAGGTTGAATTGGCCTCTGATTTTGTTCAAGACTTTGTCGGAGCAGATAACCAAATACAACAAGAACAAAGCTGAAGGGAAGACCAAATTTAAAACTCATTGCAGAATCCTTACCAAAATTTTCCTAACCTACCCTGCCCTTGCTCAATTTCTCAATGAAAACCTAGCTTACAAGACTGATGATGTACCAGTTTTTGGTAAAGACGGCTTGGTTCTGAAAAGGCGCAGGAAGCGCATGGCAAAGCGCGTGCCTAGGGTTAAAGGTGCTCAGTTGGTTGATGAAGCCACTGAGTCAGATGAAGGAAAAGATGATGGTGCTGAAGACCGCGCAGCAGATGGCGCAGAAACTGCAAATGCTCCTAGCGCTGGAACGAGCGCAGGAAAAGATAAAGTAAAAGGGATTGAAACTGTGGTTGAAAGAGAAGCCAGACCACCTAAGCGCCCCCAAACTGAAAAGGATGATCAGGAAGCTATCAAGCGCGCTCAGGCAGCCAGTTTGATTGAAGCGCAGAGAAAATGAGATGAAGACTATCAAATCAAGCAAGCTGCTGAATTAGCCAAGTTAGAAAGGTGCAAAGGCGCAGGATCTAGCGCTGATGTACGTGCCCCTCCCCCTACTGCGCCTCCTCCTTCTGATCGTGCGCCTCCTTCAAAGACTTCAAAGAAGACTTCTACTGCGCCTATCAAGGAAGTTCCTATTGTGCCTGCTCCAGTCATTAAACCAACTTCTGTCTCACTCACTGCTGATCAACAGAAACTCAGAGATCAAATATCTACTGAGTTATTTGGAAAATTAAGTGAGGATCGAGTTGAGGGGGAGCCAGAACCTTTAATCACGCGCAAATCTACTCGTGCGCGTGTGCCTCCTGAGCCTCTACTTACTACAGAAGATCCCAGTTCAAGTGATGAATACCTTCCTTCTCCTCCTCATAAAACAACTCCTATTTCTTCACCAACCAGGCGCCCTGATACTACTGCGCCCCAATCTCACGCGCCTCATCCTCCTAATGCTGATTTGGGTGTAGTTATTTCTATGCTTCAACAACTTCATGAAGGCCAAGCTTGAATTGAGTCTCAGTTAGAGCTTCATACTTCAATGTTAACCAATCAAGCAGATGAGATTGCTGCCATTAACGGGGAGATTACGCGCATTGGCGCTGACATCAGGGACAAGCATTTTCTAACCCCTCAGCAATGGAGTGATACTATCGCGCAAATGAATGATTTATTCAAAACTCACTGATGGTCAAGCTTTCATAGACGCTATTAAGCAGGTAGAGACCAGTGTGGCTGCAGACATTAAGAAGTTGCTTGACATAGTCACTGGTGAAAGTGATAAGTTAGTGAATGTGATGGACAAGCTGAAAGAAATCAAGGATGAGCTTGAGAATGCTCCGAGCGCACATATAGATACCGCGCCCTCTTCTGCGCCCTCCTCTAGCGCCGCACATTTTAACTCTCGCTCCCTACTCTCAAAGTTAGACGTTTTGAAGGAGTTGATTGTTACTCATTTTAATGCTGCGCATTCCAGTGTAGATAGGCGCGCAGAAAGAACTTCTGCTAATATTGTCACTGCGCAAGCTGCTGTTGAAGCTAACTTTCAAATTGTTGCAGAAAATCTCTCTCAACAGCAAGCCATTTCTCAACGCACCATTGATGAGTATCAAAACATCAATGTTGATCATCTGTGCTACATTAGAGATGGTGTCACTGACACTCATGGTGTTGTAAACCGTTGTCACCAACTTTCAAAGCAAATCCAGCGCTCCGTGAAGGAGATTGAAGAAGGTTTGAAGGAAGACGATGACGCACCTCCTCCCAACCCTTAGTTTTTATTTTGTTTGTAAGTTTTTAGAACTCTTGTGATAGAAAACCTTCTGTTAGTGATGTAGTGCTTATGTGTTTTAGCACTTTTTGTCTTTGTTCTTTTAAATACTTGAAAACTGTAACTCCTATATTTCGAGTATTAATGAGAACAATGCATCACTTATTATCAAACCTTGTTCACTCAAACTTCTTGTTTGTAGAACAATGAATCTATTGTTTAAAATCATATGCATCATATTTGTACTGTTTCATATTTCATGCATTGAGTTTAAACTTTGTTTAAACACATTTCAAACGAAAACTCATATATCATTTTGAATGTGTTAAACTGTTGTTTCTATCTTTCCATTTGTTATGTTCTATCTTTATTGGAATAGATTAGAAATCTATATCTTGGACTAGTGTGTACATTAACTTGAGACATGATTTACCAATTTCATTTATTTGGACATGTTTTTATCAAGTATAATGTTTGTCCCTGATATAGTAGGTAATGGCATCAATCAAATAAGGGGAGATTGTTGGGTATGCCCACTTATATCTCAGTTTCAATGTAATAGGATTGATTAGATTTGATTGATCCATCACCTAAGTTTTATTTCATGGACTTTAGACCCATATGTAAGAAGTATTTATACTTCATTTTTTAGGTAGTCCATTGTACTAGAATAGGCTTAGGAATAGGGCGAGAATGTCAAGTTTGCAGAAATATCACAAGTTGATTTGAGCTATGCGCCATGCGCCACCTTCACCTTTGCGCCATGCTCCTATCCAGCGCGCGCGCATAAGGTGATGCGCCTAGTTATGCTACGCGCCCCAAAAGCTCAATGCGCCTCATTGTTAAATGATTTAACACTCAGTGATTTATTGAAGACATGAAGACTTGAAGAAATTCAAACTACGCCAATGATCCAACGGTGGAAAAATAACACGTATGCACCCATATCTAAGGTCACCTGTCCATAACGGTCATATTTGTGTTATGTGTCTAACGGCTATAAAAGGACACGTGCTCCACTCAATGAGTGACATCACATCTGTCCTTTAACCTTATCCACAAGGGATTTCCAACAGCTAGTTTTTTGGGATCTACTATAAATACCCCATAACTTCAAACGTTTTGAAGTTGCTAAGAATCTCAGAATTTCTCTCTCAAGCATTTGTTGAAGATTTGAAGATTGCCTTTAATTTTCCAGAATTCTCAAGAACATCTTCATACCTTCATCCGTAGCCCAGATCCTCAAGCAAAAACACTTTAGTTTTCTTGTGCTCTCAATTTCAAATATCTAAAGAGCCTTGAATCTAAAATCACACACGCACCTCTTTAAGTTTGATCACTTAGATGTTTCTTTTAGAGATACACCGGTTATTGTCTAGGATTTGTTCTTTCATAGAATATTAGATCTTGAGTTAGTGTATAAGCTCAAATGATTGTAATTTGTAACACTCTATCATTATATAAGATCTCCATTAGAAATCCAAGACTAACCATCTTGGTAGAGGACGTAGATCATTTTCCCGATCGAACCTCTCCAAATAGCGCGCATTAATTTCTTGTCATTACTTTCAAGTTATTATCTTATCTCACTATTTGCTTGTTTAATCATTGTAGATTGATTGGATTGAATTGTGTTGTGTTTGTTATATCAATTGCCTAAGTTCCTTATTTCACCCACTTTGAGCCAAAATACTTAGAGTGTGTGTTGCGCCCCTTTTAATCATTTGCGCCTACTTTACTTAACTATTCCGATGTACATTTCACTCACTCACTTAGGCGCATTTCATAACGCTTATTTGATTAAGTGCGCATTTGCCATTGAATTTTCAAGGGTACGAAAAGAATTTTAAAACAGCTATTCACCCCCCCCCCCCACTCTAGCTATTTTCCATACCCTTGTTGCCCTTTGGGACCAACAGAAACCCCGTATGTTAGTGTCCGCAACAAGAAGGTGGGAGAACCTAGCACCGAAATCAAAGATCACAAAATGGCGACTCAATCATGGCATACATCGACCAACACTTCAATGGGCTCAATTTGGGGAAACGCTCCGATACAAGCCTTTGTCAATCATCAATTCTCATGAGCACAATAGCCGCTCTCCCTGAAAAATTTAAAATGCCCGACATTAGCAAGTTCAAAGGCAACTCTTGCCCTATGGCCCACATTGAAACTTACATATGGGCCATGGTTCCAAGAAAGTCTCCCAAAGGTGATGGCACAATTTTTTCCACTTACTCTCGAGGGGGCCGCAAAAGATTGGTATGCAACTCTCCCGCATACCATCCGTATTGATTGGGATGCCACCATGCTTGCCTTCAAAACTAAATATCAAGGCAACACTATTCACCACCCAATAAAGAAGGAGCTTGAAAGTACCACCTAAAGGGACAATGAGTCCTTTATTGATTTTACAAGGAGATGGAATGATAAACTTTCCGAGATAGTGGAAAGGCCCAATACGAAAGAGCAAATGCAAATCTTCCTCAAGTGTCTCAAAATTGATCTCCGCACCCACCTAAGTGGGGCTTGCTACTCCGACTTTGCTCAAATGTATGAAGCGGGGGTCCGAATTGATGACTTTCTCAAAGAGGTCAAGAAAACCACTCCAAGATTCAGCTACAAAGCCGCCTCTGATTCAACAAAAGAGGCCTCCGTCAATGTCGTCACCACCGACAAAGGGAGCTACAACAAAGTCCCTACGCCCCAAGGCAAAAAGTTCCAAAATGATCGTGTCTACACTCCGCTCCAAGGCATGACGCTAACCGAGGCTTTCGAGGCTCTCAAGGACAAAGGGAAAATTACTCCTCTACAAGGGTACAAGCCCAAAATGATCACCGCCAACCATGCTCATCATAAGTGGTGCGGTTATCATCAACATAATGGCCATGTTACCGAAGAATGCTTCAGCCTCCACAACATCGTCCAAGACCTCATCGACAAGAAATAGTTCATAGTTCCTAGTGAGGGTGATGTTCATGTAATAGAGCTAGGAGATATTAACGAGACCACTCATTCAATTCCAATTGTGAATGAGGGCTCTAATGTTATGAATGAAATTGACAATTCTTGTTATGTTATAAATTATGATGAGATAATGAGGGAAGTATTAGAGAATAGGAAAAATAAGCAAAACGGAAGCGTCAATATGCTAACTCGATCCGGCATGGTCATAGCAAGCAATCCCAACGCTTCTGCAGCTAGCACCTCTTCTCCAAGGTCATAAACTCGCGATGCACCCGAAGATCCTTTATTAGTTCAACTCAAGAAGACTCAAGCAAATATATCCATTTGGGACCTCATCGCATCTTCAAAGAAGCATCGAGACCTCGTCATCAACAACCTCGACGATACATCAATCTCTCCTGACATAACTCCCGAAGACCTTACTGCTATGATAGGCCACATACACTTTGGCAATGTCATCACATTTGCCGACATGGACCTTCCACCATTTGGGTCCAACCACAATGAGGCCATCCATCTCAAAGTAAGAGTAAGAGGGAGACCAATTTTAAGGGTTTTGGTCGAAGGTGGTTCCGCACTCAACCTAATGCCTAGCCGAATCATGGGCATATTGGGGCTTAAAAATTAGGATTTACAACCCTCTAGCCAAGTGATCTGAGGATACGACAGCACCGCCCCGCACAGTAATGGGCATGATAGAAGTGGACAATGAATTTGGGAGCATGGTTATGTTCGTCCTGTTTCAATTACTCTGTATCCCCGCCTTATTCAATCTGCTTTTGGGCCGACCATAGATACATAGCTCCAATGTCGTCCCCTCCACTCTCCATCAATGTGTCAAGATCTGAAATGGGAGTGAATTAGTGACCATCATGGCCGAAAATGTCACTATCCATAAGAATGGGGGACAACCCGTCCACCAAGTTCAACATGGGTTAGAAGACTCTACTCTCTCCGGCGTCTCAATCAACGCCATTGACAAAGAAAGGGGAAATGAGACATGGACCCCTAGTAATCACAAAGTCCTCCGCATGATGAGAAGAATGAACTACTTCCCCGATTTAGGTCTAAGGAGGTACCAACAAGGAAGAAAGAAACCCGTGGAGGTTCCTGTTGTCACAAACAAGTTTGGATTGGGTTATGAGCCTTCCGAGGATGACATAAAGAACGAGAAGGCCCAAACTCTCAAGGAATGCCGTTGCTATGAAATCCCCAATTTAAGGCCTTATCGCAAAACATTGAATGGTTACTTTGTCTGCCAAGGGGAAAATGTCTCATACATGATCTTTCCCGAACCATAGGTCAACAACAAGGGCATCAGAAAACCCGGTCTCAAAATCTTTACCGATTGTGAAATCAAGAAGCGTGAAGAAGAACCTACTCCGATTTCACCCCGAGAAAGGTGGGGAAAGAAAGTGACTTTCGAGACCGAGACAGAAATTACCGTGGGGGAAGAATTGGCTAATCAAGCCTCCATGTTCGAAGAACTTTCCATGATGGACGAATGCCAAGTCAACGCCATCTCCGATGACACCGACATGAGAAACGATCCTATAAGCGAGATCAAACCGAGAACCAAGCTGATTAACAACTGGTATTCAACGAAGGGGCCCATGGTATCTGAGGAATTCTTGATCGAGAAAATGGGTTGTATTCCTCACAAGGAAATGAACGAAGACTTAATGACATTCACTTTCGAGTCTGAGAGTGTTTCCAACAACCTCACCCAAGAGGATGTGGAGGCAATAGCCGAGCGTGTGTTCCCTTTCTTTGCTAACAAAAAATTTGATCTTTCTGAGTACCCCGAGATTGCAAACATCATAAATGATGAATTAACTAATAATGAATTTAATGAACTAGTTAATAATGATTCAAACTATGATGAAATAGACCACAAAAATGAAACATACTTAAATGAATTAGCTCAACAGGTTCGTAGTCGTGGTGAAAATGGTCTAGGGGCTGATGAAGAATTTCATGTCGTTAATCTGGGTACCGATGAAGAGCCAAAGGAAACCAAGATAGGAAGCTTCTTCAAGGGGGAAGAGAAAGACAAATTGACTGCACTTCTCAGAGAGTTCGTGGATGTTTCCGTATGGTCATACAAAGACATGCTGGGTTTAGGCAGAAAGGTCGCCAAGCACAGAATAACGATCAAGGAAGACGCTAAGCCAGTTAAATAGAAACTCATAAAGATCAAGCCCGAATGGTCTCTATAAGTCAAGGAAGATATAGAGAAGCTTCTCAGTGTAGGTTTCATCAAAGTCATCGAATATCCGACTTGGCTAGCAAACGTTGTGATAGTCCGAAAGGCTAATGGCAAGGTCCGTGTTTGTGTAGATTTCCGGGTTTGAACAAGGCTTCCCCAAAGGATGACTTCCCTTTACCCAACATCGACATGTTAGTCGATTCAACTGCTGCCTACGAGTAGAGCCGTCAATTTGGGATCGTACCGTCGACAGGACGTCCCGTCCTGCCATATAAATGGGACGGGATGGGATAGTATATTCTAATCGCGTATAAAAGTGGGACTATTTGGGACATCCCGTTTGGGACGTAGGATAAAGCGGGATGGGACAGAACGTCCCGCATTTTTTTAATTTAAATTTTAATGTTAATTTTTTTTAACCTTAAAGATATTTTAGCACTAAATTTTTAATTTTTTCTTTCAACTATCAATTGTCTTTTTGTATTGATTAAGTTGTTTTACGAAAATAAGAAGTTTTGATCTTGTTACATTGTGAAATATTAATCCTATGTTTTTAATTTAACGTTTTGGCATCATCTCAGTTAGATTTTAGTTTTATAATATTAGCGTCTCTTGTCTCACATTTGTCCCAAATTGTCCCACGTCCCGAGGTAGGATGGGATGGGATGGGGATTTTCCATCCCGCGAAGAATTTGGGACGTCCCGTCCCATCCCGTATTATTGAGGGATTTCATAGTTTCATCCCGTCCCGTCCCGTTTTCCTGAATCGACAGCTCTACCTACGAGGTCCGATCATTTGTGGATGGTTTTGCCGGGTATAATCAGATTCTAATGGCCGAGGAAGATCAACACAAGACTGCTTTCACAACACCATGGGGCACTTTTTGCTATACAGTTATGCCGTTTGGATAAAGGAACGCAGGGGCTACTTATCAAAGGGCCGTGACAGATTTGTTCCACGACATGATCCATGAAGAAATTGAAGTCTATGTGGACGACATGATTATTCACTCGAAAGGAACCGACGGTCAACACTTGATCGATCTCCGCAAGTTTTTTTAAAGGCTTCGACAACACAAAATGAGGCTCAATCCCGCAAAGTGAACTTTTGGGTTATACGAGGAAAAGGTCATGGCTATATGGTCACCGACATGGGAATCAAAGTCGATCCCTCGAAAATTAAGGCAATCATTGGCATGCCTCCTCCGAAGACGCAAAAAGAAATCAAAGGCTTTATGGGCTGACTTCAATACATCAGTCGGTTTGTGCATCAACTTACTTCAATATGCGAGCTAATCTTCAAGTTACTCAAGAAGAATGTGGCTCTAGAATGGACCGATGCATGCCAAGAAGCCTTCAACCAAGTGAAACATTACTTGACGTGCCCTCCAGTTTTGGTTTCGCCTATAAAGAGAAGCCCCACTTGCTCTATCTCACCGTGAATAATGAAGCCCAAGGGTCTATGCTAGCATAAGAGCAACGAGACTCCACAAAAGAAAACGTGATTTAATTCGTTAGTCGCCGATTTCAAGGAGGAGAAAAGAACTACTCCACCTTGGAGAAGTCATGTGCCGCATTAGTTTGGGTCACTCAAAAGCTCAGACACTACATGGAAGCCTTTCAAATCAAGCTAGTAGCAAAAGTGGATCTGCTCCGCTACATTTTCGAGAAGCCTTTCATGTCAACAACGATAGCCAAGTGGTATTTCATGCTCGCCGGTTATGATATCGCTTACGTCACACTCAAATCCATCAGGGGGAAAGTGTTTAGTGATCATCTTGCGGAATTTCCGTGTTACGAAGTGAAGGGGGAAGAGTTAAAATTTCCCGACGAAGACTTAATTTGCACCACTGTTGGTCCTAAAGACACAACAAGGGTATGAAAAGAGGCTAGAGGGGGGGTGAATAGCCTATTTAAAATTATCAACCCTTTTTCAAAATTCAACCTTATGCCTACTCTTGAATTTTGTGGTCAAGTAAAAACCACTAGTTCAAAGTAAAATGCACAGCGGAAGTTTTCGATAAAACGAAGTAGAGTTGGTTTTGAAGTTAAAAACTGGTAGGTAAGCAAATAGTGCGGTCAGCAATATTGCGGTCGGCAAAGATGAAGAATTGAAAGGTTCAATTTGCGGTAAGCAATGCGGCAATGCGGCAAGGTAACCTTGCGGTCAGCTATATGCGGTCGGCAAAGGTTACAGACGAGGTAGGTTGAAAATGAAGTTTTGTGTCAGTGAGTTTTGGCAAAAGATAAGTAGTCAGAAGTAGTAACTTAGGCAATAGGCAAGCAACAAACACAATTCACAATCGTATGATAATCTGGAAAGATCAAAACACTAAACGACAAACAAAGTCAATATGAACAATAAGAACAATTGCAGAAAGTAAATTTGCAGAATGTAAATGACACAATGATTTGGAAAGGTTCGATCTGTTAAAAGATCTACGTCCTTTACCAAGATGGTCAGTCTTGGATTTTGAATGGAGGATATATTGATTCTTCTTGAGTACAAATTACAAAGATGAAGTATAGAATCAACACCTACTTTCTATGAAGAACAAATCCTAGACTTAGACCAGTGTATCCCTAATGATGCAATCTATGTGATTGATCAATCGGGGTGTGTGTGTGTAAAGAATCAAGAGCTCTATATAATCTAAATGATTGAGAGCCTAATAAATCTTTAAGTGTTGCTGGGCTTGAGATTTGATGTTCTTGAAGGCTTGCTGGGGATCTTTGAAGATTTGAAGGCGAATGTTTGAAGATTCAAATGATTCTGGAAATCTTGAGTATGATCTTCAATCACCAAGTATTTCGACAGCAATTTCTCTCTTTGAATCTCAGCACACTTTCAATGAAGAAAGTAAGGACTATTTATAGCCTTTGGTGAGAGAGATAGCTGTTGGAAGATGATGAGCTGTCACATTCTGATTGGAGCTCATATCTTTGTCTTGTAGTTGCAGAAGTTAGTGGTCCAGATGTACTATCTTGTACAACCAAATTCAAATTTGAATTTGCAACGTTCAAATCAAGTTTGTCTTTACTTGGATTTGCGGTTGCCAAGGTATGCGGTCACTAGTGCGGTTACTAGTGCGGTCACTAGTGCGGTCGCCTATGTGCGGTCGCCTAGGTGAGGTTGGCAGACTTGGCCAATTTCGCAGAAGTCTTTCAGCAGCAGCATTTCTTCAAAATTTGAGGGGCTGATCTTCTAAGCCTAGCTAAACTAAAAATGGACTTAACTAATGAAGTTTTAAAACTTCTTACAATTAAACCTAAAGTCCACAAAAAGTAAAATAAGGTTATGGGATCAATCAAATCTAGGTAATAGGAGTGGTTTATAATTTTCATACCCAACAATCTCCCCCTATTTGATTGAGACCATTACCTACTATAACAAAGACTAAATTCATTGTACTTGGTAATAACATGTTTCAAGAAATTAATTTTATTAAGTTCATGCCCCAAGTCAATGCACACACAGTAAGTCAATGTTATAGATTTCTATATTCCTAAAAAATAAAATAAATTCTAAATCTAGGAAATAGAAATAATTTTGATGCAAATCAAAAAGATAAAATAAGTGAGGGATATGAATAGCATCAAACACAAATGTAACTGGTACTCTTAATTAATAAAGCAGTGAAGCATAAGAGTACGAATCCAAAAAAGATAATAGTTGAGTTACAGACCAAATAAGTTAAACATAATTAAAAATTGTCTTAGGCATCCAGCCTATAAAAACAAAACAAACGGTAAGCAAAAGTGGTGCGGTCAGGAGGACGATCGAGAAATGCGGTCGAGGCGGAACGGTCAGTAGAGCGGTCGGCTTACATATCCAAACCAGGAATCTTGACTTCATCTTCAAACTCAGGAATAATGGGGCAAGTGAATGCATTGGCTAGCATGTAGTCAAAGCTATTCACGGTCGGGAAATCAATACTGTTGCCTTCATCATTTTCAGCCTGTGAATGAACATTTCCATGACCAGCATCAGCAACTTGAATGGATCCTTCAGTAACTGCGCTCCCAACTGACTTCTGAACTGATTCTTCTAATGTCTCCAATTTCTTTTCAACAACTTGAAAAGAACCAACAACAGTGTTAGTCAGTTCCTCAATTCTGGTTCCTTGATACTCAAGTGGTGTTTTGAGAGTAGCATATGCAGCCTTGATTGCTTCAAGCTTTTTCTCTTGATTTTCAGTTAGAGCTTCAAGAGAGGCCTTGATTGCAACATCCATACTGTTTTCCAAACTGAATTTGATTTTCTTCAGTTCAAGAGTCAGGTCGTTTTTAACAAAATCCAATTGTTTGTGGACTTCAATGGATGCATCCAAGATTTCACGAGAGAGCCCATGGTTAAGGGCATTGGTTTGAATAGTCAGCGCCTCCTTTAAAAATCGAGGAGTAACCAAGAAATCAGTGGAAAGTGCGGTCGAAGTTGAAACGGTCGGAGGAGTTTGTGCGGCAGGATGAATGGCAGCAGAACTTGAGCTTGTATTTCCATGAACAATGTCTTTCACCGTCTTTGTTATAGCTACTGTCTCCCCCTTAATGGTATCAATCATTTTGGAGGGAAGAGAGCAGAGCTCTAGCTTCAAATCAGCCTGAGTGGACTTAAGATCAATGACCTCTGCGGTCAACTGAGCAATGGCAGATTGGTTTTCAGATTGAAGTTTAGTCAAGGATTGAACTGCAGTCAATAGGGCGGCAACCTGTCCTGCGGTCGCCGGAATGTCATCGTTCTTGACCGGAGAGGGAGGAGTTGGTTTTCAGATTGAAGTTTAGTCAAGGATTGAACTGCGGTCAATAGGGCGGCAACCTGTCCTGCGGTCGCCGGAATGTCATCGTTCTTGATCGGAGAGGGAGGAGTTGGAACATGAGAGTGGGTAGGAGAAACAACAGGGGTGCGGTCGACAGTGCGGTCGGTGGCATCAACCGTGGTGACTTCTTGGGCGGCAGCCTCTGGGCGGTCGAAGGTAGGACTATCAACATTTACATCCCCATCCTTGTCCTTGTCATCACTGTCACCATGTTCACTACCAACATCAACTTGTTTATCAGCATCAATATTATCACCTTCTTCACCACTTCCAACAATTTCAACCTTTGAATCACTTGAAACTTCGTCTTCAGTTTCCTCACTATCTGATTCATCCCTTAGAGAGTAAACTTGTCGTGCAACCTTTTTCAATGTAGGAGCAACATCAACTACATCTGCAGTGGTAAGAGGAGGAGACCCAGTTGGAGTAAAGACTGGAGATGCAGCAACCTTTGCTTTCTTGACAACCTTGACCGGACTGAGGGAGTGAATTCTCTTTTTCTCCCCCTGAACAGTTGCGGTCGAAGGAGTCTTTGAGGGTTTGAGAGATGGTGCGGCAAGTGACTTTAATGATGCGGTCGACTTGCGAGGACGAGAAGTGGAGTGAGTTGATTTAGCGGATGGTTCCTTGAATTTGATACCTACAGCAACTGATGATTTCTTTGCGGTAGGCTCAACAGCAACACCCTTGCCTTTTCCTTTGACCGGGGCGGCAGGGAGATACTCTTCTTCATCGTCGTCATCATCACTAGCGGTCGGCAGAGAAGGTCTGTGTTTGGAAGGAGACTCATATGGCTCATGAGGATCCTTAGCAAGATAGGTCTTATAAAGACGATTTCCAAATCGAGACCGGAAATTTGTTTTCATGGTAGAGATGGTAAAGAGCTTGTTCTTGGAAATGGACAGCAGAAGTTCGCGATTCTTCGCCATGATTTTGCGAATTTCCTTAATGTGAGTCATGAGAAAGGTGATGAATCTGCTGTGAGTGCGGTACTTGATAGTGCCCTTGTCCTTTGCTTTATTGTAAGCAATGATGTTCTCTTTCAGGGCATCATAGATGACCTGACACCAGTCTATGTCCTTACATAAATAAATTGCGGCAGACAAAGTCCATTGGGAGGTATTGAAGTTTGCCTGGTTACCTGTCTTGCAATGAATAGAGTGTCCAACTAGGTGACCGATATGGTACATGACCTCATCAAATTCCTTACGAGGAACTTTGGTGACATGAGTATGACCAACCAAGCGCGTTGCAAGAGCCTTCAATTCATCATCAGCCACGTTCGTGGCATATACAACACCAGACTTCTTTTTGATTCCCACACTTCACCAATATTAACCACATCTAAGGTCATCTCATGACCTTCAATTTTAGCATGAATAAACTTCACTATTTTGCCGTGCTTGGAGCAACCGGTCTCTTCAGTAGCGGTCGCAAAGAACTGATCGACCAAAGCTGGTGCATGAAAGTCTTGGTCAAAGGTAAAGAATGGTAGAATCCCTGTCTTCTCGAATCTCTTGATGAGATTTCTGCCAATAGCATCCTCTTTTAAATCTTCAAGGTCCATTAGAAGACCAGGTAAGAAATGTTTGGTATCCTGAAACAAAAACGAGAAGTTAGGAAAAAGAAAAGTACGTACGGTCACTTGCTTAATAAAACGGCAAGGGACCAGCGGTAGGCGAATAAAGGTAAGGGATTCGCGGTAAGGGAAACCATGCGGTGAGCATATCACGGCAACTAAGGATGCGGCAAGGAAGAACTAACATGCGGTAAGTAAATATACGGTCAAGCATATGCGGTCGACAGAATAAGATGACAAACAATGAATTGGAAAGAGCATGTGGTAAGACATAATTGCGGTAAGACATACGATCGACACACATAGCAAGAAATTGAAAGACAAGGAATTTTTTAAAGAGGGGAGTTTCAGAAAACCAAAACACACACAAACACCTTACCAGTGTGTGTAACGAAGTAAAATGGATCAAAAAGGTAAGTTCTCAAGAACACGAAGAACAGTCCCATGAACACGAAGAAGAACACTGTAGCTTAAACCCATAAATGACGAACAGTGCCAAAAATTCGAGAAAAAAAAATTATATAGAATGCCTCGAAAAACCCGATTAAAGCCGAAAATCACATCAATTTCAAGAAATAATCATCCAAAATACACGAAATCGACGAGAACACAAAAAGGGGGGTCCGAAACCCGGAAACCCAGTTGGGTAAAAACAATGGAAAAATGGCCTAAGAATCATGAAATATCACATATAAAAACGATTAAGGATGAACTAGCATGAATTTAAACAATATCTAAGCATGGAAATCATCAAAATCAACAATGGGAAGAATATGAAGAGATTTAAAAAAAAAAAAATTAGAACACCAAAAACTAAAAAAAATTCATCAAAATGCAGAGATTTAAGGGCCGAAATCATACCATTCGCGATTGATAAGGTGAAGGATGGAGAGAGGATGATTTCTTGAGGGATTTCTCAGTTGGACCCATGAATTTATAGAGTAAATGGAGAGAGACACGCGTAGACAGAGAGAGAGAGAGTATAGAGAGAGAAAGAGGGTTAGAGAGTGGAGCAGAGAAAGTGGGAAGAGTTTAAGTGGGAAGGGGTATATAGGCGGTTATGGGGATGTGGAGAGGTGGAAAAGTGGGAAGTTAACTCTGCAGATCAGATATGATAGAGAAAAGAGTCCTTTTTGTTTTCAAAAGAGAGCCAATGACGGCGGAGCAAAAATATTATAATGATTTGAAATAAATAAAAGCGAGGGAATAATAAAAATTACCTTAATGCCCTTGAAGTCAAATCAACACTCCTAAAAATCTCTAAGGTTAGAATACTTACCTGGAATCCACGAGTGCGGTAAGTAATAGAGTGAAGTTACCGTATATCATGCGGTCTAAATATTGTAAATCCGACCGTGTATGGTGCGGTCGATGAAGGATGCGGTAGGTATGAGTGATGACCAAAATACATTGAGGTTACCACCAAGCGGTCGACTCAATGCGGTAGGTACTAGCGGCAACCTAGAAACTTGCGGTCGACATTTATCAAGATAAATGATATTGGCTTGATTTGAGCGGTCGACGCAATGCGGTCGATTGAAGCAATGCGGTCGACGGAGTTGCTAGGTACCTACTTATTTGAAGAAACTTGGAGAAACCAAAACATTAGTACATAAATCATAAGGACAAGATATTTAGAGTTCTAGCATGCCCTTTCTCCTCTGAGAAACCTAAACCTCTTTGAATCTAGAGCCTTGGTGAGAATGTCTGCAATTTGATTGTCAGTACTCACATACTCTAGATGAATGTTACCTTTTTCAACAGATCCTTGAGGAAATGGTATTTGATATCAATGTGTTTGGTCTTCGAATGCATGACAGGGTTGTTGGACACAGCAATGGTAGATGTATTGTCACAATAGATTGGACAATTTCCTTCGTTGATTCCATAGTCGACCAATTGTTGTTTCATCCAAAGCACTTGGCAGCAGCAGCTTCCAGCAGCTATATATTCAGCTTCTGTGGTAGATACGGAAACTGATGCTTGTTTCTTGCTTGCCCATGAAACGAGTCGATTTCCGAGGAAATGACAAGTTACACTTGTGCTTTTCCTGTCGATGGTACATGCTGCATAATCTGCATCTGAGTAACCTATAAGATCAAAATTTGAATCTTTGGAATACCAAAGTCCAAGGTTAATGGTTCCAGATAAATATAGAATAATACGTTTTACAGCAATAAGATGTGCTTCTCGAGGATCCGCTTGATAGCGAGCACAAACACAAACACTAAACATGATATCGGGCCTACTAGCAGTTAAGTATAGGAGAGAGCCAATCATACCTTGGTACAAGGTTTGATCAACCTTCTTACCTTTCAAGTCTTTATCCAGCTTGTTACCAGCAGCCATAGGAGTGTCGTATGCTTTTGCATTGTCGAGTCCAAATTTCTTTATGAGATATTTTGTGTACTTTGCTTGGTTGAGGAAGATGCCTTCAGCACATTGTTTAATTTGTAGCCCAAGGAAGAATGTCAATTCTCCCATCATGCTCATCTCAAATTTGCTTTTCATTAGCTTTTCAAATCGCTTACACAACAATTCGTTAGTAGAACCAAAAATAATATCATCGACGTAAATTTGAACAAGTAAAGTATGATCATGATATTTAGCGATGAATAGAGTTGTGTCGATCTTACCACGCTTAAAACCTTTATCTAGGAGAAATTTAGATAGTGTATCATACCATGCCCTTGGAGCTTGTTTGAGCCCATATAAATCCTTTTGAAGTTTGTAAACATGATGTGGAAATTTGGGATCTTCAAATCCGGGCGGTTGAGCGACATAGACGGTTTCTTGAAGTTCGCCGTTGAGAAATGCACTCTTCACATCCATTTGATAAAGCTTGAATCTTTTGTAAGATGCATATGCTAAAAATATCCTAATAGCTTCAAGTCGTGCAACGGGGGTAAAAGTTTTGTCGTAGTCAATGCCTTCTTCTTGTCTATATCCTTGTGCAACCAACCGAGCTTTATTTCTTGTGATGCTTCCATTCTCATCCATCT
Source organism: Campanula takesimana (assembly GCA_026119855.1). Classification (NCBI taxonomy): domain Eukaryota; kingdom Viridiplantae; phylum Streptophyta; class Magnoliopsida; order Asterales; family Campanulaceae; genus Campanula; species Campanula takesimana. Next base: position 104,602 of record JAOWBW010001553.1, on the reverse strand, counting down.
TATTTCTAAACACCCACTTTTTACCAATCACTCCTTGATCCTTAGGTCGATGAACTAAGTTCCAAACTTTACATCTTTCAAATTGGTTGAGCTCTTCTTGGATGGCAACAACCCAACTTGAGTCTTGGAGTGCTTCATCAACTTTCTTGGGTTCAACTTGAGATATGAATGTGGTAAGAGCATCATAATTTGATCGTCTTGTTCGAACACCGGAATGTAGATCACAATGATATTCTGAATTGGGTGATCTCTGACCTCGCGCACTTCATGTGGTAGGTCTGGTTGATGAGGGATCGATTTTGAGTGAAGCAAGCTGTGTTGACGGCTTCAGCCCAAAAATATTGAGGTAGCTTCGATTCAGCAAGCTTAGTTTTTCCTGCCTCTATCAACGTTCTGTTCTTTCTTTCCACAACACCATTTTGTTGTGGAACTCCAGCAGCTGAAAAATTGTGGTCAATGCCGTGGTCATCACAGTATTGAGCGACGCCGTTGTTTTTGAATTCTGTTCCGTTGTCGGATCGAATACTGACTAGGTCGTCTTCTTTTTGAGTTTCGAGCTATCTAAAGAGCGCGGTCAAAATGTCATAACAATCATCTTTGGAGATCATCATTTCGAACCACGTATATCTTGAATAATCGTCTACCATAACTAATGTATATCTGTTTCCTCCGATACTTGTGGTAGTGACAGGTCCAAATAAATCCATATGTAGTAGCTGCAAACATCTTGAAGTTGACGGAGTCGTCTTGCTGGAGAAAGACGATTTTGGTTGTTTGCCTAGTTGACATGCTGAGCACTTTTCATCGTGGTGATCAGCTACCTTGGGTAGACCACGAACTAGATTTTCTCTACCAATCTTGGAGAGATACTTGAAGTTTAAGTGACTTAGTCGTTTATGCCAAAGCCAACTATTTTCGCTAACATTCTTTGCTACAAAACAGAGATTAGAAGAAATACAAGTAGAATTAAAGTCAACAATGTAAACATTTTTCTTACGAATCCCTTTGAGCAAAGTGACGCCGGAGTTGCCATCCTTGATAAGACAATGAGTTGAAGTGAAGTGGCATTGCAATCCTTTGTCGCAAAATTGTGAGATTGAGAGAAGATTGTGTTTTAGACCGGTAACTAGAGAAACATCTTGGATTGTTATTTTTCCTTTTCTGATGACTCCATAACCGATGGTCTTTCCTTTGTTATTGTCGCCAAAAGTAACTGCTGGACCTTTTTCATTACAGACACTTTCCAATATGTTGATATCTCCAGTCATATGCCTTGAACATCCACTGTCGAGATACCATAAACTTGTAGTTTCATTGGAGTGACCGGCCATTAGGCAGAGGACCTACAAAATAAACATTTAAGATCGAGGTCCCCTTTATTATTTTGGGTCCTAAAGATTAGCAGCTTTTGACAACCCACACTTGCCTCACAGAAGGTGGTTTAAACCTTCTAGGATTGGGTGTGAATCTTAAAAGACATTCAGCAGCCTTGTGACCATAATCATCACACACAGAACAATGGTGGAAGCCACCCAACTGAGGGTTAACAAACTTTGTTGAAGTCTTCAGCACAACATCATTTACTGGTATGGATGAGGTCGCCTTTACAAAATTCATCCACTTGAACTTTGCCGCCTTGCCACTACCTGCGGTCGTCGGTTTCCTTGCGGTAGCCAACTTCCTTGGTGCAGTCAACTGACCTTGCGGTAAGTGAGTGCGGTAAGGAGACTCAGTGACCTTGCTGGTGCTTGCCGCAGCAGCAGGTTCATCCATGGCAATACCTTTCAACTTTGCCTTGCCAGTTTGCTTCTTAGGGTAGACATAATTGAACACTAGTTTCTTCTTTTGTTCTTGTCCTACACTCTTTGAGACATGATGTTTAGCCTTCGACTGTTCCAAAGTTTGCTGGGTAAATTTCTCATCTCTTTCACAACAAGATGCACATTTAAAGTTGTCACTAGTTTGGAATCCCAAGCCTTCTTTATCACCACTAGACTTTTGGGATTCTAGTATTTGTTCCATAGTGACACGAGAATTGATCCACTCATTAGTGATCCGTTTAAGGTCATTTATCTCAGCAACCAATTCATCGTTTTTAACTTTAAATATGACATTTTGTTCTTCTAAGAAACGGTTTCAATCAGTAAGAGGAGTCATGCTCTTGATCTGCTCCTTAAGGAGGGTGAGTTCAGATCTTAGTAGAGTTTTCTCCGTCTTAAGCTGGGAAATCTCTTCAGTTGAAAGTGCTAAAGCTTCCTTCATGCCAGAAAAATTACTAATTACCTGTTCAGCTTTCATAAACATCTTTTCTTGTTCGTCGGGGGAAATGTCAAACTTGACTTGTGGAGTGGTAAGCAGAACTTCCTTCACCTTGGGATTGTATTGAGCCTTCTTTGCTGCACTTACATCACATCTAGAAAATAGAAGAACGCCATTCCTTTGAACTGGAGTTAGGAATCCCTTTACAGCAAGTTCATCAGCTGTATAGCTTATCCGTTTAGGTTTTACATTTGGTGAGCGACGATTTTTATTTTCATCCTCATCATCGGAATGAACGACCAAACAAATGTGGCCTTCTTCAGAATCCTCGTCGCTTTCATTAGAGTCTGACTCTATCCAGGTAGCTAACTCTTTTGTGGCAGAGTCCTCTTCAGCGCCCATTCCCTTTTGCTTTGAGTATCTAGGAGTTAAGTTGCTTTTCTTCTTCATGTACTCGAATTTGGGAATTGGACATTCTGATGCGAAATGACCGGGTTTCCTGCAATTAAAACAAACGAGATCCTCTTTCTTCTTGGAGAAGTTGGAGTACTCTTTCTTACTTGTTGAGCTGCTCCTTGAAAACCTTGCAGGAGCTTTGCTTGATGATCCGGGCCTTGCTGATTTTCTGAACTTTTGAAATCTTTTCACGAACATAGCAAAGTCATCATCGTCCATATCTAGTAATTCAGACGTGGAGATTTTTGGATCTTCTTCTTCGACCATTTCTTCCTTTTTAGCGACCAACGACAAGTTCTTTGTTTTTCCTTCCATTTCTTCAATGTTGTGGAGCTTGATATCAAAAACCTTGAGGTTGGCATAGAGTCTTCTGAGTGATATATCATCTAGTAACTTGGTATCTTCAAGAGTGTTTCCTTTATGAAGATATTGAGAACCAAGAGCGGCTAGAAAATTAACATTGATTTCTTTGTTGGTAAGCTTCTTCCCAAGTGCAGTGTAAGTACTCACGATCTCATAATAACGATCATATGTGGCTCTGAGTGATTCACCGGGGATTTTGGCAAAGTTGTTGAATCTTCTTTGAATTGCAAACTTTTTGCTTTCTTTGCAAGCTTGATCTCCTTCGATGTAATCTTCAATTGCATCCCAAAGTTCTTTTGTGGTAGCACATTCCATGATTTGTCGACACTGAGATGTACTCAAAGTACTTAGGAGTATGCTCTTTGCTTTCACATCCATTCCAACTAGTCTTTTCTCTTCATCTGTCCATTCAGCTTTTGGTTTCTTGATCGACGGTGTGTCTGCATTGGTTTCTGGATTCGGATTTGCTTTCATTGGGAAGTATGGTCCAATGGTAAGACAATCGCCGAGCTGCTCGTCCATGGAGTAGAACTGAGTTAGAATGCTGTGCTTCCATACGTCAAAGTTATCTTCGTCAAACGCTGGAACGTGGGTGAAGTTAACTGTTGCCATAGTTTTCTGACTTGCCATTTTGAATCGGCACCTAAGCTGTTAAGCTTGAAAAATAGAGGTTTTATAAAGGTGTTTGCTCTGATACCACTTGTTGGTCCCAAAGACACAACAAGGGTATGAAAAGAGGCTAGAGGGGGGGTGAATAGCCTATTTAAAATTATCAACCCTTTTTCAAAATTCAACCTTATGTGGACGACATGATTATTCACTCGAAAGGAACCGACGGTCATGTTGGAATTATGCTCTAAGCCCTTGAGAAAGGCCTTACGTTACATCATTTGTTTTGGAGATAACAACCTTGGGTTATTATATGTCTTACATGTTTATTATAATAATCCCCGTCCCTAGAACTTATGAAGAACTAGTATAAGTTTAATTGATGATCATGTGATGATCATGTGTATTAGATACAGATTAAGCTTATGGGTACATGTTGGTGACCATGTACTGGACATGACCTACCTATGAGATTTATGTCATGGTCAAACGTCATAATTAAATCTCATAATAGTTATATCATTGATATCCTTAGACCTGAGATTATTACAGTCTTCCACATGATGAACATTATGTTTGACGTACTCAAACGTCACTCCTAACCGGGTGGTTATAAAGGCTACGATTGGCATAATCGGATTCATGTAGGGAAAGGTAATAAGTCAATATGGGATTTGCCCCTCTCTCTCAAGAGAGATATCTGCTTAGGCCTCTCGTAGAGTGAGATTGATGAAATGCGTGGCCGCGCTCAAATGAATTGATGAGATCAATACCATTTGCTCATTATCAATCTACTCAAGATCGAGAAAGCATTGAACAATATAAGTTGACATGGACCATGACTTATGTTCAATATGATATCGTGAGACAAAAGGATTGTGATATATTCTATTGAGGATTACGAACTTCTTTAAGTTATATTAATTGGGTAGTCATGATGGCTTGCTAGAGTCCACTCATGATTTATGAGTTTGACCTTGGTTGGACTCATTGCCAACTTAATATAATCCTATGGGGTCACACACAAAAGAACGAATTGTTTAAAAGGCTAAAAATGACTTTTTGCTGGTGCTCGGCCGAGCACCTCAAAGGACTCGGCCGAGCATGAGAAACAGAAAGTTTTGACACAGAGGTGCTCGGCCGAGCACCTTATAAGACTCGGCCGAGCAGGCCCTGTTTGGGCCCAAAATCTGATTTCGTGTTTTGACGGGTTTTGACCTATTTCTCCTAAAAGGTTTAGGACTAATGAGTTTAAATACCTCTCTCTTAACCCTAATCAGCATGGATTGATATTGTATCATTATTGGTAGCCTCCATGTGTTTTAGAAACATATTCTTGAGTTTAGATTGAGAATCAAAAGCTCAAGAACACCAATAAAATCATATAGCCTTTGAAGATTGAAAAGCGTGTTTTCTAATGGGTCTAGCAATCCAGATCTAGAATCGTTTTAGATATTCGTTCGCGTGTGGATAAACATAGAGGGTGTTGGCATCAACTCCTTCAAAGTTCGTGATCCAAGTATTGCGGTCGTTCCTGCGTTCGTGATTCGAAGAAGCGCGAAGAACAAAGATTGAAGATCTCAGAGTTTTAAAGCTCCGTCACGGTTAGTGTTCTAAATTCATCCTCGTATTAATTTAATCATCGTGATCGGATCTAGGCTTTTGGGTTTAATTCCGCTGCGCATGTTTGCTCAAAACCCAACAGTGGTATCAGAGCCCCGTTCATCATGATTATTTTAATAATATCATGTTAATAATATAATTGGATTATATGTGTTGGCATGTTATTTGAATTTGGATTCTTGATGTTTATGTGATTTGAATTATATATATATATATGTGATATATGGAGATCATAAAATCGCACCGTTTAAATACGTTATGTGGGATTTTAAATTGCAATAATAATTTGATTATTATGTTCCTAATGATTATCAAAAAAATTAATTGGATTGATTTGTTGATGATCTTTGATTCATGAATAAATCGTTTATTCAAGGCTTTGATGAACATGATGATTTGATCATCATGAACATCAAACCCTAATTGAATCGGGAAAGCAATTTGAGAATTGAAATTCGAAAAATCTGTTCTGATCATGGTGCTCGGCCGAGCAGTCCATAAGACTCGGCCGAGCAGATTGAATCAGAATGTACAGATTCTGGAACACAAAGATGCTCGGCCGAGCACCTCAAAGGACTCGGCCGAGCAGAAGGATTTTGGACAGAATTTGTTTTTCAGATGGCTGATTTTAGAAACCGTGTTTCCTGAAATTAAGGCATGTTCGAAATCACTTTGGATTGAACTTGTTTGTCAGATGGCTGGTTTGAGAAACCGTGTTACCTGAAAACAAATTTCAAGGTCAAAGTAATAAATTGATGGGACAAAAGAATTTAGAATCGAGTTACTTTATGTAAGGGATTGTGGATGCCTTCTGGCTTAGTTTCGACCTTACATAGTTGTTTCTTCTAGTTTCTAAATTTGGTACGGGATTGTGGATGCCTTATGGCTTAGTTTCGACCGTACAATCGTGCTCTCAATAATGTGTTAAAGAATTTATCCCCATAAATCAATCACATGAAATCTTAATTTAATTAATGAGATTAGTTAAATTATTAACCGTTGCTTTATGTGTTTATATTATGTGACTATAAACATTGACCATGCTATATGTCATGAACCTTCTTTAAAATTTAAGTTCCGTGCCAATCCATGATTAAAACACTTGTGAGTACGTGGGTATTTTTGTGTGGGTTACGCCCTAGCGTAGGTGCATTGATTCTATCCATTTATGAGCAAGATGAGGAAACAGTGATTCCTATACGTTTAAAATGGTTTAACTTAATTAGGCTATCAAAACAGTTTTGGGCCTAAGGCACAGATGAGATTAAAACATGTTAGATATACGATATCTAAAATCTCATAAAAGATCTAAGAGTCATATACGATATGATTGACAAGGAGTTGTCTACCTAAATAACTTATTTTGAGCAGTCGTGCCCTAGCCGACTCAAAGTTAAGTGAAATATGGATCTTAGCCCATTCAAATTATATTATACATTGGATGTATATGAAGGTTATATAATTTAGTGGGAGTATTTATGAAATACAATCTATATATCTCTTAAATGACTGGTATGAAATATAGGTGTATATTTATTTGCATATTTGTGTAGAATATTTTCTTAAACTTTAATTATGATTATTACTGCGATCTGTTCTTCAGAATGGAAATTATTCATGAGCTAAAGAATTGTTCTAAAGCAAGAATGTAAATTATACATTCTTAATAATCCTGAGTAACTTAAATTGCAATATTAATTTGATTAATATGTTCCGTAGGATCATCAAAATTTAATTTGATTAACTTGTTGATGATCTTAGATTCATGAATAAATTGTTTATTCTTGGTTTTGATAATCATGGTGATTTGATCACCATGAGCACCAAATCCTAAATGAATCAAGAAATGCAATTATAGGATAAATTTGGAAATTTAAAATCTACCGCTTCTAAGATAAATATTTTGAGTTGAATTTAATTATCAGATGATTGGATTCAGAAACCATGTTTCCTGAAATTAAATGTCAAGTTCAAGATTAATCTGGGATTGAATCTAATTTCAGACGGCTGGTTTGCGAAACCAAGTTTCCTGAAAAGTGATGTCAATTAAGAATTCAGATAAACTAAAATTAGAATCTTGAATTGTTCTTGATTGCTGAAGTTAGTCGAATTGATGAGACATTGGTTTGTGCTCTCAATATCTAAACTATCATGCGGAAAGATGATGACCTAAGTCGAAAATTCGATTTTGACTTTATGATTTTCTAAAAGGAAGGATTAAAAGCTAAAGGTAAGACAAACGTTGTCAAACCTAAAGGAAATAATTGTGGCTAAAATTATGACTCTGAATAATGCAATTTGGTAATGTGGCAATTTGATTGACCATTTAAAATTGCAATCAAAATTTTGGATGATCAATAAAAAGTAAATGGTAGTGAGACAACCACAAAGGATATTTATGCTATAAAATTAATCTTTCTAATTTTAATCATTGGGTATTGGATACCGGATTGGATCCCACATTTGTATAAATGTGCAACAATTAATAAAAGGAAAGACTATTTATAAAAGCTAAAGTTAATCTGCGAATGATAATGATGCAAGAGTTGCAACATTGTTCGTGGAACACTTATGAAGTGGCTTTGCTCATTAAGTAGAAAGTATTATTTTGCTATAAGATAATGAAGGATATTTATTTCTTATTTGGAATAAGAAAGAGCTTTATTTATTATGATTTGCTTTATCGTATTGTTAAATCATATAAATAAATCTCATATCCTAAATCTTGAAGAACAAAATAATAAATAAGACTATAACATAAATAATTAAATTCTCAAGGCATTATTGTTTTGATCAAATAAATGAGAAACGCATATCTAAAATTCCATGGGACGGAGTTTTAAAGTCATACGATTTTGAATCATATGATTTATGCAAATCTTATTTACTTGGATTAAGACAACTTTTACTAGGAGTAGTAAAAGGCTGATATCTTTAGACCTAATACATGTCGATGTATATGGTTCATTAAGTAGCAATGCTAAAAGAGGATTTTGGTAACTTGGCAAAATTATTCAGAAATCCCGATTCGATCGTGATAATGAATAATTGAACCAAGAATTTGACAATCATCTTTAGGTTGTGAAATTGTTTCACAAATTAACTCCACCGAGAACACCATTTAGAATGATGTGTCTACGTGGAGGTGTAGAACCTTATTGGATATGGTTCATTAGATGATAAAGTCAAATTGATCTTCCATTATTTATTTTGGGGTTATGTTTTGGAAACCGCTATAATTACACTAATTTGAGTTCCATTAAAATAGGTTCAAATGTACCATATGTGATATGGAATGAAAGAAAACTTGGTTTGTCTTTTATAAAGATTTAAGATGGTGAGACTTTTTGCGAAAAGACTTGTTTGGAACAAGCTCACACTTAAATATAATAAATGTATTTTCATGGGATATCCCAAGGAACTTGAGGATATTATTTTACTTCAAAGAAACAAATTGTTTGTTGCTTGTAATGGTACTTTTCTAGGTAAATTGTTTATCTCTAAAAGAATCAGTGGGAGTAAAATATATCTCGAATGGTTCGAGACCTAGAAGATAACATAGAACCTTAGATGGAAGTTGAATGAACTTTCGCAAGGAGTTGTGGAAATTCGTTCAAATTACACAAGTTAATTGCATATATGATAGGATACAATCTATAATGAGAAATATTGGATTTCTTATTAAAGAAAGTATAAGAGGTAAAGTTCATTGAGAATGGTATATTTACTTCCTATCAAAATGCAATGTCCGCTCCATTTTAGATTAATGGCCTGGAGTCATAAAATCTAAAAAGAAATCCATGTATATTAATCAAGTTTGGAACTTGATCTTTCTAACCTAAGGTGTAAAAACCAAAGGATGGAATCAAGTTTTCTTGGAGAAAACTAACATGGGTAGCAAAGGAGCATACTAATTAAGCAAGATTAAATGTGAAAAGGTTGACTCATATTTCGACTATGATAAAACTTTCTCACTTGAAGTCATGCTTTAAGTTATTAGAATTCTCATTGTCATATCTTCATATTTGGAATATGAAATTTGACAAATGGATATCAAAACAGCGTTTCTTAACGGGAACTCACTTAAGGATGTATTGGATACAACCTGAAGGTTTTGATAGTCTAGAAATTCTAATAAAGTATGTATGTTGTGGAAATCCATGAGATGGATTGAAGCAAGCTTCTTGGAGTTGAAACAATCATTTTGATGGAGCGTTCAAATCGTTTGAAATTCATCAATAATGAGACTTGTGTTTGCTAAGAAATTAGTGGGAGCATAGTCTAATTCCTAGTCTTAAATATATATGTCTAACATATAGTTCATTTGAAAGAGTTTCTTAATGAAAGGACTTAGGAATAAGCCGCTTATATCCTTGAAATTAATATCTATTGATATTAATCTAGGAAGTTGATTGGTTTGTGTTAAAGTACTTATAGAGACAATGTACTGAATTGTTCAGTATGCAAGACTCTTGGAGAAGAACTTGCGAAGTTGTCTAATGACAGTGTTCTTGGCAAGACTTAGTCTTAGTGGAAGACTAATGAGCAAGAATACATTATTAGGATTCCATATGCTTCGGCAATTGGATCTATCATGAATGTCATATTATGTACTTAGACGGTATAACTCGTATACTTGGAGTATGATGAGAACATACTAATCGTATCCTAGTGAAAGTCATTAGATAATGATCAAGAATATCCTTGTGTACTTGAGAAGAACTAAAGATGCATTCTTGATGGTTGTTGGAATGGGAGATGATCTAGTAAATGGTTACATAGATACATGCTTCCACATCGACAAGGGTAATTTAAATCGCAGTATAAACATATGTTTAAAAATAAGTGCTATTAGTTGGAATAGTTCCAAGCAAATACACTATAATTTATTCTCCGAATAAAATTGAGTATTTAGTTACAAGAGTTGTAGCTAATAGAGTTGTTTGAATATAGATGTTATTAGTAAAACTAGAAATAGTTTATAGTGATACTAATCCAATGGACCTTGTTGTGAAATAACGGTTATTGCACAAGCTAAGGTGCCAAGGGCTCATCTATGATCCAAACACGGGCTCAGACGTTTCCATCTCTACGAGAAATCGTTGACATGGGAAGTGTCAAAAATATGCAAAATACCTTATGATGATAACAAAGACAATCATCTTACATGTGCTCACTTGCAAAATGATGGAGATCATAACTTAGCTCAATGGGTATTGGATACACGTTGATTGGGCCTAGTGCAAGTGGGAGATTGTTGGAATTATGCTCTAGGCCCTTGAGAAAGGCCTTACGTTACATCATTTGTTTTGGAGATAACAACCTTGGGTTATTATATGTCTTACATGTTTATTATAATAATCCCCGTCCCTAGAACTTATGAAGAACTAGTATAAGTTTAATTGATGATCATGTGATGATCATGTGTATTAGATACAGATTAAGCTTATGGGTACATGTTGGTGACCATGTACTGGACATGACCCACCTATGAGATTTATGTCATGGTCAAATGTCATAATTAAATCTCATAATAGTTATATCATTGATATCCTTAGACCTGAGATTATTACAGTCTTCCACATGATGAACATTATGTTTGACGTACTCAAACGTCACTCCTAACCGGGTGGTTATAAAGGCTACGATTGGCATAATCGGATTCATGTAGGGAAAGGTAATAAGTCAATATGGGATTTGCCCCTCTCTCTCAAGAGAGATATCTGCTTAGGCCTCTCGTAGAGTGAGATTGATGAAATGCGTGGCCGCGCTCAAATGAATTGATGAGATCAATACCATTTGCTCATTATCAATCTACTCAAGATCGAGAAAGCATTGAACAATATAAGTTGACATGGACCATGACTTATGTTCAATATGATATCGTGAGACAAAAGGATTGTGATATATTCTATTGAGGATTACGAACTTCTTTAAGTTATATTAATTGGGTAGTCATGATGGCTTGCTAGAGTCCGCTCATGATTTATGAGTTTGACCTTGGTTGGACTCATTGCCAACTTAATATAATCCTATGGGGTCACACACAAAAGAACGAATTGTTTAAAAGGCTAAAAATGACTTTTTGCTGGTGCTCGGCCGAGCACCTCAAAGGACTCGGCCGAGCATGAGAAACAGAAAGTTTTGACACAGAGGTGCTCGGCCGAGCACCTTATAAGACTCGGCCGAGCAGGCCCTGTTTGGGCCCAAAATCTGATTTCGTGTTTTGACGGGTTTTGACCTATTTCTCCTAAAAGGTTTAGGACTAATGAGTTTAAATACCTCTCTCTTAACCCTAATCAGCATGGATTGATATTGTATCATTATTGGTAGCCTCCATGTGTTTTAGAAACATATTCTTGAGTTTAGATTGAGAATCAAAAGCTCAAGAACACCAATAAAATCATATAGCCTTTGAAGATTAGAAAAGCGTGTTTTCTAATGGGTCTAGCAATCCAGATCTAGAATCGTTCTAGATATTCGTTCGCGTGTGGATAAACATAGAGGGTGTTGGCATCAACTCCTTCAAAGTTCGTGATCCAAGTATTGCGGTCGTTCCTGCGTTCGTGATTCGAAGAAGCGCGAAGAACAAAGATTGAAGATCTCAGAGTTTTAAAGCTCCGTCACGGTTAGTGTTCTAAATTCATCCTCGTATTAATTTAATCATCGTGATCGGATCTAGGCTTTTGGGTTTTAATTCCGCTGCGCATGTTTGCTCAAAACCCAACAGGTCAACACTTGATCGATCTCCGCAAGATTTTTTAAAGGCTTCGACAACACAAAATGAGGCTCAATCCCGCAAAGTGAACTTTTGGGTTATACGAGGCAAAGTTCATGGCTATATGGTCACCGAGATGGGAATCAAAGTCGATCCCTCGAAAATTAAGGCAATCATTGACATGCCTCCTCCGAAGACGCAAAAAGAAATCAAAGGCTTTATGGGCTGACTTCAATACATCAGTCGGTTTGTGCATCAACTTACTTCAATATGCGAGCTAATCTTCAAGTTACTCAAGAAGAATGTGGCTCTAGAATGGACCGATGCATGCCAAGAAGCCTTCGACCAAGTGAAACATTACTTGACGTGCCCTCCAGTTTTGGTTTCGCCTATAAAGAGAAGCCCCACTTGCTCTATCTCACCGTGAATAATGAAGCCCAAGGGTCTATGCTAGCATAAGAGCAACGAGACTCAACAAAAGAAAACGTGATTTAATTCGTTAGTCTCCGATTTCAAGGAGGAGAAAAGAACTACTCCACCTTGGAGAAGTCATGTGCCGCATTAGTTTGGGTCACTCAAAAGCTCAGACACTACATGGAAGCCTTTCAAATCAAGCTAGTAGCAAAAGTGGATCTACTCCGCTACATTTTCGAGAAGCCTTTCATGTCAACAACGATAGCCAAGTGGTATTTCATGCTCGCCGGTTATGATATCGCTTACGTCACACTCAAATCCATCAGGGGGAAAGTGTTTAGTGATCATCTTGCGGAATTTCCGTGTTACGAAGTGAAGGGGGAAGACTTAAAATTTCCCGACGAAGACTTAATTTGCACCACTGTTGGTCCCAAAGACACAACAAGGGTATGAAAAGAGGCTAGAGGGGGGGTGAATAGCCTATTTAAAATTATCAACCCTTTTTCAAAATTCAACCTTATGCTTACTCTTGAATTTTGTGGTCAAGTAAAAACCACTAGTTCAAAGTAAAATGCACAGCGGAAGTTTTCGATAAAACGAAGTAGAGTTGGTTTTGAAGTTAAAAACTGGTAGGTAAGCAAATAGTGCGGTCAGCAATATTGCGGTCGGCAAAGATGAAGAATTGAAAGGTTCAATTTGCGGTAAGCAATGCGGCAAGGTAACCTTACGGTCAGCTATATGCGGTCGGCAAAGGTTACAGACGAGGTAGGTTGAAAATGAAGTTTTGTGTCAGTGAGTTTTGGCAAAAGATAAGTAGTCAGAAGTAGTAACTTAGTCAATAGGCAAGCAACAAACACAATTCACAATCGTATGATAATCTGGAAAGATCAAAACACTAAACGACAAACAAAGTCAATATGAACAATAAGAACAATTGCAGAAAGTAAATTTACAGAATGTAAATGACACAATGATTTGGAAAGGTTCGATCTGTTAAAAGATCTACGTCCTTACCAAGATGGTCAGTCTTGGATTTTGAATGGAGGATATACTGATTCTTCTTGAGTACAAATTACAAAGATGAAGTATAGAATCAACACCTACTTTCTATGAAGAACAAATCCTAGACTTAGACCAGTGTATCCCTAATGATGCAATCTATGTGATTGATCAATCGGGGTGTGTGTGTGTAAAGAATCAAGAGCTCTATATAATCTAAATGATTGAGAGCCTAATGAATCTTTAAGTGTTGCTGGGCTTGAGATTTGATGTTCTTGAAGGCTTGCTGGGGATCTTTGAAGATTTGAAGGTGAATGCTTGAAGATTCAAATGATTCTGTAAATCTTGAGTATGATCTTCAATCACCAAGTATTTCGACAGCAATTTCTCTCTTTGAATCTCAGCACACTTTCAATGAAGAAAGTAAGGACTATTTATAGCCTTTGGTGAGAGAGATAGCTGTTGGAAGATGATGAGCTGTCACATTCTGATTGGAGCTCATATCTTTGTCTTGTAGTTGCAGAAGTTAGTGGTCCAGATGTACTATCTTGTACAACCAAATTCAAATTTGAATTTGCAACGTTCAAATCAAGTTTGTCTTTACTTGGATTTGCGGTTGCCAAGGTATGCGGTCACTAGTGCGGTTACTAGTGCGGTCACTAGTGCGGTCGCCTATGTGCGGTCGCCTAGGTGAGGTTGGCAGACTTGGCCAATTTCGCAGAAGTCTTTCAGCAGCAGCATTTCTTCAAAATTTGAGGGGCTGATCTTCTAAGCCTAGCTAAACTAAAAATGGACTTAACTAATGAAGTTTTTAAAACTTCTTACAATTAAACCTAAAGTCCAATAAAAGTAAAATAAGGTTATGGGATCAATCAAATCTAGGTAATAGGAGTGGTTTATAATTTTCATACCCAACAACCACAACCAAGGAAAACAAGTGGCAACCTTTTTTCGATGGGGCGGCCAATAAGCACGGTTATGGGATAAGAATGTTGCTTGTCGATCCAAGGACATCTACACTCCGATTGCAATTCGCCACGAATTAAAAGCCACCAACAATGTTGTCGAATAAGAAGCATGTATAGCGGGGCTAGAAGCGGCCCTAGAAAGAAACGTCACTGATTTAGAAGTGTTTGGTGATTCTATACTCATCATCAATCAAACGTCCGGCAAATGGAAAATTTAAGACCCGACCCTCCAACAATATGGTCAACACCTCGAAGAATTGGTCGAACAATTCCAAAATGTCACGTTCAATTATTTGTCTAGAGACAAGAATCTCTTTGCCGACGCATTAGCCACCATAGCCTCGCTTGTCAAAATGCCCAAAGATAAAATGGTGAATCCCTTCAAAATTTCGAGAAGGACTAGTCTGGCATATTACATGAGTATTGAAATCAACGAAATCCAAACACGACCTCCATAGTACACTGACATCATGAATTTCCTCAAAGACGGCACTTTCCGCGAGGATAGCAATAAGAAAACTCAAGAGGCATTACAAAAGTTGGCATCGGGATATGTGATGATTGGGAATCGAGTTTAAGAGAGACACCATGAAGGAATCAATCTCTTGTGTGCTAATGAAACTGAAGCTTAAGAGATAATGCATGAAATCCATGAAGGCGAGTGTGGACCCCACGTGAATGGGATCATGTTAGCCAAGAAAATACTCTGTGTTGGTTATTATTGGAGCACAATCGAAACAGATTGCATCGAGAAAGTCAAGAAGTGCGCCAAGTGCCAATTCCATGCCAATTTGCAACATGCTCCACCTTCACAACTATACAACATGACCACGCTGTGGCCATTCTCTTGTTGGGGCATATATATCAGTGGCAAGATCAATCTCACGGGAAGCAATGGACAATCATTCGTTCTAGTTGCCGTGGATTATTTTACAAAATGGATTGAAGCACAAGCTTACCGAGTTCTCAATGCCAAGAAATTGGCCGAATTCGTAAAAACCAACATCATGTGCCGATACGGCGTCCCTCATGAGATTATCTCCGACAACGGTTCTCACTTCAAGAAAGAAATGGATGCACTCTTGGTCGAATACAAAATTACCAAGCACAAGTCATCCCCGTACCGTCCTCAAGCTAATGGTGCAGTCGAAGCGGCAAACAAAACAATTGAAACCATTATATGGAAAATGGCGTCAACAGGAAGGGATTGGCCCAAGAAATTGCCTCTAGCATTGTGGGGCTATTATACATCAATTCGGTCAGCAACGGGAGAAACTCCGTACACATTGGTTTATGGCTCCGAAGTCGTGCTCCCAGTCGAACTCGAAGTTCCCTCTTTGCGAGTCTTGCTCAAAAATCAAGTTAATGAGGTTGAATGGATGCAAAGTCGATATGAACAATTAGCCCTACTCAATGAAAAGAGGCTAAGGGCGTTCGAACGTACGAGGGCCTATCAACAAAGAATGGCTAGGGCTTTCAATAAAAAGGTAAAGCCCCGAGACATCAAAGTGGCAGACTTGGTCTTAAGACAACATCCTCCCAGTGCCATGAATCCCCTTGGAAAATGGGGACCCCGATGGATCGGTTCGTACGTAGTCAAGAAGATACTAAGTAGCGGTGGAGTCTGACTCGTAGACTTGGATGGCGATCAACTACCAAAGGAGGTCAACCTCAACAAACTCAAGAAGTTCTACGCTTGATAAGTGAAGACCATAAAAAAAAAAAAAAAAAAAAAAAAAAAAAAAAACTCGCTAGGTTGAAAACCCGCAAGGGAGGCCTAGGCAAAAATTAGAGCAAAGTGCGAAAAAAGAAGTCCGCTAGATTGAAAACCCGCTAGGGCGGTCTAGGTAAAAAACAGGGTGCACATAAAAAAATGGTCTTCATTTGTTTGAACTACGAAGACCTGAGCCTCCCAAAAACTGGAGGAACGTAGGAAACCTTCGGGTGCGGTCTAAAACAATTATTTTTACCCAATCATTTCATTAACGAGATGTAATTTTATTCATTTCTTAAGACATTTTCATTGTTACATACGAACTTATTGTGCAATAAAAGACATTAAAACATTAAAATCCTAATATGTGGTCTATTTAATTACAATCTCGAGGTATTAGGAAAAATCTAATCTCTTCTTAGCCTTCAAAGGGCGGCTCAAGCGGCTCTCAATCATGCTCCTCTTGGGCATCCTAGGAACACTAAGACGAGCCATGGCCTTCTCCACAGCAAGACGGTTCCGAGCGTAGAAGTCATCCAAGGAAATCCCGAAAGGGTAAACCAAAATGTTGTTCGGATCAGCAGCAGCTTCCTTGTATCTCAAAGCACTGCTAGGCTCAAAATCCATCCCTAGAAACTCGACCCGCAAAGTGTCAATCCAAGTGATACCGCGGTAAAGGGTACCAAATAGATAATCCAAGTAACTCTCGGGAAGAAAAATGATACCCCGATAAGTAGGGACAGAAGTCCACCGATGGCGGTCATCTCCCCAAGCCGACTGAATCTCCCTCGAAAAGTCCGGACCCATGTACGAAACTGGACGAAATGCCCCATTCCTCAGAAAATGAATTATCTGCTGACGACTAAATTATCTCAAAACCCGCTCTGGCTGATAGAACGAGGAGTCCCTAAGACCGGGAAGGACCACATGCTCAAAACCCAAAGTCCATTCCACGAAATAAAGAATGCCCCAAGAAGAGGGACACTATTCAATGTCGAATGATAATCGAGACGCAGAGAATTTCTTCCAACCATCCTCAGATAAGTCTTGAATCAGCAGTTTTCTCCTATGGATGGCAAAGGGAGAGAGATCACCGTCCGGAGAATAAATCCTGAAGTGCTCTCGAAGCCATATGGTCACAAGTAAGGGACTTCCCTATCGTATCTCGCCCGTCCGATGCAACTCGTCCAAGCCATGCAAGATCTCCCCCACTATAAGAGGGACTATACTGAATTGTTGCCCCTTTGCCTGCAAGATGATCTCGGCCAACTGTGCATCCGCGGTATCAAGAGGCCTAATGAACAAGATCTCACTGAAAAGGCAAACAGCTAAGGCATTCCTCTTGAAAGACTGGATCGTCTTATACTCCGAGTGCAAGCTGAAAAACATCGGTAACTCAGTTATGTCGACTATGGTACGGTGCAACATACCCCTCACATCTTCGATAGGGAGATTCAACAAATCAGACCAAGAATCAATCACACCCCGGTGATGCTTGAGGACGAAAATCTGACCCACCAGTGGCATGCCAAGAATAGCACTAAAATCATCGATAGTCGGCACCATTTCATTCGCCAAAAAGTTAAAAGTGTGATTGTCGCAATCCCAAAAAGCTGCAGCGGCCTTCAACAAATCCTAATCCGGCTTTAAAGTCTGTAACCTAAAAATAATGCGGAATCCAAAATCCTTGACAAAGGCCTTCTTGGGATGAGTCTTAAACGAGTACACAAAGGTCAACAAATCCTTCTCGTAGTCACGGACAATTTTGGAATTAAGGGTGAAAAGGTTTGAAGCCATTGGAAAGTATGGATTATGAGAAAAATCAAGCAAGAAAAATGGTGTTCAAGAATGGCAGAAAATAGCTGTTGGGGAATGGTCTCGAGCAGGGGCTGATATTATAGCCGTTGAGATCTTTTGTCAAGCAATGGTCTCAACGGACTCTAAACGGGCATAAGGGGTACGACACATTGGAATCCACCTAGGTCCGTTAATCAAACTTTAAACGAGCAAGCGACGGTTCCGCAAAATGGATTCAGCTCAACTCAAGTCTGCCAACAAGACTCTAAATCAGCATGGCGAAATTCGCTGACCGGATTCAGCTTTGCCCGCCACCGGACTCTAAATGGGCATAACGGTTCCGCTAAACGGCTTCAGCCTCAGTCTCCCAACCGGAATCTAAACCTTGGCCACGGTGGCCCATCTCATATCATCGTACATCTTCCATTAAGAAAAGGCGCTCACACAGGGAGCACGTTTTTATCCTTTGCAATTTCAAATTCCTGCTTTTATCGAGTCTTTACTTTTCCTTGGTGATGTCCTTGGCCGGATGTCTTTCTTTCGTCGGCGCATTTTTCTTCGCAATTCATGCCCTCGAGGGGATCTGTAGACACCCCGCCTTGGACCACTCACCCCGATTGCACATTTTTGTGTTTTTACTTGTTTTAAGTGTTTTTCGTTAGTTTCTATTACTTCCGTTAAGTTCCTGACTGACTCAGTTAAGTCTGGGGGCTAAATTAAATATCAATTCTAACTTTCCAGTCCATTCTGTCAAAAATGTCTTTTTAGAGTCGTGTGCCTCTGCCCTTTTAGGTCTGACGTGTGCGCCTTCTGCCCTAAAGGCTGGAAGCACGCGCTTCTGGGCGTCGGTTACAGATTCTCTCCAAGAACCCCTCCCTTGCTCAATTTACATGATTTTGCCCAGGATATCTCTCCTTGTTGACCCTGTTTTGGCACCAAAAACACCTTCTTTTCACCTATAAAAACCCCTCTTCTCCACCATTTCAAAAGAGACAAAAAAAAAGGGACCAAAAATCACTCCAAGAAAACTGTACAAAAATTCTCTCAAAGGATTTCAAGCATTTTAAGACATTTCCCAAAGAAGTTCTTGAAGTATTCAAACTTTAGGTATCTTTTACTATTATCTTTCTCTCTATTCCACCTCTACTTATTTTATTTTCATCGAGTGTGCAATCAACCCAAACCA
Organism: Campanula takesimana; assembly: GCA_026119855.1. Taxonomy (NCBI): domain Eukaryota; kingdom Viridiplantae; phylum Streptophyta; class Magnoliopsida; order Asterales; family Campanulaceae; genus Campanula; species Campanula takesimana. The sequence goes on along the minus strand of JAOWBW010001553.1, from coordinate 85,496 downwards.
TTTTTGGGACATGACACCAAAAGCTACTTCATTACATTGAAGTTGGACAAGGAGTTATCTCCTCACATTCAAATCTTTTTCAAACCCCTTAAAACTCATTTTCAAAGTATAGGAAGAACACATTTTATCATGTAGACTATGAACAAGCAAGACCAACTTTAGTTGGGCGAAATGGGTGTTTAAGTACTTCTCATTTCGTAACCTAACCTCCGAACCTCAAATACACGAATCTCTAGTTCTTCATAAACAAAACTTAGGATATTATTAGGTTTTTCTTATGTTCCTCTAAAACATAGGTGGTGACTCTAACAAACAAAACTAAAACCAAACAAAGCCGAACGGTGAGGCATCCCGCTCGTGCCGGGGTATCTACATGTAGACTCAATAAAGGTAGACTTTTAAGAGGTAGACTCGGAATGTATACGTCACTTAGAGATACTGACCACTCATAAATTTTAACCATTCAAATATGTTTGACCACTCGAAAGACTGACCGCTTAGAGAATTTGATCATTTGAAGAGATTGGCCAATTAAAAGAATCTAAAAGTCGGATAGTAATTGTATTTAATCATTTGAAAAGTATATTCAAAGTTCGTGGAGTACTAAAAGATATACTTGTGATTACGGATTGCTATATGTGAGATATCCAATAGTATGATTGGTTATCCGGCACAAGTGAACTTTGAATCCACAAGTGAAAATGTGTTCACAATAGGTGGAGGAGCAGTGTCATTGAAATCTTCCGAGACAAGTGGATAACTTAATTCAGTAAGGAGTCTTTGGAAGATATTTCTTGTTGGAATAAGTTTATGCTTATATACATGTGATGACAATGCGATATATGAAAATGCATAAAGTATGGTAAGTCTAGACATAATGGTCATAGATCAATACCATAAAGACAATTGATCTCAAACAGGATTATCACAATCGGTTATGTGAAGTTAAAAGCGGATCCGTATACCAAAGGGTATGAATAGGAGATCAAATTATTTGGTAAGGGGAATGAGGTTAAAACCCACACAGCAAAAGAAATCTATCGCGGTAACTCAACCATGATGAGTGGAGATCCCACAAATTTGGTTCAATGAAATAACTAAGTTATGGATATTCTAGTAGTGCACTTGGAATTCATTATAACATATTCTCAAAAGCCATCTAAGTGCTATAATCCTGCTGACGTGTGGTAAGGGTAAGCTTAAAAGCTTTTAATGATTCTTATACCTACGTGGTGGAGTATGGCAAGATACTCTTTATAAGAGATAACATATATAAGTGAAAAGTAATAAGGCCGCTTCAAATTGAATACTTATGAAATCAGGCACGGTCCAGGTCCGAATGGACAAAATGTGAGAACAAAACGTGTTAGAGCTATTATTGTGTAAGTACTATTGTCTTGGTATACACTATACAGTCACCAGTTCAAATCATCGCGCTACATAATGGCTAGTATATCTGATAGTATTTTACTAAGGAAGGTTCAAAACCACAAACTACCTATTCAGATGCAATAATGGTTCGCCGAAACATCCAGACGAGTTTGCATTCATGCATGCATTAATTTTGTCATTCATGTGGGGGATTGTTGGAATTTTGGTTTTGGAAAAGTAGTGTTTGACTGACTTTTGACCAAGAATTCCATAAGGTTCCATTTTGTGTTAATGGAAATTAATTGCATATTTGTAATCTATGTTTGGATTAGATTAATGTGGTTTATTTACTTTCTCAAAACCAATTCCTGATGAATAAGAAATTAATGTCTAAAGTATGCAAGTTAAAGTGTGTATATGAAGAGTTTATGGGATATGAAATGGTTATCCCATATTACTTTATGAATGAAAGTAATGAGAGTATTTAAGTGGATCCATCTAAGGAGGAGTCATCAAGTGTTTCCCTCCTTGGGCTAACCAAGTGCACTATTGGGCCATCCATGCAACTAGTGGCCCAATTATGCTAATTTTAGACTAGCTCCTACTTGGCACATAACTCGTGAAGCGCGTAAATGGAGGAATGGGCGGTTTAGGATGCACTTTGTACTTCGCACATTTGCATCGGTCGCTGGGAGCCTTAAAATTTTGACAAAGTTCGGTTGGTTCGATGGTTGGGCTCGAATTGGTTAGCGGTCCAGCTAGGCTCGCGTGGGCTGTAGTAAATGGGCCTAGGCCCGTTTGGAGTAGCCCATTGAGCTTAAAGGCGATTCGACTTGGGCCATAGGTTGTGATGGTTCAGGAGGGATCCGGCGGATGGGTAAGGGCGGGACCCGCGTCTGTTTGAACAGACGGGTCGCGCTGCTAGGATAATCCAGCAGAACTCATCCTTTCATCCAGATCTGATCCTACGGCTGAGATTCATCAGGTGCCAATAATTCCTATTCCCAAAAGGCTCCACAACTCTTCATAAACTATATATAGCCCCCCCCCCCCCCAACAATTTGACTCCATCACAACTCAATCACTTCACAATTCACTCTCTCTTCATATCAAAATTAGAGCACGTATTTAACTGAGTTAACAAACACGGTTAAATATTTAACTGAATTATGGAATTCAGCCACAGAATTCGATGAAATTCTCACGGCATCTGTAAGAAGGCAGAATCATCTTGTTGCATGAGTCTTTCTTCAAAGTCTAGAAGTGTCAAACACAGTTATGTTCGCCGAAGTCATCAATTTGAAGTGCTTCTATTGATGATTGTAAAGTCATTTCATCTTGAGAGAAGATTGACACAGACCGTTAGCACCAGTGCGGAGCAATATCTTCTTGCGGATATGATGTCCAACACAAGACTCGACTTCATTATTTGCCTGGTTTGATTTGATTTCCGCATTTCTAGTTTTTCCTATTTTCATGCCGTGTTAATTATATTTTGGTTCATTGCCTTTATTTGTCATTCCGTTAAGTTCAAGAAAGCCTGTTACTATTGTTATAATTTTCCTAATAGCTCTTGTGAACGACCACCCTTTAATGGTATCCACACACGAACGAAGTGACAAATTTCTTGAAATTATGGATCCGCCGACTAGGTTTTCACAACTAGGGTTTTCGCTTATCACGTGTTTCTCCTCACAAACAATTTTGAAAAAGAAATATGTGCTTCACACGTTTTCCGATGCACGTGGCAGCTCCATTAAATACAGCTACCTTCAAATTCGTAATCAAATTAGGAATTTGAATACCAAAACTCTTTACTGATTCACTTTGTTCTTTGTGTGGACCCAATAGGTTTATATTATGTTCGCAGTAGACCAGATCTAACAGTAGGACCACAAGTCATAATTGGTCTCTAGTAAGACATTATGACTACCCAAATATTATAAATATAAAAAATTCTTATTTAACTTTTATAATAAAATATGCCATAATCATGTTGTCTCACGATATCTATTTTCAATATAAGTCATTGTCAACATCTATTGTCCAAGTTTATTTTCTCGATCTCTAACTATATTGATTAAACAAATGACAATCACTATCAATTCATTTGAACAATGCTATGCTTTGTATTTATCAATCTTACTTATCGAGGGACCCAATATATCTCTTTCTCATAGAGATTGATAAATCCATTGATTATTGATTATTCTCCTCCACATAATTCTCATTGTGATCAATCATAACCTTTATAATTATTCGATTAAAGATGATATCTGGCTATGTCAAATATAATATTCTTTATATAGAAGACAATGATAACTCATGTCCAAGGTTTCATATATATAACTATTATGATATTACTTATGACATCAAATTATCATACCATAATCTCATAAGGAGTTTATTCAGTATATTGTCATTTAATAAGTATCTACAAGTTTAATCTGTAATAAACTCATACTAGTCTTTCTAACTTAATTGACTAAGAATATTAATTGTTATAACAAACATGTAAAAATATAATAATAATAAATTTAAAAAACCTCTTTAAAATAAAAGTATAACATAACATAAAGTCCTATAAAGAACCTAAAATATAACCACTAACATTTACATGAATGGGCATATCATGGATTTGATACTTATCCTTCCATGATGACCCAAAATCTCACTGGGAATCAACTTCCATGT
>JAOWBW010001553.1:39932-81331 GCA_026119855.1 Campanula takesimana | reverse complement strand
CTCCTCATAGCATTGCGCCATGCGCGCGCATCCCACATCAGCACTCAGAGGCGCACGCTTCTGGGTTGGTTCCCAGAACAGAAACAAGTTTCAGTGACTGAGAAGAACAATGGGGTGTGGGCACAGTTGCCTGCATCAAACAGAATTGAACCCTCGGACTGTTTTAATTTTGTGTTTTATTTACCGGTCACACGGGTGATTCGGGAGTTGTAATTTATGTGCTTATGTGTTTTGTTTGTTTTCTTTCTTTTCAAAAAAAAAAAAATATAAAATTTTTTTGTCACTTGTTAGACCATCACACTACATGCACATATTCCTATGAACTGCTCACTATACGAGTCGCACAAGTCCAACCCAAAACCCGTCGAGGCCCGTCCTAGAAAGTTTCAAGCTCCACTCGACACTTGGCTCTTTCGAAGCGGTAAACCTCAGCCCGTGGCGTAGTTCAAGACTACATGCCGGGGGTGACCTTTGAGCCTCATATTCAAGCCGAGCACAAGCCACACAATTTAGTTAGGGTCTAACACTCCGTGACTCAAGTCGGTTTCCATGTACCGAGATTTCCCTAAACTAATGACTTCAAATCATACATGCCAACATGTTGAAACGGACGCAATAAAAACCCGTGTCGCGCCCCGACCCGTGGTCCTACTTGGCCCCACGCCCGGGACACGCGAGGAAGACGTCGTAAAGCAACTCGAAGAAAATTTTTCGAAATATATTTTCATAAAAAGGTTCACACAACCAACACATTACCAAAAACATGACTTTAAGTCACAAAACAAACTTTTCCAAATGAGTACTTAGCCACTTGGCTATAACAAACTTTACCTATAAAATTTACAAACACGAACACCTACTAAAAGAGATGATAGAAATAACTGAGTCACGGGTACACTACCCTAAAGGTATTACATTTACATAATGTATCCTTTATACATATCACTTCCCAAAAGTCTTACCAAAGATCTCTTTACCAACGTCCTCCCTGTGCTGTGACCTATTCCCTGGACTCCTTCTTATCTAAAACGGTAAACAAATAAGGGGTGAGAATAAATCTCAGTAAGTTACTAAAAGCAACTACATTACATGCTTATATGATAAACATAAAGGAACAATGTCACAAATGATCATATGCATATAGCACATAATATGAGAGGCTCCATATCGCCAACCGTCCCATACCGGTTGGAAATAACGACCAACTCGTCTACAAAACACATAGTGTAGGAGTAAACACTCCTACGAGGATACCAAGCCAAGGTTTACCGAAGTAACATAACATCTGAGAATACCATATGAGAAAACAGTTGAGAAAACCATCTGAGAAGCATAAATAGCTGAAGCCGGGATCCCGAAAACAAACCATAACCAATAGAACCAAAGTAACAACGGGGCGCATCAATAGCTGAAACAGGTTCCGGAACATATAACATAACAACAACAATAGTGGGAGAAAATGACACAAAGTCATACCCCTAAATGCTCACGCGAGGGAGCGAGTTCATCCCATCCAAGGCCAATCTGGACTGAGGAAATAGGTCCAGTGGAAAAGCCTTATAGTGCACTTAACTGATGCACTACAATGCCTTCCACCTCCACTCGATAACATCCCAAACCTGGGAAATAGGACTAGTGGAAAAGCCTTATAGTGAACTTGGCTAGTGTGCCACTATAATGCTTTCCACCTCCACTCGATAACACACAAAACCAGCTGGACTTTCAACCAAAAAGCACAGTAATAAATACTTGCTAAAACAACAAACAGGGCATGATTCCATAGAAGGAAACCACACAAGCTCATCGTAGAGAAGTAAACACGTTTTCACAATAATGTGCACAATCTTGACATAAGTCCCACACAATCCATCTACACAATCACATTAAGTCAAACCCGATCACAAAGGACCAATTCTATCATTTTGATACCTCATAACAATTATCTAGGCATCCTAGGACATCGCCTAAGACCTAGCCCAATACTTAAAGAAAACAAACAAGTTGTTAAAACTCAGACTGCTCGGCCGCTCTACTTACTTGACTCGGCCGAGCGGATCGTCGAGTCCTTTACTTTGATCGGCCGCTCTCCTAGAACTCAACATTCGACAATAAGGGGATCGGCCGCTCTAATTTACTGACTCGGCCGCTCCACTGCAGAATGGCCAATTCCCAGGAAAAATCTAACAAAGTTCACTTTCATTACCAAGTAATTACCCAATCCTAAAAGCACAAAACACATCATATAACTTCACAACACTAACATACCAACCTCATCTAGCATATACCCATAATAATAAAAGTTATTACTACTCCCTCCGTCCCAAATTTACAAGTATAATAAAAGTTATTACTACTCCCTCCGTCCCAAATTTACAAGTATAATAAAAGTTATTACTACTCCCTCCGTCCCAAATTTACAAGTATATATAAAAGTATACCAAAACATCATTTCACCACATATTAAGCATATATAGCATGATTTATGACCATTTTAAACACTTAAAAGGGGGATTAGTAACTTACTGTATTTTTCCGGAAAAAAGTGTCAAGAAAAATAATATTGATCGGTAGAAAGAATCTATTCAACACCCTGAACATTTATATATAATTAGATTTGAAAATGGAGTAGTAAATAAAAGAAAGAAAATCAAACAAAAGAAATAACTTACTTTTCTTCTTCATCTTCCATGGAACACAGAGGAAGATTGAGAAATCAATATGAATGCACCGAGTGGGAGAGAGGAAGAAAGGAATAAGTATGTTTTGATATTTTAAAAGTTTCAATTAGGCCCCTCAACTTTTACCTTGAACACCTAAACCCCCAAACTTTTAAAGTTACACTTTGGACCCTAAAGTTTCAACTAACTCATTTATTCCTTTTAACAAAATTTCTACTAACACATTAACTACCACAAATAATCAATCAAGATGTGCAAATTATGAAATATTATGCAACACATAAAATGCACACATAATTTTAAATTAAAATTCTCAAAAATATAAAATAATTATAAAATAAATAAAACGGATTTTTGGGGTCGTTACAACCCGTCCCCAAAAGTGGTTATTTTGGACGAAAATAAAAATTTGTCCCCGCATGTATGCTTTACTACATTAATTTAGTTTAATCCCGATACATGTAGGATTCACAAGCGCAATGGAATCCGATGAGTATATGGGACCGCGAGATGGTCTATATACTAGTGTGACGATTCCATTATTTTCTTAGAAACCCCAAAAGGGATCCATTCCCTCCGACTTATAAAATAAAAAAAAAGAGTCTTTTCTTATGTGGTTCGAGTCGTGTGCCCAACTGTGTGTTCTAAGCCTCTTCATGGACCGCAAGTGTTACTCAAGACTGACAAGGGCCTCTTCTGCAATATATGTTCAATTGGTACTTACAGAGTCTACCGGGATTCAGCAAATCGGTTAGTCCGTGAAGAGATCGCTCCAACAGCTCCAACAGCAACCATGACCGGCAGCAGCAACACCATGTCTCTCGAGCAGCTTTCAACCATGGTCCAACTCCTCCAAGAGCAAGTCTCCACCCTTAATAAGGAGGCACAAAGCAAAGACGACATTTGGCAATCCCACCTTGACAGCCAAAGGGAGGCCCACGAGGCCGAGATGGAGCTGATGAAAGAAAAGCTCACTAACCTTGCCAAGGGAAGAACAAGAATAATGATGATGAATCCGAGTAGACCGAGGGTTTGTTCAAAAGTCCTTATGTCAACACCCGCACCAAGAAAATGGGAGAACCAAGTTCCGAGAACAATGAGCCCAAAATGGTGAATTCTATCATGGCCTACATCGACCAAAAATTCAATGGGCTCAACATGGGGAAAGGCACCGACACAAGCCTTTATCAATCATCCATCCTCATGAGTACTATGGCCGCTCTTCCCGATAAGTTCAAAATGCCCGACATAAGCAAATTCAAGGGCAACTCTTGTCCCATGGCTCACATTGAAACTTATATTTGGGCAATGGTTCCGAAGAAGGTCTCCCCAAGGTAATGGCTCAATGCTTTCCTCTCACTCTCGAGGGGGCGGCAAAAGATTGGTATGCTACTCTCCCGCTCACTGTCCGTCTCGATTGGGACTCCGCCATGCTTGCCTTCAAGAACCAATACCAAGGCAACACCACTCACCGGCCACAAGGAAAGAGCTCGAGAATACCACCAAAGAGACAACGAGTCCTTCATTGACTTCACAAGGAGATGGAATGACAAACTCTCCGAAATTGTTGAGAGGCCAAACACAAAAGAGCAAATGGACATCTTTCTCAAGTGTCTCAAGATTGATCTCCGCACCCACCTAAGTGGGGCTTGCTACTCCGACTTCTCCCAAATGTATGAGGCGGGGTACGCATGGATGACTTGATCAAGGAGATTAAGAAGACCACTCCTACTTACCGATACAAGGCCGCTTCCAACTCTACAAAGAGGCCTCGGTCAACGCCGTCACTATTGACAAGGGGAATTACAAAAAGGTTCCTCCACCCCAAGGGAAGAAGTCCCGAAATGACCGTGTCTATACGCCTCTCCAAGGCATGACTCAAACCGAAGTGTTCGAAGTCCTCAAAGCAAAGGGTCAAGTCACACCCGTGCAAGGGTACCAACCCAAGACGGTCCACCCCATCATGCTCACCATAAATATTGTGGCTACCACCAATATAGTTGCCACACCACCGAGGATTGCTTCGTTCTCCGCAATGTCATTCAAGATCTCATAGATAAGAAAGAATTTGTAGTGGCTAATGGTGAACATGTCAATGTAATAGAGATAGGAGAACTCGAGGGGACCACCCATTCAATCCCAATTGTGAATGGGGCCCCAATGTTATGAATAAACTTGACAATTCTTGTTATGTAGTGACTTACGATGAGGTAATGAGGGAAGTACTAGAGAATAGGAAAAATAAGCAAAATGGGAACGTCAACATGCTAACTCGATCCGGTCGAGTCATAGCAAGCAACCCTTCCACTTCCGCACCGAGCTCCTCTTCTCAAAGGCCGCAAGCTCGCGACACTCCCGAAGACCCTCTACTTACCCAACTCAAGAAAACTCAAGCAAGCATCTCTATTTGGGACCTCATCGCATCCTCAAAGAAACACCGAGATCTTGTCATCAGCAATCTCGATGATACATCAGTTTCTCCCGATACTACTCCCGAGGACCTCACGGCAATGATCGGTCACATTCATTTTGGCAACGTCATCACCATTGCCGATATGGACCTCCCACCCTTTGGTTCCGATCACAACGAGGCTATTTACCTCAAGGTACGAGCAAGGGGAGGTCCATCTCAAGAGTCTTAGTGGACGGTGGTCCGCACTCAATCGCATGCCTGGCAGAATCATGGGCATACTGGGGCTTAAGGATTCCGATTTGAAGCCTTCTACTCAAGTAATCCGAGGTTATGACAGCACCGCCCGTACAGTCATGGGCATGATTGAAATAGACATTGAGTTTGGGAGCATGATCATGTCCGTTCCATTCCAAGTGCTTGACATCCCGGCCTCGTTCAACTTACTTTTGGGTCGACCATTGATTCACAGTGCTAATGCCGTACCGTCAACTCTCCACCAATGTGTCAAGATCCGAAATGGTGATGAAATAGTGACCGTCATGGCTGAAAACGTCACTATCCACAGAAAAGGTGAGCCCGTCCACCAAGTTCAGCATGGTTACCAGACTCCACTCTCTCCGGCGTCTCAATCAACGCCATTGACAAAGAAGGGGAAACGGATCATGGACCCCCAGCAATCACAAGTCCTCCGCATGATGAGGAATATGGACTACTTCCCTGGCTTAGGCCTAGGGAAATATCAACAAGGAATCCTACATCCCGTGCAAGTACCATTTGTCAAGAACACATTCGGTTTGGGGTACGAGCCTTCCAAAGAAGACTTGAAACAAGAGCAAGCAATCAAGAACGAAAGGGCCCGAGCTCGTAAAGAAGGCCGTCGTTATGAGGTCCCTAATCTAAGGCCTTACCCGCAAGACGTTGAATGGTTATTTCGTCTGCCAAGGGGAAGACGTTCTATACATGATCTTTCCCGAGCCGTGGGTTAACAATAAGGGTGTCAAAAAGACCATCTCGAAATCTTCTCCCGATTGTGAGATCCAGAAATCCGAAAGGGAATAAACTCCCATGTCGCCCCGTGAATGGTGGGGAAGGAAGGTGACTATAGAGTCCGAGACAGAAATCACCGTGGGGAAAAACTGACAGATTTAGCCTCCATGTTCGAAGAGCTTGCCGTATGAATGAATGCCAAGTCAACGCCATCCATGACACCGTCATCATGAACGAGACTATCAGTGAGATCCCGCCAAGCTCCGAGCTGATCAACAATTGGTATTCAACGAAAGGGCCCGTGGTATCCGAAGAATTCTTAGTCAAGAATGGGTTGCATCCCCGCACAGCAACAAAGGAAGAGCGGCTCACACTTACTTTCGAGTCCGAGAGTGTCTCTAATACCCTCGCCCAAGAGGATTTGGAGGCCATATCCGAGCGTGGTTTCCTTTCTTTGCTAATGAAAAATTTGATATTTCTGAGTACCCTGAGATTGCAAACATCATAAATGATGAATTAACTAATAATGAACTTAACGAACAAGTTAATAACGATTCAAATTATGATGAAATAGACCACGAAAACATAACATACTTAAATGAACTTGCTCAAAAGTCCGTAGTCGTGGTGAGAATGGTCCAAAGGCTGACGAAGAATTGCATGTTGTTAATCTGGGTACCGAAGAAGAGCCAAAAGAAACTAAGATTGGAAGCTTCTTCAAAGGGGACGACAGAGACAGATTGACTACATTACTACGGGAGTTCGTAGATGTGTTCGCATGGTCATACAAAGACATGCCGGGTTTGGACAGAAAGGTAGCGGAGCACAGGATTCCGATCAGAGAAGATGCCAAGCCAGTAAAGCAGAAGCTCAGAAAGATCAAGCCCAGAATGGTCTCTGCAAGTCAAAGAAGAGATTGAGAGCTCCTCAGTGTGGGTTTCATCAAGGTTATCGAGTATCCGACATGGTTAGCCAACATCGTGACAGTCAAAAAGACAAACGGCAAGGTTCGAGTTTGCGTGGACTTCCGGGATTTGAACAAAGCTTCCCCAAAGGATGATTTTCCACTCCCCAACATCGACATGCTAGTCGACTCCACTGCTGCCTATGAGGTTCGCTCATTCGTGGATGGGTTCGCTGGGTACAATCAGATTCTCATGGCCGAGGAAGATCAACATAAGACAGCTTTCACAACACCGTGGGGTACCTTTTTGCTACACAGTCATGCCATTTGGGTTAAGAAATGCTGGGGCTCCTACCAAAGAGCCGTGACAGACTTGTTTCCACGATATGATTCACAAAGAAATCGAGGTCTATGTGGACGACATGATCATTCACTCCAAAGGGACCGATGGTCAACATTTATCGTCTCCGCAAGTTCTTCGAAAGGCTTCATCAACACAAGATGAGGCTCAACCCTGCAAAATGCACATTCGGGTTATCCGAGGCAAAGTCCTTGGTTACATGGTCACTGAAAGGGGTAGCCCCCTCCAAAACCCCTAAGCCGCAATAAGGCACATGTCATTGAATCCTCCAAAGACGCAGAAAGAGATCAAAGGTTTTATGGGCAGACTGCAGTACATCAGTCGTTTGTGCACCAACTCACTTCCATGTGCGAGCCAATCTTCAAGCTACTCAAGAAGAATGTGGCTCTAGAATGGACCGACGCGTGCCAAGAAGCTTTCGACCAAGTGAAGCATTACTTGACATGCCCTCCTGTTCTAGTTCCGCCGCACAAGGAGAAGCCTTTTTGCTCTATCTCACTGTCAATGATAAGGCCCTAGGGGCTATGTTAGCACAAGAGCAACGAGAGTTCACAAAGGAGAATGCCATCTATTTTCAAATCTTCAAAGTTTCTCTTTGGAAGCAAAAACTCAAGCAGCTTGGAAAATGAGGATGAGCATGCTATTTATTAGGTGAGCTCCAAGAACTAGCCATTGGGGAGCAGAGCAAGGACAATGAGCTGTCGCAACGTGATTGGTGCGCAGGCTGTCCTTTATAGCCGTTAGAGATAGAGCAAGTTGACAGACTTCAATTTCTTCTAGAAGGATGACAGCTGTCTTCAATTTGAATTTTAAATATGAGGCGCGTCTCCATCTACGTGTATACCGAGTGTGCTTGTTTTGTCGTATGTACACATCAGCACTTTGGCTCATTCCAAAAAGCGTAGCTTTGACTTGACGCTTTCCAAGCTTCTAGATTGTGAGGTCAGGAAATAAGAGAATTGACTAAGGCATAACTGCGCGCGCATGGAGGCCATGCGCATTGAGTGTGCAGAGGGGTGCTGCGCATGGAAGTCATGTGCATCACACTTAGACATTTGCACATGAGACCTAAAAATCAAAGTGTAGATAAGAGAGCTGTTGAAGTGTTAAGGACCAGGTCTGAAGGACCTGCGCATGGGAGTCATGCGCAAGTGATGGATGCGTAGATGATGATCTACGCATGATCTTCATGCTTGCTCCTTGGTCTTCTTCAAATCTTGAAATTAAGTAAAGCGCTTCCCAAGCTTCAAGAATATAAGGTTGTTGAAGGATAATCATAAGGACTAAGTTAATATGCTCTGCTCATAGAAGTCATGCGTATAGAGAATGTGCAGATGTTCTGCTCATGGAAACCAAGCAAGTGATGCTATGCGCGTGGAGAATGAGCAAGTGTTCACTGCGCATAAAAATGAGCAGATGATGCTCTGCGCATAAAATGCCCTGCGCATTATACTTAGTCTTCAGTAATTGAAACCTCAATTCTAAGCATAAGCCCTAACCACTAAGCCTATTCTAAAAAGTGGACATAACAAAAAATTGAAGTTATAAAACTTCTTACATAGGATCCTAAAGTCCATAAAATATACTTAGGTGATGGTATCAATCAATTCTAACATAAATTGGGAGGGTTAAGAAATAAGCATACCCAACAAATAGCTATTCACCCCCCTCTAGCTATTTTCCATACCCTTGTTGCTCTTTGGGACCAACAAGTGGTATCAGAGCAAACACCTTTATAAAACATTTTTGTTTTTCAAGCTTAACAGCTTGGGTGCCGATTCAATATGGCAAACTCAAAAGATTCGGCAACTGCTAACTACACACATGTTCCAGTCTTTGATGAAGATCACTTTGACGTGTGGAAATTCAGCATCTTAACTCATCTCACCTCAATCGATGAAAGTGATGTGGTGGATTTTGTATACATTATTTCCCTTGTTTTCCCATATATTTTGGTTCATTTTGATGTACTTTAGACTAGATTTGATGTAACTTGGGATATTTATGTAATGGTTGGGCTTTATTGTAATCCGGGGTAGAATAGTCGGTTTTATTTAATTATTTTTCCGGATGTAATCTTTTGGTGAGCTTCAAAGTCTTGTCTCAATGATCAAGACTAGTCAAAGTCAAAGTCAACAGGAAGCGGAGGAGTATAGGACCGAACTGAGAATTTCTGGAAGTTGCAGGGACCAAACTATAATTACTGAAAGTTTGAGGACTGGACTGCAAATATGAAGACTTTCAGGGACTGAATTGCAAAATGTTGAAGACATCCCCATAAAATCTGATTTTCGGCACACTGCACATGGGGTTGTTAATTTGTTTTTGTTTTTGTTTTTGTTTTAATTATTCTATTTTTATGGGATTTTAGAAAGGAGTTATTATTAGTTTGGAATTAGGATTAGGTGAATTATTCTCTCTTGACTTGGAAGACTACGTTCTTTCTTTTTCTCTCTGAAGATTTGTGTAACCATTAATGGAGAACTAAACTCCATTACTTTGGGTTGAGATCTTGAACCTATTTTAATTCAATTGAGGTAATTTTCTTATTCTCCTGGTTAATCTATTTATAATTTTGCTTGTTCTGAATCTAGGTTAATATTTAGGGTTTGTGGATTTGGCCAATCCATTAGTTCTATTTGTTGATCTATGCTAGAATTCTCTGTTCTGTGCCAGAATTAGGGTTTTCACCGTAGCATCTTCACGAATTGTGTATGTGCCATAGCAATTCGGGAAGTAGGCAAAATTTGACGATTATCTATATGAAATAATTGTAGAAAGCGTTTTTTATCTTAGTCTCTTAAATTGAATCAATTAATTCTGCGATCTAGACTGTGCCAGTTAGATTAATTTATTAATTAGGGTTGCTAGTGAGTGTGCCACTGCTAGTAACTAATCTGTAAGAAGAGACAGAGATTGCAATATATCTCGTGATCAATTGAATAGGATTAACGGAGAAAAAGAAGTACCGATGAAATTGAATTAGAGGACGGGGATAGTAATCAATCTGAAGTGCTTTTAAATCATTGTTTTAATCACATTTAGTTTAATTTCCCGTCTAGGAGTTAATTACAATCAAAATCAACCCCCAATCTGGTCAAGTGACTGTTCGTAAATAAATAACCGTTCTTCGTGGATCGACTCTGGACTTGCCCTAGCTATATTTTTAGAACCTAGTCCAGGTTTAATTTGTAGGTGTGCGATTAAGCCTATCAGAAAGGCTTCATGACACCGTGGTTTATGGACCTTACATCCCTATGAAAGCGAATCCAAATCCATGCACCAACGCTGCTCAACCAACCATCAAGAAACCAAGGGAAGAATGGACTGAGGAAGAAACAAGAAGAGTTGCAAATGATGGCAAAGCAAGAAACATTCTCCTAAGCACTCTAAGCATGGCTATGAAACAACAAGTCATGCATTGTGCTACTGCTAATGAGCTATGGGACGCTATTGAAAAGCATATAGAAGGAGATACTGTTTGTAAGGAGAATAAGAAATATGAAGTATAAAAGAGATTCAACAATTTCTCTCAACTCCCCGGTGAAACCTTAAGACAAACTTATGAACGCTATTGTGAAATTATCAATCTATGTATTTCACTTGGCATGAAATTTTCAAACAAATATTTGAATGTAAATTTCCTCCTAGCTTTTGGCTCAAGATATCTTCATAAATCCAGCGCTCTTGAAGACGCCGGAACTTTAGATGTATGGACGTTAAGGAATCTTTATGCAAATCTTAAAGTTTATGAGCTCAAACTTCAGCGCATTAGTGAAACTGAAGGAAAATCGAAATCCATAGCAATGGTGGCGCATAGAGAAGAAGCGCATGCGCCTGCGCCTGTTCAAGAAGAGAAAAGTTTTGATCCCAAAATTTCTACCTCTGAGCTATTAGACATGGACGATGAAGACTTCGCTTTATTTGTGAAGAAATTTCAAAAGTCCAGAAAATTCTCAAGACCCGGCTCAACCAGCAAATTTAAAGGATCTACCAGCAGAGCTCCTCCAAAGTTCACGAGTAGCAGTGATTCTAAAAGAAAAGAAGACCTTATTTGTTTTAATTGCAGGAAATCAGGACACTTTGCTTCAAGCTGCCCAATTCCAAAATTTGAATATATGCAGAAGAAGAGAATCCATACTCCCAAGTTCACTCCGAAATTCACTCGTCACAAGGGAATGGTTGCTGAAGAAGAATCACCAGCAAATGAGCAGAACACTTGGATTGAAACAGACTTAGATAAGAGCGATGAAGATTCCGATGATGGACTCGTTTGTTTGGTGGAAAATGATGATGAAGTTGATACTTATGATTCTGATAATGACTTCTCCAAGGATGTTTCTGATATGAATGTCTTGAATAAACCTATCAAGAAATCTGTAGGTTTTCAAGAAGTGAAAAGGAAGAAAGGACCAACCATCAGCGAGCTCGTTGAACAAGGATTTCTCACTCCGGCTCAAAGCGATGGTGGATTGTTATTTTCTAGATGTGATCTGAGTGCTAGAAGCAAACTCAGAAAGAGTGAATATGTTAGACCTTAAGTTGCACCTATTCCTACAATCAATCATGATGAGGACATTGTAAAGCAAGAAAAGTTGTTCTTAGAAGCCGAAAAGGTAATCAGTAAATTTGGCAAAATGAAAGAAGCTTTAGCACTATCATGTGATGAAATTTCCCAGCTTAAGACCGAGAAATCTCTACTTAAATCTGAACTCACCCTCCTTAAGGAGCAGATAAAGAGCATGATTCCTCTTACTGTTAAAAACACTTTTCTAACAGAACATAACTCACTTCTTAAAGTTCAAAACGATGAATTGGGTGCTCAAATTACTGATCTTAAAAATATTACAAATGAGTGGTCCAATTCTCGTGTCACTATGGAGAATATATTTGAGTCCCAAAAAGTTAGTGGTGATAAAAGTGGCTTGGGATTCTCATCAACTAGTGACAACTTTAAATGTGATGTCTGTGCTGAAAGAGATAGTGAATTTACAAATCAGCAAACTTTTGATGAACATTCTCTCCTTGAGCCACATATGGCTCCAAATGTTGCTGATGATTTTGTTGAGCTTAATGAGACAGGTACAACTCAACCACAAAATCAATCAACTCAAGGAAACCCATCTAGCTCAACTGCACCTCCATCTACCTCATATGAAGCACCAGAAACTACCACATCTGCTGCTACCTCAAATGGAGTTGAAGTTGAAATACCCATCAATGTGGAAGAACCTATCCCTCAAATTACTTATGATTGGGATGGCACAAATGATGTACCACTAGAAGATTTACAACCACCATCAACTCAACCAGATATATCTCAAGAAGTTTGTGAGGTTAGAGATCACCCAATTCAGAATATCATTGGTGATTTGCATTCTGGTGTTCGAACAAGAAGATCAAACTATGATGCACTTACCGCATTTATATCTCAAGTTGAACCCAAAAAGGTTGATGAAGCACTCCAAGACTCAAGTTGGGTTGTTGCTATGCAAGAAGAGCTCAACCAATTTGAAAGATGCAAAGTTTGGACCTTAGTTCCAAGGCCTCAAGATCAAGGAGTGATTGGTACAAAGTGGGTGTTCTGAAACAAGATGGATGAGAATGGAAGCATCACAAGGAACAAAGCTAGGTTGGTTGCACAAGGATACAGACAAGAAGAAGGCATTGATTATGATGAAACTTTTGCCCCCGTTGCAAGACTTGAAGCTATAAGGATATTTTTAGCTTATGCCTCTTTCAAAAGATTCAAGTTATATAAAATGGATGTGAAGAGTGCATTCCTCAACGGCAAACTTCAAGAAACAGTCTTTGTTACTCAACCGCCCGGATTTGAAGACCCCAAATTTCCAAATCATGTCTACAAACTCCGTAAAGCTTTATATGGACTCAAACAAGCTCCACGTGCATGGTATGATACTCTATCTAAATTTATCCTAGAGAAAGGCTTCAAGTGTGTTAAGATTGACACAACTCTATTCATTGCTAAATATCATGATCATACTTTATTAGTTCAAATATATGTAGATGATATTATTTTTGGCTCTACTAATGAATTGTTGTGTAAGCGATTTGAGAAACTAATGAAAAGCAAATTTGAGATGAGCATGATGGGAGAATTAACATTCTTCCTTGGGCTTCAAATTAAACAATGTACTGAAGGCATCTTCCTCAATCAAGCAAAGTACACAAAGGACCTTATCAAGAAATTTGGATTTGAAAATGCAAAGGCATATGACACTCCTATGGCTACTGGTAACAAGTTAGATAAAGACTTGAAAGGTAAGAAGGTTGATCAAACCTTATACCGAGGTATGATTGGTTCTCTGCTTTACTTAACTGCTAGTAGGCCAGATATCATGTTTAGTGTTTGCGTTTGTGCTCGTTATCAAGCAGATCCTAGAGAAGCACATCTTATTGCTGTTAAACGTATTATTCGATATCTATCTGGGACTATTAACCTTGGACTTTGGTACTCCAAAGATTCAGCTTTTGATCTTATAGGTTACTCAGATGCAGATTATGCAGCATGTACCATCGACAGGAAAAGCACAAGTGGAACTTGTCATTTCCTTGGAAATCGACTCGTTTCATGGGCAAGCAAGAAACAAGCCTCATTCTCTGTATCTACCACAGAAGCTGAATATATAGCTGCTGGAAGCTACTGCTGCCAAGTGCTCTGGATGAAGCAACAATTGGTTGACTACGGAATCAATGAAGAAAATTGTCCAATCTATTGTGACAATACATCTACCATTGATGTCTCCAACAACCCTGTCATGCATTCAAAAACCAAACACATTGATATCAAGTACCACTTTCTCAAGGATCATGTGGAAAAAGGTAATATCCATCTAGAGTATGTGAGTACTGACAATCAAATTGCAGATATTCTCACCAAGGCTCTTGATTCGAAGAGATTTAGGTATCTTAGAGGAGAAATGGGCATGCTAGAACTTTGATTACTTGTCCATATATTTTGATTGTGCTAATGTCTTATGTTTTATCCAAGTTCAACACCAAGTAGGTCTCGGTCAACACCCTTACCGATAAAGCAATCACGGTCGATGCATTAAAATCCATCAGGTATACCGACCGCATCCTTGTTGACCGCAAAATACTCCGACCGCATGAAAGAATGAAGTTTGTTCAAAGGCTTTGGAGAAGCCTACCGCATGAAAATGATGACATTGGTTCACTACTTTAGAGAAGCATTCATAGGCCAAGGTAATATCTTGACCGCATGAAGTCACGGTCAAGCACCTGACCGCAAAAACGAGGTGACCAGGTATGTGTTTCTAACTTAGCAAATATTAGGATCCTCCTAGTCATCCAAAGGGGTAATTTTGTAATTTCCTCTTTTCCCTCATTTTCATTTAATTCAAATCATTTGCAATTAATTTTATTCCCTTATTTATGTCCGCCGTCACTATCCATGCATTTATGACAAAAGGACATCTCTGGTCAAATCCCTGATTCTTGCAGAGTTAACCTCCCACTTCCTTCTCTGCACAAACCGTTCCACTACTTCCTTAACCTCCACCTCTCTGCAAATCACTTTTTCAGAAACCCTTTCTCTCTCTCCATCTCTCTACTTTCTCTCTCTATAAACCCAGTTTATTCTCTCTCATTTCTACTCGATTTTCGACTATAAATGGCACCAAAATCATCCCAACCAACGAAATCATCTAAGAAATCACAAGAACAAATTTCTGAAGACTCAATGGTATGATTTCTTGACCCAAAATTCTTCTATTTTCAGTTTTCACTTTTCGTTTTTGGCGGGTCTTTACAACCCTTCTTATTCTATGTCTGATTCAATTTCTGGGTTGTTATATGCTTTGATAATGCACATTATAGTTATTTTCATGATTTCGAGTTCAATATAGTGCTTAGATTCAAATTCTAGTTGATATATCTCTCAATGCCATGTTTATTCTTGAAGCTTTTTGGTTAAAAATGCCCTTTCATATTCTGAGTTTATTGAGTTTTTTATGTTAAAATTGATGATATTTTCGTGTTTAATCGGTTTCTGTGTTCATTTTGGTATAATTTTTATGGATTTTCGTGCCCTAAATCGTTTTCTGGGTTTCGGCTATGAACAGTGTTCTTCGTGTTCTTGAGATTACAGTTTTTGATCCTTAAAATTCATTACACATAGTAATATGGTGTTTGTGCGTGTTTTAGAGATTTCATTGAAATACTTCTAAGTATTATTTTTGTCGACCGCACTCTCTATCTACCGTGTACCAATCGACCGCATTACCTGATCATTCGACCGCCGCTTTGTCAACCACATACCTTGTTAACTTCTCAATTTTTTTCAGGATGAAAAATCATTTATTCCTGGCTGTGTAATGGACTATAATGACTTAATGAATGATGCCATTGGAAGGCATATTATCAAGCGTATGACCAAATCTGGCATTCTTAACTTCTTCACTATGCCTCAACCATTCCATCTCCCTACCGCAGTTGGAGAATTCTACTCAACCGCCAAGGAGATCAAAGGAAGGGATGAACAGAACAAGCCTCTCAACTGGATTGCCGCTGAAGTCTATGGCCAGAAACTTGAGATTGACTATACTGATATTGCTTCAGTACTTGGCCTGGACATTGATTTTGAAGCTCCTGAATCATTGACCACCAAAGAATACAACGATCTCGCTGAAAGATTGATTGGATCAACAGACGTGTGCACTCCCTACCGGAAGACCTTTCCTGAAATCACGTACTATATTGGGCACCTGGTTGGCCACGGTCTGCTTTGCAAGAGTGGCAACCACGGTAACTTCAACACCACCCAGTAGCACCTATCTGCAGCCATCTACTTGGGAAGAAAAATGAATTGGCCCATGATTCTGTACAAACTGTTAGTGGATCAAGTTAATGATTATAACAAGCAGCTACGTGAGAAGGCCCCAACAAAATATAAGAAGAATACCAGGATGCTTTCTTTTCTCTTCAAGTATACTCCTGAAATCAGGAAGGAGTATGCTAAAGACAATCATGCCAAGGTAACCATCTCTCTATCTAGGGTCTTTGACATTAAGACCATGAGATCTACATTCAGAAATCGTTTTGGTGACGTTCAATATCAAGAATATCATGCTCGTGATCCTAAGGAAAAGTATGTCCCTCCGAGTTACACAAAAGCTGCCCGAGAAGCTCTTGGTATTGATGATCCTGGTAAATCCACCTCTGTTCAAGATGAGGATGAAAATGAAGCTGAGGAAGAACAAGAATCCAGAAGAGTTAAAGGAAAAGGTATTGCAAGTGACTCGACCGCTCCTCCCAAACCCAAACCTTTGACCGGAATTGTTATCAAAGAACCCTCAACCATTAAGCCTCCTTCCAAAATCATTCCTGCTGTTCCAGTTAAAGCCAAGCCAACCGCACCGCTCTTAAAATCCACTGCCTCCAAACCAACCGTGTCCTCTCCGACCGTTCCATCTAAATCCTTCAAGTCAAAGTCTTCTGCACTCCCCGCTTCGTCTCAGGGGGAGAAATCCAAGAAAAGAGATTTGTCTCTAAGTCCTCAGCAGGTTTCCAAGAAGACAAAGGTTTCCAGACCTCCTCCATCGACCGTTTCTCCTGATTTTACCCCATCCGGTTCACCTACTCAGGGCGACCGTGAAGATGTTATTGAGATTGCTCCACCCCAGCGCCTGAAAAGGCAACCAATTTCTAAACCAACACTTGGTTTGGTTGATGAACCTACAGATGAAGAGATAGAGGATGTATCTGATGATGGATCAAAACATTCTGATAATAATGCTGGTGATAATGTTGAGGTTGATAAGGGTATCAACACTGATAGCCCGGTGTTTAGTGATGATGAAGTTCCAGCAAATGTTGAAAAGCATCCTGAGCATGAGGGTCACGGTCAAGAAGATGACCATGCACCTAGTGACCGCGAAGTTAATGATACTGGTAATATGACCATGTCTCCAATCAGGCAATCCACTTCTGAACCTCCGGTCGATCAAATTGCTCATTTATTGACCGCAGTGGAAATGCTTACACAAATCAATCTGGATTCCCAAACCCATATCTCAAAGCTGACCGCCAATCAGACCGCTCTTCATGACGAAATCTCTGAGCTGAAGTCTGCCAATTCAGTGCTTAAAGACCAGATTATTGCTCTTCCCTCTCAACTGATTGAGACCATTAAGGGGGAGAGAGAGTACGTATCAAAGGCTATATCAGATGCCCTCTCCGGTCAAGCAGGCAGCAGCTCTTCGAGGCCCGCTCAAGCTGGCAGCTCTACTTCTACCGCTCTTGTTGCTCCAAGTGCTTTCATGGTAACTCCGGACTTTATGAACAAATATTTCCTTATTCAAACAAGAGCCATCATGAAGTGATTTTCAAAGGAAGTCTTAAAAGCCTCGGTAGACATCTCAAAATCTATGGAGGATGTTAAAAATGAACTCTCTCTGGAAGTAAAGAAAGTAAGAATGTCGGTGGAAAAAGATGTTGATATTGCCCTAAAATCCGCTATGACCAATCTGAATGAAAGCTTGAGTAAGAAATTGGAAGCATTCAAACAAGCCATGATTGTCCACACCAACCGCCTCAATGACCAATCAAACAAAATTGATTTACTGTCCAATCGAGCTAACACTGTGCTGAACATGATCAACCGCCACGGTAATCTAGTTGCAAATCAAGAGGCAGAAGCAGGCCACGGTAATGTAAATGCTCAGGGTGAAGATGAAGAAGATGGAGTGACCGTACCTATTCTCATTCCCGGTCTCTCCATGCCCTCTTACCGCTTTCCCCTCTCCGATCTCACTGAAGATGATCTCCATACTTTCGACCGCTTCTAGACTATCCTTTACCGTAATCTTAATCCCACCATTTGAACTGACCGTGTGTGGTCATGTTGAAACAATTTGTTAATGTTTGTCTCAAAACAATTTTTATTTTTGTTTCTTTTATTTGGGTCTGTAAAAACTTTAATCTCTCTTTTGTCTGCACTCCCCTCACTTTAATGGCTATATTTTTGTGGAGTGCCTTTTGAATGTGTGTTTGATGCATTTGCATACTTATTGTTACTTTCTCTAAAAATGCATTCAAACCTTATATTTCTATCTTGCTAGGATTAATTTTTTTTTTTATCTTTTTAGGCTGATAGAAATCTATGACACTGGCTTAGAGTGTGCATTGACTTGGGGCATGAAATTAATAAAATATTATTTTCTTGAAAACATGTTATTACCAAGTACAATGAATTAGCCTTTGTTATAGTAGGTAATGGTCTCAATCAAATAGGGGGAGATTGTTGGGTATGCTTATTATAAACCACTCCTATTACCTAGATTTGATTGATCCCATAACCTAATTTTATCTTTTGTGGACTTTAGGATATATTGTAAGAAGTGTTAATATTCATTTTTAGAATAGTCCACTTTAATAGTATAGGCTTTAGATTGTTAGGACTGAAAATTTTCTAAGTCTGGAATTTTAGTGGTCAAGACCTTGACCGTGAATTCATTTGACCGTGGTAGACCACCTGACCGTGGAAGACCATTTGACCGTGAATCACTTGACCGGAAGTCAGTGACCGTGAGCTTTGTGGCATATCTTGACAAGTCACATTTGACCCCTCGACCGCAGGCTCCCGACCGTGAGGTCTTGACCGCAAGAAATGAAGTTGTCCAAGAACCCAAGTTTGTTCAAACTTAACCATGGTCAAACTATGGTTAGTTTAGAACGCTACAGAACTTGGATCCCAAGTAATTCAAATTTGAATTCATCTTAGTGGGACCACCTCTTATCTGCAAAAAGGGACAAACTCAGAATGAGCTCCAATCAGAATTCAATAGCTTATTGTCCTTCAACTTGGAGCCCAAGTATTTCCCAACAGCTACTTTCTCATTCAAGGCTATAAATAACCCTTAAGTTCTTCATTGAAACTAGCTGAGATTCCAAGAGAGAAATTGCTGTTGAAATACTTGGTGATTGAAGATCATACTCAAGATTTCCAGAATCCTTTGAATCTTCAAAGAACTCACCTTCAAGCCTTCAAAGATCTCCAGCAACATTCAAGTCATCTCAAGCCTTGTAACACTTAAGATTCATTAGGCTCTACAATCACTTAGATTTCAAAGAGCTTCTGATTCTTACACACACACTCACCCCAATTGATCAATCACATAGATTGCATCAAAAGGGATACACTGGTCTAAGTCTAGGATTTATTCTTCATAGAAAGTAGGTGTTGATTCAAAGCTTCATCTCTGTAATCTGTACACTCAAGAATCAATATATACCTCTATTCAAAATCCAAGACTGACCATCTTGGTAAAGGACGTAGATTTTTTAACAGATCGAACCTTTCCAAATACCTGTGTCATTTTACTTTCTGCAAATTTACTCTCAAATATTGTTCATCATGTTCTTTATTGTTCATATTAATTTTGTTTGTCGTTTAGTGTTTGATCTTTCAGATATTCAAACGTATTGTGAATTGTGTTTGTTTGTTCTCCATATTGCCTAAGTTAAAATCTGACTAACTTATCTTTTGCCAAAACTTCTAAGACAACAACTTTCAATCTCTCAACCATCTGACCGCAAATCTCTGACCGCAAATCCTTGACCGCATCTTTCTTGACCGGAACTACCTGACCGTGAGAAAGAATCCACTTAGAGATTTTCATCAAAACAACCTTACCTTATTTCTATCGAAAACTTCCGCTGTGCATATTACATCTTGACCGCACGGTTTATTACTTGACCACAAAACTCAAGATTGTAAGCACTTGGTTGAATTTTGAAAAAGGGTTGAAATTTTAAGTAGGCTATTCACCCCCCTCTAGCCTCCTTTCATACCCTTGTTGTGTCTTTGGGACCAACAGGGGACCTGCTTTAAATGTTTATATTTCACGTTCTTTGCTTCATGGCTGGATCTTCAAAAGCTAAAACGTATGAATGGATTCTCGATAGTGGGTGTTCTCAATACATGACTGGAGATGAATCCTTACTCGAAGATGCTCATGAAGAAAGAGGTCCCTCGGTAATATTTGGTGACAATAACAAAGGTCAAGTTGTAGCATATGGAAAACTCAAGAAAGACAAAGTGTGCATTGAAAGAGTCTCTCTCGTCGAAGGACTCAAGCACAACTTATTATCCATATCTCAATTCTGTGACAAAGTATTAGAATGCCATTTTACTTCAACGCAATGTCTTATCAAGAATGGTAAAACTGGAGTTACATTACTCACGGGATATCGTAAGACAAATATTTACATTATTGATTTTCATAGTATGAACTCTAGTACTAATCTTTGTTTTGTAGCTAAAAGTGTGAGCGAAAATAGTTGGCTGTGGCACAAGCGCTTAAGTCACTTGAACTTCAAGTATCTATCTAAACTCAGCAGGAATAATCTTGTAAAAGGACTTCCCAAGGTTGCTGATCATCATGACAAGAAGTGCGTCGCGTGTCAACTTGGCAAACAACCGAAAAAGTCTTTCTCCAGCAAGACCAATCCCTCAACTACAAGATGTTTGCAACTACTGCACATTGATCTATTTGGACCAGTCACCACCGCAAGTATTAGAAGAAACAAGTATACTCTAGTTGTGGTGGATGATTATTCAAGATATACATGGGTGGAAATGATGATTTCAAAAGACAATTGTTATGACATTTGACCACCTTATTCAGACTACTCCAAACCCAAAAAGAAGATGACATCGTTAGTGTTCGATCCGACAATGGAACAAAATTCAAGAACAATGGTGTTGCTCGATATTGCGAAGATCATGGGATAGATCATAACTTCTCAACCGCTGGGGTTCCTCAACAAAATGGTGTTGTGGAAAGAAATAATAAGACGTTGATTGAAGCGGGAAAGACGATGATAGCTGAAGCTAAATTGCCTAAGTACTTTTGGGAAGAAGCTATCAACACAACATGTTTTACACAAAAATCGTTCCCTCATCAACAAACTTCACAACAAGACTCCGTATGAACTTTGGCGTGTTAGAACTCCCAACATTGCATTCTTCAAAATCTTTGGTTGCAAGTGTTATATCCTCTACAACGGAAACAAACATAGAGGTAAATTCGATGCCAAAGCCGGCGAAGGTATTTTTGTTGGGTATGCCAAACATTCTAAAGCTTTTCGCGTTTTTAATAGATCTACATTAGTGATAGTTGAATCTGTACATGTTACATTTGATGAACATTCTCTCCTTGAGCCACATTTGGCTCCAAATGTTGCTGATGATTCTGTTGAGCTTAATAAAATAGGTGCTCCTATTTATGATGCGCCTACACTTGAACAGAATCTATCAACTCAAGGAAATCCATCTACATTAAATGCGCCTAATTCCTCATATGGCGCGCCAAATGAATCATCAGCTGCGCCTCCTTCTAATAATGCGCCTCTTGATTCTTCTTGTCGCGACCCCGAACCCGCGGGCCCGAGATCGCGAGCTGGACGTCGACTTAAAACCAAAACTCTAAAATATAGAAGTTAAAAATTCCATTTTGAACCAAAACATTTTAATACAAGGTTTGGAAAATCCAAGTTTAACAACACCATAAAACAACTAGTGTAAGCTCCACAAGCTCACACCCAAGATACAAAATATTACAATTCTTAATGACGTCAATAATGGTAAAACTATCCCCAAAAGGTTATACATTTAAATAATGTAAACCAATCCAAGACAACCTACCCCAAAATCTCAAACCTCTCGACGTCCTCCTCGATCCGCGAATCCTAATCCTTTTCCTCCTGGGGGGGGGGTGTTAAGGAAAACAATTTGAAACAAGAAACGGGGTGAGAATAAATCTCAGTAAGTTACTAATGCAACTACATGACATGCTAATATGCAATGACCGATAGCAATTAACATAAGATAGATAGCAGCGGAATAATAAGTGACATGCTGTCGAACAGTAACATCCAATAATCAATCATATAAATAAACATATAACGACAAATGAGAGGCTCCCTATCGCCAACCGTCCCATACCGGTTGGAAATAACGACCAGCTCATCATGCAACACATAAAGCTGAAATAAACACTCATAAGTGGATACATAGCCAAGGTTTCACCCAACTGAAGAACCAAATAAAGGTCGCTGCGCAGCTTCAATAATCAACAAATCATCATCTTCATAATAGCATGAAAGCTGAAGAGAAATCCCCGGTACCGGAACCAATAACAAAATAATGTGCCACAAGGGGCGGGAGCCATGCCACAAAGTCATGCTCCAAACGTCTCAACCAAGGCCGATCTGGAAGAGGAAAATAAGGGCAAAACAATGGTCGACACCATAATGGACTTGGCCGGTGCCATCACAATATCTCACATCGCCCGACACAACCACAAATACCAGCTGGACTTTCAAATAAATGCTAAGTAATAAAATATTAGCACGATAAACGACCATTGATTCCAAAGCAGGGAATCATACCAATTAGTCACCATAAAAGATGCAAACGATTACTCAAGAAGAGTTCAACAACAATAGCACAAGGAGTTTCTCATAAAAGAGCACAACAACGATAAACAGAATTTCTCATAAAGAGCACAACAACATTGATCATTAAAACAAGACGATTCCAAGGCAAGGACCCATACCAAACACATCCTAAAGATGATATCCACAAGTAAATCATAAAGAGCACAATCCAAACGGTCGCTCACAAAGCACAATGACTATTACCAAAATGACCCTAAACATTTACTCATAAAGATATACTAGGACTATGAACTCAACCATCTCATCACACCTGGAATTTCAAAGCAGGAAATCAAAATGAATACACCTTAAGGTTAATCAAACCGTAAGTACCCAATCGCCAATTCACGCTTTACCTCCGTCCATAACGAACCAA
Organism: Campanula takesimana; assembly: GCA_026119855.1. Taxonomy (NCBI): domain Eukaryota; kingdom Viridiplantae; phylum Streptophyta; class Magnoliopsida; order Asterales; family Campanulaceae; genus Campanula; species Campanula takesimana. The sequence continues at coordinate 58,129 of JAOWBW010001553.1, read as the reverse complement.
CTCTAAACACCCCAAACGAATCCAAAAGGTTACCCTTATTAGAATATGATTACGACCGGACTAAACCCTACATTTTAGTGTTCAACAACAACCCTCTAGGTACTATGGAACATCGCCTAAAACCTAGACCAAGTCCTACTCGAAAATCAATTCGATTGGAACAACCACGAACACGTCATAAGATGCCCAAACACCTAATAAAATCCCGAAGTATAAAACTTATAACTTAACTGAACAACCTATACCATCTTGTAGTACTCGAATAGAGCTTCAAAACGATAGTTTACACGCCTAAAACGGAGTCCGGATGAGAAAGTTATGGCCTCCGGAAGATCGAACGAAAAACGGACAAGCTGGAAAAAGGAGGGATGCGCGCGCCTCCAAAAAAGGTGATGCACGCGCCTCCTAAGGTCAGAAGGCTGCGATTTCGAAGCAGAAAAGGGTGCGCGCGCCTCCCAAAACATGGTGCGCGCGCCTCCTTGCCCGGAGGGACGAAATCCGGCCAAAAACTGGGTTTCTACCAATTTTTCTTACCCATTTCATATTACAACCAAAATCAAACATAATTAACCTTCCACCAAGCATAAAGATGAACCCAAAACAACTTATAACTAGAATGAGGACTCAAATAATACCATTTATCAACCAAGATCAAGATTCAAACCCAACATTCCTAAAATCACCATTTTTGACCAAAACTCAAAATAAATTCCAAATAAATTCTAAATTCAACCAAACTTCAAATATAACACATCAAGCATAATATAAACATGATATGAACATTTTAGCATAAAAATGGGGGAAAAGCAACTTACCCGGATTTCTCAAAGTTGCCGGAACTCAAAATTTCTTGGCTTCCTACGATCCTATCGACGATCTAAACAAGATTCATGTTTTAAGAAATGAATAAAGATGAGAGGAAGAAGGAGAAAATGAAGAGAGAAGTGAGGAGAAGAAAACTTACCCAAAAGCTTAGAGAGAGAGAGAGATGGCTGGAAAGTAAGGGAGAGGTGAGGGAGAAGAGAGGGTGTAGGGGAATTATTTCCAAAACTTACACTCAGGCCCCTCCTCTACACTACACACAAATACTTACACTCCCTACTAACTATTAAGACCCAACAATATTACACTAACCCGAATGACTCAAATAAAATGCTAGGCATAAATATTATAACACATAAAGTGCACACATAAATATTTAAATAAATAATAATTTAAATAAATAAATAAGCAAATAAATAAATAATAATTATTTATTACCAATAAAATAGAGCCTAGATTTCGGGTCGTGACATTCACTCCCCCTTAAAGAAAATTCGACCCGAATTTTAACGAGACTTACCCGAAAGACCCAATAACTACGGATACGATAGTTCCGCCATTTCTCAAATTCCTCAATTGTCCATTCTAAACCACCACGTAGTAACCCTAAATAATGTTCCCAATACCACGACCTCTCGCACATAACTTCCTTCAATCATAATTTTCACTACTAATTAGAATCCATAATCAAAATTGGAGAATCCCAATTGCTCCCAAACATAACTCTCGAGATATCCCAAGCTCACCTTACTCATAACCTTAACTACACCGCAAAGGTACTTCCATTTGTAAATCGCATACTTAGTATTATTCCCCAGAATTTCCAAACATTCCATCTCGAGCTTAATTAGCTTTTAAAATATGAAAAGCTAAAGAAATTTTCCATCCCCATAATATTCACCAAAGACTATATCTCTAAAGATTCCCATTATAGTACTCTCGCTCTAGGTAGCACTTTAAACTAGAGGTGTAATATAAATACAAAATGCTCACTTAAACCTACATCATAATATCATCGTCATAACACTCCAATCCTTGAAAGCCTAAAATAATTACGAATACTCAATAGTCCGAAAATGGTCTAAATTTTATCTTCAAGTGATTTCCTCTAGTTCCCTTTTAAGTTATAATCCGTGCTCATATACCCAAAGGAAATCAACGAACTCTAAATTCAATAGCTAACCCAGTTAGTCTCTCACGCATACCTTTATTAACTTAACGATACTTAAGCTCAATGGTACTATCAAAATCATAAACCAATTAGCTAGCCTCATTCCAATAGCTCCATTACCAAATCACAATATTCTTTAATTATGCCCAAGTATTGATACTCAACTTTCTTCACACACCCTTGATCCAATTCGGTAACGCCACCAAGAAGGGATTTAGAACCATAGAACCACTATCTAACCAAAATTTCAAAGTGCCTTTAACATAGATTGAGAAATTATTACTCTCCCAAAATGTACTTAGTCCTTTCTAACTTAACACGCTTACCACCATTAATGATCGGAACTCCTACAATAAACTCATCATCCATAACAAATTGTATACCTCACCATACTAATCCATTCCGATGCATTCACGGAGATGTACTAAAAGTGACCAAAAATTTCCTTAAGAGATCCTCATTGAATCCTCAACTCTTATAACTCAACCGATGCCATAAGGACATTGATCTAAATATTAGCATTACAACCTTGTACTATAACAACTCAATTTAACCCAAGGTTCTCCCCAATTACTAGGTACTATTCAGAAATAAAATAGAAATTTTCACAAACGACAAATACGCCCAACAATTCACCGAAACTAAATACTCGGATTTCAATTAAGGAAAGATAGGTATAACTCTACCCAAATGAACGGTCTCAAACAGTTTTAAGAAATTAGTAATGGAGAATATAACAATCCCCCTACAACAATAGACTAAAGCAATAGTAACATCAAAATCTTGTAATAGAAACATGGCTAATTTAGCAGGTAAGTTATATCTACCTTTAAGCACAACATGAGCACATAAGACTCCATCAGACATCCTACACTCCTCCATAGGAGTAGACACTGACAACACATAAGTCAAAGACTCAAAAGAAATAAATGCAACTAATGCACAGAAACACATAAATACGATGACCCTAAAATGCACGCGCTCGCTCTCACGACGCAAATTAATACCTCCTGAAATTATCCGTTACCTGGTGAGTGCTGATTGATTGCAAATACTCTACCCAAAATCTTGGGCTTCCCCGAAGCATCCCTCTTCTGACCCTGTGATATTCCAGTTCCTGTCCCCGATGACTGAACTCTAAACCTCGGACAATCTTTAACAAAGTGTCCCAACTGACCACACTTCACACATTTTCCTTGCTTCTTCCAACACTTGCCTTCTGAGTGTCCTTTCCTCTGACAGTAACTGCAGACTTTCCCATTTAGTGTACCCTTATTAGAACCTTGATTTCCTACTATTGGTTGCCCTTGTAGTTTCCTTCTGAATCGAGTTTGCACTCCAAAATTACCTCTGTTATCCGAATGTTGCTGTTGTGACTTACTCTGCCCTCCTTGCTTACCCGGGTTAACCATCTCAGTCTTCCTTTTGTGTTCCCCAATATCCTGCTCAATCAAGTAGGCTCGATCCACTGCATCCTGAAAAGGTTGAATTCTTTGGGCTAAAAGTTGAGTCCTAATAGCTGTCTTCAAACCCCTGATCAATCTCATCGCTTTCTGCTCCTCAGTCCGCACAAGGTAGTCACAACACCTGGCTGATTCTGTGAACTTAACTGAATACTGTGCTATTGACATCAAGCCTTGCTCCAAACTGAGGAACTCGATCTCTTTCCGGTTTTGATCCACTAGAGAGATAAAATGATCCTTGAATTTCCTCACGAACCACTCCCAAGGATATGGTACAAGAGTCACATCCCAACTGGTCTTCAGTGCCTTCCACCAATGTCCCGCAGCTCCCACGAGCTTATAAGCTGAAAACAGAACCCTATCCTCATCAGTGCAACCAAAGACCTCGTAGATTTTCTCCATCGATTCCAACCATAGTTCGTCCGTCTTCCAATCCGGCTCACCGTCGTACTCACTTGGTTTCAACTTCAAGAACTGCTCCAACCCAAATCGCGGAGGTGCTACATGTTCCTCTCTCGGCCTTTGGTCATGAATTGCTTTCACGGCCGCTTCAAACCTGTCCTGAAACACTGCACGGTTTTCTTCCCGTAGACCATTAAGATTCTGAGTCCCACTAGAAGCTTCACCAATTCTTCTTCTAGCCATTTCGAACAAATACCTGCATAAAACCTTAACCGTTACTCACTCCGCACACAACTACCCTCCTAGGTCATTCTAGTCCACCTATACTTATACATAGAGCTAGACCATAGCTCTGATACCAACTGTCGCGACCCCGAACCCGCGGGCCCGAGATCACGAGCTGGACGTCGACTTAAAACCAAAACTCTAAAATATAGAAGTTAAAAATTCCATTTTGAACCAAAACATTTTAATACAAGGTTTGGAAAATCCAAGTTTAACAACACCATAAAACAACTAGTGTAAGCTCCACAAGCTCACACCCAAGATATAAAATATTACAATTCTTAATGACGTCAATAATGGTAAAACTATCCCCAAAAGGTTATACATTTAAATAATGTAAACCGATCCAAGACAACCTGCCCCAAAATCTCAAACCTCTCGACGTCCTCCTCGATCCGCGAATCCTAATCCTTTTCCTCCTGGGGGGGTGTTAAGGAAAACAATTTGAAACAAGAAACGGGGTGAGAATAAATCTCAGTAAGTTACTAATGCAACTACATGACATGCTAATATGCAATGGCCGATAGCAATTAACATAAGATAGATAGCAGCGGAATAATAAGTGACATGCTGTCGAACAGTAACATCCAATAATCAATCATATAAATAAACATATAACGACAAATGAGAGGCTCCCTATCGCCAACCGTCCCATACCGGTTGGAAATAACGACCAGCTCATCATGCAACACATAAAGCTGAAATAAACACTCATAAGTGGATACATAGCCAAGGTTTCACCCAACTGAAGAACCAAATAAAGGTCGCTGCGCAGCTTCAATAATCAACAAATCATCATCTTCATAATAGCATGAAAGCTGAAGAGAAATCCCCGGTACCGGAACCAATAACAAAATAATGTGCCACAAGGGGCGGGAGCCATGCCACAAAGTCATGCTCCAAACGTCTCAACCAAGGCCGATCTGGAAGAGGAAAATAAGGGCAAAACAATGGTCGACACCATAATGGACTTGGCCGGTGCCATCACAATATCTCACATCGCCCGACACAACCACAAATACCAGCTGGACTTTCAAATAAATGCTAAGTAATAAAATATTAGCACGATAAACGACCATTGATTCCAAAGCAGGGAATCATACCAATTAGTCACCATAAAAGATGCAAACGATTACTCAAGAAGAGTTCAACAACAATAGCACAAGGAGTTTCTCATAAAAGAGCACAACAACGATAAACAGAATTTCTCATAAAGAGCACAACAACATTGATCATTAAAACAAGACGATTCCAAGGCAAGGACCCATACCAAACACATCCTAAAGATGATATCCACAAGTAAATCATAAAGAGCACAATCCAAACGGTCGCTCACAAAGCACAATGACTATTACCAAAATGACCCTAAACATTTACTCATAAAGATATACTAGGACTATGAACTCAACCATCTCATCACACCTGGAATTTCAAAGCAGGAAATCAAAATGAATACACCTTAAGGTTAATCAAACCGTAAGTACCCAATCGCCAATTCACGCTTTACCTCCGTCCATAACGAACCAACTCTAAACACCCCAAACGAATCCAAAAGGTTACCCTTATTAGAATATGATTACGACCGGACTAAACCCTACATTTTAGTGTTCAACAACAACCCTCTAGGTACTATGGAACATCGCCTAAAACCTAGACCAAGTCCTACTCGAAAATCAATTCGATTGGAACAACCACGAACACGTCATAAGATGCCCAAACACCTAATAAAATCCCGAAGTATAAAACTTATAACTTAACTGAACAACCTATACCATCTTGTAGTACTCGAAGAGAGCTTCGAAACGATAGTTTACACGCCTAAAACGGAGTCCGGATGAGAAAGTTATGGCCTCCGGAAGATCGAACGAAAAACGGACAAGCTGGAAAAAGGAGGGATGCGCGCGCCTCCAAAAAAGGTGATGCGCGCGCCTCCTAAGGTCAGAAGGCTGCGATTTCGAAGCAGAAAAGGGTGCGCGCGCCTCCCAAAACATGGTGCGCGCGCCTCCTTTCCCGGAGGGACGAAATCCGGCCAAAAACTGGGTTTCTACCAATTTTTCTTACCCATTTCATATTACAACCAAAATCAAACATAATTAACCTTCCACCAAGCATAAAGATGAACCCAAAACAACTTATAACTAGAATGGGGACTCAAATAATACCATTTATCAACCAAGATCAAGATTCAAACCCAACATTCCTAAAATCACCATTTTTGACCAAAACTCAAAATAAATTCCAAATAAATTCCAAATTCAACCAAACTTCAAATATAACACATCAAGCATAATATAAACATGATATGAACATTTTAGCATAAAAATGGGGGAAAAGCAACTTACCCGGATTTCTCAAAGTTGCCGGAACTCGAAATTTCTTGGCTTCCTACGATCCTATCGACGATCTAAACAAGATTCATGTTTTAAGAAATGAATAAAGATGAGAGGAAGAAGGAGAAAATGAAGAGAGAAGTGAGGAGAAGAAAACTTACCCAAAAGCTTAGAGAGAGAGAGAGATGGCTGGAAAGTGAGGGAGAGGTGAGGGAGAAGAGAGGGTGTAGGGGAATTATTTCCAAAACTTACACTCAGGCCCCTCCTCTACACTACACACAAATACTTACACTCCCTACTAACTATTAAGACCCAACAATATTACACTAACCCGAATGACTCAAATAAAATGCTAGGCATAAATATTATAACACATAAAGTGCACACATAAATATTTAAATAAATAATAATTTAAATAAATAAATAAGCAAATAAATAAATAATAATTATTTATTACCAATAAAATAGAGCCTAGATTTCGGGTCGTGACACTTCTCACACGCCTATATCTACTGCTGCATCTAGTGTTAACCCTAGTTTTAATTCTGAACCAGTTCATCCCACAAATTTTGATGATTTTGAATCTGGTGAAGATGTACAAATTGAAGATCTTCAAGTTACTACGACTCAACCTAACTTACCTCCTGAAATTCGTGAAGTTAGAGGTCACCCAATCAATAATATCATTGGTGATCTAAATGTTGGTGTTCGTACAAGGAGAGCTACAAACTTTGATGCTTACACTGCATTTATCTCTCAAATTGAACCGAAGAAGGTTGATGAAGCGCTCAAAGATCCTAATTGAGTTGTTGCAATGCAAGAAGAACTCAATCAATTTGAACGATGTAAGGTTTGGACTCTTGTTCCAAGACCAAATGATCAAGGAGTGATTGGTACGAAATGGGTGTTCAGAAACAAGATGGATGAGAATGGAACCATCACAAGAAACAAAGCAAGATTGGTTGCTCAAGGCTATAGGCAAGAACAAGGCATTGATTACGATGAAACTTTTGTGCCCGTAGCAAGACTTGAAGCTATCACATTATTTCTAGCTTACGCCGCTCACAAGAACTTCAAGCTATATCAAATGGATGTGAAGAGCGCGTTTCTAAATGGTGAACTCCAAGAACAAGTCTACGTAGCTCAACCACCTGGGTTTGAAGATTCACAATTTCCAAATAATGTGTACAAACTCCAGAAAGCTTTCTATGGGCTCAAGCAAGCACCAAGAGCATGGTACGATACACTATCAAAGTTTCTCATTGAAAAAGGCTTCACTCACGGTAAAATCGATACTACTCTTTTCATTGCCAAACATAATGGTCATAAATTACTTGTTCAAATTTATGTTGATGATATTATATTTGGTTCTACTAATGAATTGTTGTGCAAGATCTTTGAGAAACTAATGAAGAGAAAGTTTGAAATGAGCATGATGGGAGAACTCACATTCTTCCTCGGGCTTCAAATCAAGCAAATGAATGATGGCATTTTTATCAATCAAGCCAAAGACACAAAGGATTTAATCAAGAAGTTTGGACTTGAGAATGCTAAAGCATATGACACTCCAATGGCTACCGGCAACAAACTCGACAAAGACTTAAAAGGTAAACATGTTGATCAAACGCTCTATCGAGGTATGATTGTCTCACTCCTTTATCTTACTGCTAGTAGGCCAGATATTATGTTTAGTGTTTGTGTTTGCGCTCGTTATCAATCTGACCCTAGAGAAGCACACTTGATTGTTGTGAAACGTATTATACGATATCTCTCCGGTATTATTAACCTTAGACTTTGGTACACCTAAGATTCGAATTTTAAACTTGTAGGTTATTCAGATGCGGATTATACAGCGTGCACAATTGATAGGAAAAGCACAAGTGGCACTTGTCATTTCTTCGGATATCGACTTGTGTCATGGGCGAGTAAGAAACAAGCTTCAATATCTGTATCAACAACAGAAGCAGAATATATTGCTACGGGAAGTTGTTGCGGTCAGATTCTATGGATGAAGCAGCAATTGGTGGACTATGATATCATCGAAGAAAATTGTTCCATCTACTGCGACAATACATCAACCATTGCAGTTTCTAAAAATCCTGTCATGCACTCAAAGACCAAGCACATCGACATCAAATATCACTTCTTCAAAGACCACGTGGAGAAAGGAAATATTCATTTAGAACACGTGGGAACCGACTATCAAATCGCCGACATTCTAACGAAAGCACTTGACGCGAAACGGTTCATCTTTTTGAGAGGTGAAATGGGTATGCTTGAACTCAAATAATTCCATATAGTTTTGTTATTACTAATGATTTTATGTTTTGTTGAGTTATGAGTATACTAGGTACAAAAGTTAAATCATTTTTAAAAGTTTCAAGGAAACTCACTGCGCGCCCAAGTATTTCTGCGCGCCTCACTCTCATAGCACGCCTAGGGCATTCTCGCGCCTCATTCATTGCTGCGCGCCTCTGAGCTAAATGCGCCTCCCATGCGCGCATTAAATATTACGGCTCAATCAATGCTCCAAAATTTATTATTTCAAATGATTGAACGTATTCAATATTCACAAGTACCAGGTATGTTAATTCTGTTCATTTATTATGAAGAATTTTTGTCTTTTGACATTCCTTAATTGTTCAAGGGTACTTGTGCAATTAATTTTCCCTCGTTTTACGTTTTTTAAAAATTTTATTTTCTGGGGATATATTTCTTGCACCCCAAACTTACACCAAAATAGATGTTTTTGGAGTTTGTGCAAAAATTAGTCAAAATTGCTCATACACTTATAGGGAAAGTGGAGCAGTTTTTCTTTTTACACAAAATGTCACATTTATACCCTTTGGGTCATTCAGCATTTATTAGCCGTCATTTCAAGGAAACCCCTCATAAATGCTTGTCTTTTCCAAAATCCCTCATTATTACCTATCCCTTCATCTTCCAAAACCTAACCATATATATATTTGACCTTTCCTTCCTTTCTAATCATTTCCCCTACAAAAACCCTCACAACTCTCTCTCTCTCTCTCTCTCTCTCTCTCTCTCTCTCTCCCAGTTTCTCTTCTCTGACTCTCATCTCTCTCTCCCTATCCGTCTCTCACTCTCTTTCTCTCTCTATTTCTTCATCATTTTCTTCTCCTTTTTCCCTATATATATAAATCTATGGGTTCTAAGAGAACAACAAAGACAACCCAAGATGAAATGGTATGATTCCTAAACTCTTAAACTCTTAATTTATGCTTTTAATTTTCGACATTTCTGGGTTTATTTTTTTCGAGTTTCTTCAAAACCGAAAATCATCTTTCTTTGATTAATTTTGTTTCGGTGCTCCGTCTTCGAAATCGTTTGTTAGGTTATGTTTGTTTGGTGAGTTAGAATCGTTTATACTAACCTTTTCAACGATCAATGTTCTATATTTTGCGAATCTGAAGATTTTCCATTTTTGGACTTTTCGAATTTTCGGACCTTTGATTCCATTTTCTGGCTTTGTTGTTGATTTGTACTTGTTTTGGTTTACATTTTTGTTATCCTTGTCTTCTTGCGGTCATTTTGACATATTGTATGCTTGATTTGGTGAAGTTTCACGAATTATGTGTTCTTGGTGTTCTTAGAGCACTCAAGACATGTTCTTCGTTATTTTTGCATGACTTGGGTTTCAAAATTTTCAAAACTTGTTTTTTCAAAATCTTTTATGTTTGATCTTGTTTGCTTGAATGTTTATATAGTTTACGTGTTTGTGTGTTTTTGTGTATTTTTATGCTAAGTTTGAATTTAACACAGTTATGCGCCTAAGTATCACTTTACGCGCCTAGATTCTTATGCGCCTAAATTCATACTTAGTCAAATTTTTCTTTGTTTAATTTTTCCTTAGTATATTCATAGAACCATGATATGCACCTCATATTTGTATGCGCCTACAACATGTATGCGCCTAATAATAGTATGCGCCTACTATTATTATGTGCCTATATATTGTCCTGCGCCTATTTCTTACTTTGCTCATGTTATGATTCTATGCGCCTCATTCACTTCTAACTTCACTCAAATGTTTACTTTTCAGGATCCAGCAAATTTTAGGCCTGGTGAGACATTTAATCTCACTGAGCTATCTGCAGTCCAGATTGGCATTGATATTATGGACTTCATCAGACTAGCTGGTCTACTGCCTTTATTCACTTTGGAGCAACCTTTCTACTCACCGCTCCTTGTGGATGAATTCTTCTCAACTGCTGCTCTCGTTGAGATACCTGCGGATGGATACGTGCGCTAAAGAATACGCACCGTTGTTCAAAATGTTGAAGTCACTATCTCTACTGGCACTCTCAAGAATATCATCAACTTCAACACGACTTGCCCTCTGAGTGTAACTGGTAAAATCAATACCTATTCTGCTGTTGCGCAGAATCTTATGGCGAGTACCCATCTCAACATTCCTACTCTTCAAAGTAACATCAAATCTATTGAAATAAGGGATGGTGGTGATCTACTGGCGCATATCGCGCATTTGGTGGGGACTTCCATTATTTTCAAAACGGGAAATGTGAACAGATTCACTATGGAGCAGTGGGAGTATACTGCAGCTATTATGGGAAACACAATCCTCAACTGGCCTCAAATCTTATTCAAGACTTTACGGGACCAGATTGACAAATACAACAAGAACAAGGCTGATGGGAAGACAAAGTTCAAAACTCACTGCCGAATTCTCATAAAGATTTTTCTCACTTATCCTGCGCTTGCCACTTTTCTTGCTGAGAACCCAGTTTATCAAACAACTGATGTTCCGATCTTTGGCAAAGACAGTTTAGTGATGAAACGGCGCAGGAAGCGCATGGCTAAGCGCGCGCCGCGTGTAAAAGGTGATCAGTTCGTTGATGAAGCCACTGAGTCAGATGAAGAAGTAGATGGCGCAGAACCTGATGTTGCACCTCGCGCAGAACAAATTGCGCCCCGTGCAGAAATAAGAACTGCTCCAGGCGCAGAAAAGGGCAAAGGCAAAGGGATTGCTGAAAGTACAAGCAGACCACCTAAGCGCCCTCGAACTGAAACTGAAGAAGAAAAGGAGCTTAAACGCGCTAAGGAAGCCAGCAGAATAGAAGCGCAGAAAAAGAGGGATGAAGACTATAGATTGAAACAGGATGCTGATTTATCCATGTCTGAAAGGCGCAAAGGCGCAGGGTCTAGCGCTGATGTATGCGCGCCTGCTCCTAATGCGCCTCCTAATGTTCGTGTGCCTCCATCAAAGACTTCTGCTCCTGCTCCAGTTCAGAAACTAACTCCAGAATCACTATCTGCTGAGCACCAAGCACTCAAAGATAAGCTATCTGATGAACTTTTTGGCGACTTGAGTGATGATAAAGTTCAGAGGGAGCCAGAGCCCTTGATTAGGCGCAAGAGCCCTTCTGCGCCTCCTCCTTATGATTCTACGCCCCCAACTATTTCAGTAGAGCCTACTTCAAGTGATGACTATCTTCCTTCTCCTCGCGCTCCTACTCCATCACCAGTTAGGCGCTCCTCTTCTACTGCGACTCAACCTACTCCTGCTCCTCCTCCTCCCACTCCTGACATGAGTGTGGTTATTTCACTTTTACAGCAACTTCAGCAAGGCCAAGCTCACATTAATTCTCAGATGGAGCTTCATACTTCTATGCTTACTTAGCAAGCTGATGAGATTGCTGCCATTAAGGGGGAGTTGGCGCGCATAAATGCTAATATCAAGGACAAACATTTCCTTACTCCTCAACAGTGGAATAATGCTATAGATCAAATGAATGAGCTATTCAAAGGTACTCTTGCTTCCCTACATGAACGTATAGACGGTGGCATCAAACTCACTGATGGCCAAGATTTCATTAATGCCATAAGGGAGGTAGAGTTGAATATAGCAGGTGATATAAGGAAGTTATTTGAGATGGTGGCTGGAGATAGCCAATAATTATTGAGTGTTGTTGATAAACTCAAAGAAGTTAAGGATGAACTAGAAATCCTGGGTTTAACAGTATATGGTGCTGATCCTAGCGCAGAACCCAAAGCTCCCGAATCTCATGCGCCTTCAGCTCCTGAATCCCCTGCGCCTTCTTCCAGCTCTGCTCCTGGCGCGCATGTTGACATTAATTCCCTGCTCTCAAAGATTGATGTTTTAAAGGAATTAATTGTCACTCATTTCAATGCAGCGCATTCCAGTGCAGACAGGCGCACAGATAGAGTTTCTGCTGATATACTCACTGCCCAAGCTGCTGTTGAAGCAAACTTTCAAGCCTTCACTGAAAACTTTTCACAACAGCAGTCCATCACTCAGCGCACCATTGATGAGTATCAAAACATGTTGATCATTTGCGCTACATTAGAGATGGTGTCACTGATACTCATGGTGTTGTCAACCGTAATCTTCAAATGTCCAAGCAGATTCAGCGCTCCGTGAAGGAGATAGAAGAAGGATTAAGGGAAGATGACGCTCCTCCTAACCCTTAGTTTCTTGTGATTATAAGTTATTAGAATCTTTAGTGGATTAAGAAACTTTCTGTTAGTGATTTTGTGCTTAACTGTTTTAGCACCTTTTGATTTTTGTTCCATTGAAAACTTGTAATCACCAACTCCTATATTTCGAGTTTTAATGAGAACAAAGCATCACTGTTTATTTCAAACCTTGTTCACTCAAACTTCTTGTTTGTAGAACAATGAATGTTGTTTAAAATCATATGCATCATACTTGAACTGCTTCATATTTCATGCATTGAGTTTAAACTTTGTTTAAACACATTTCAAAACTAAAACTCATATATCATTTTGAATGTGTTAAACTATCATTTCTATCTTTCCATGTGTAATGTTTTATCTTTATTGGAATAGATTAGAAATCTATATCTTGGACTAGTGTGTGCATTAACTTGAGACATGATTTACCAATTTTATTTATTTGGACATGTTATTATCAAGTATAATATTTTTCCCAGATATAGTAGGTAATGGCATCAATCAAATAGGGGAAGATTGTTGGGTATGCCCACTTATATCTCAGTTTCAATGTAATAGGATTGATTAGATTTAATTGATCCATCACCTAAGCTTTATTTCATGGACTTTAGACCCACATGTAAGAAGTATTTATACTTCATTTTTTAGGTAGTCCATTGTAATAGAATAGGCCTAGGAATAGGGTAAGAAGGTCAAGATTGAAGAAAAATCACAAGTTGAAATTGAGCCTCGCGCCCATGCGCCCTCTCTTGTGCCATGCGCCCACTTGGCGCGCGCGCATGATCATGCGTCTAGCTTTGATCATGCGCCCCAGATGGCTCAACGCGCCCACGCGCCCCAAAGGCTCAACGCGCCTCATTTTTAAATGATTCAACACTTGGTGATTTATTGAAGACATGAAGACTTGAAGGAATTCAAACTACGCCAATGATCCAACGGTGGTTAAATAACACGTATGCACCCGCATCTAAGGACACATGTCCATAATGGTCATATTTGGGTTATGTGTCTAACGGCTATAAAAGGACACCTGCTCCACTCATTGAGCGACATCATATCTGTCCTTTAACCTTATCCACAAGGGATTTCCAACGGCTAGTTTTTGGGGCTCTACTATAAATACCCCATAACTTCAAACGTTTTGAAGTGGCTAAGAATCTCAGAATTTCTCTCTCAAGCATTTGTTGAAGATTTGAAGATTGCCTTTGATTTTCCAGAATTCTCAAGAACATCTTCATAACTTCATCCTTAGCCCAGATCCTCAAGCAAAAACACTTTAGTTTTCTTGTGCTCTCAATCTCAAAGATCTAAAGAGCCGTGAATCTAAAATCACACACGCACCTCTTTAAGTTTGATCACTTAGATCTTTCTTTTAGAGATACACCGGTTATTGTCTAAGATTTGTTCTTTCATAGAATATTAGATCTTGAGTTAGTGTATAAGCTCAAACGATTGTAATTTGTAACACTCACTCATTATATAAGATCTCCATTAGAAATCCAAGACTAACCATCTTGGTAGAGGACGTAGATCATTTTCCCGATCGAACCTCTTCAAATAGCGCGTATTAATTTCTTGTCATTTACTTTCAAGTTATTATCTTATCTCACTATTTGCTTGTTTAATCATTGTAGATTGATTGAACTGAATTGTGTTGTGTTGGTTATATCATTGGCCTAAGTTCCTTATTTCACCCACTTTGAGCCAAAATACTTAAAGTGTGTGTTGCGCCCCTTTTAATCATTTGTGCCTATTTTACTTAACTATTCCGCTCTGCATTTCACTCACTCAATTAAGCGTATTTCATAACGCTTATTTGATTAAGTGCGCATTTGCCATTGAATTTTCAAGGGTACGAAAAGGATTTTAAAACAGCTATTCACCCCCCTCTAGCTATTTTCCATACCCTTGTTGCCCTTTGGAACAACATATTCAACCAACCCCACTATTAACCCTACTCATTCTCTCTCTTTATTTTCCACCACTCATTTTATTCAACCAACACTACTATTTACCCCACTCATTCTCTCTTCATTTTCTACCACACATCAACAACCTTTCCTTAACCTCCGTGTCCCAAAAGTTGGTGATACTTATGGTGGGACGGAGGGAGTATACTTTTATATATATATGAATATTATATTATACTATATATGAATGATTGGTCCGATCCGGTCCAGAACCGTGTATATTTTTTAAAAAACCATGACCGGACCAATTAACCGGTTCTAGAGTATTTTTGGAACCAGAACCGAACCAACACTATTGGTTCGGTCCGGTTCTTATTGGTTCGGTTCAGTTCTATTGGTCTGTTCCGCTTCCTACTTGTTTTTTGCACAACCCTAATTATTGGGGTAATTCTCATATGATACCGATTATAAAATCTCCCCCGACCACGGCCGCGATTACGTCCACGGCTATATCCACGACCATGTTCTCGGCCTCGCCCAGTATTAAATATATACTCGCATTCACTTCAGGGAACGAAGTAGAGCCAGTGGGCGCGGGCTTCGTGGTTTTTCAATAAGTTCTCATTATTTTGCCCAGCCACATGAGATTAATTCAGAATATCTTTAAAACCCTTTTCTCGATATTGCTACTGCAGGAGCATATCGAAGATAAAATGTGGAGAAAGTTTCTCTAGCATATCATTATCAGTTATTCTTTCTCTACATAGTTAATTTTAAACATCATAGAATTATGTTCACTTATTATTTTAAAATCCTGCAAACATATATAGATATAATTTTGAAATAACTTGAAAAGAGACTAGTTAGATCTTACCGATACCGTACCTACTTCGGTGACTATAGCTCAGGATCTGGAACTACAACGAAGTCGTGCTGATAACGTGTTATAAAACTGGAGAATCAAGAGCAGAATCTCAATAGAGAATATTTTATTTCCAGACTATTATAGAGAGAGTATACAATAGAGAGAAAGATGAAGTTAGGAACTTCTGAGGTCTATTGAAATGAAAACTAGGGCGTACTATTTATAGATGGAAACGACCCGAAAACCCGCCTTTATTTTCTTAGTAATAAATATTTAATTATTTATTTATTGCTTATTTATTTATTTAAATTATTTATTTATTTAAATAATTATGTGTGCATTTTGTGTGTCATAATATTTTATGCCTAGCATTTTAATTGGTTAATTGTGCTAGTGTAGAGAGTTGGGTCTTAATTGTTAGTGGGGAATATAAGATGATTGAGTTAGTGTGTAGGGGAGGGGGTCTATGTAAATCCTTAAATCCTCCTACTTACTCCCTCTTTTCCCCTCTCCTCCCTCATTTCTCCCTCACTTCTCTCTCTCTCCAGCACACTCCTTTTCTCTCTCTCTCTCCTCCATTTGTTGAAGGTAAGAAAGCTCTCCCCTTCTCTCTTCTTTTTAGTCATCTTCCCTTCTTCTTTTCTTATTTCTCATTTTATGAAAATGCTTAGATCGTTGAGGTGGTCGTTTGGAGCTAAGAAAATCTTGATTTGGAGAACTTTGATTTCGGGCAAAGTAAGTTGCTTTTCCCCCATTTATGCTAAAAATGTTCATCTTTAACTCCATTGATGCTCTAGTTGACATATATGGCTTCTTTGGTTGATTTGGAATTTATTTGTAAAAACTATCCATTTTTTGTGAGAATTGAGTGTTTGGACCATCTCTTGGTTAGGTTGTCTCTAATAGATGTTATATGAGTCATTTTAGACTTATAAGTTGTTCTAGTACCTTGTTATACTTGTTGGATGTGTTAGATTTTGGTTTGGGTCGATTTTTGGAAGAAACCCAGAATTTTGGCCGGATTTCGTCCCTCCGGGCAAGGAGGCGCGCGCACCATGTTTTGGGAGGCGTGCGCACCCTTTTCTGCTTAAAAAACGCAGCCTTCTGATCAAGGGAGGCGCGCGCACCCCTCTTTTTCCAGTTTGTCCGTTTTTCGTTCGATCTTCTGGAGGCCATAACTTTCTCATCCGGACTCCGTTTTAGGCGTGTAAACTATCGTTTCGAAGCTCTCTTCGAGTACTACAAGATGGTATAGGTTGTTCAGTTAAGTTATAAGTTTTATACTTCGGGATTTTATTGGGTGTTTGAGGTTAAGAGGAGTTGTATCGATCCATTGTGAACAAGTTTTGTAAATCCAATTGAGTGACTTTATTGAGTTGTTATGATCATATTTATGATATAAGTGAGGATTTCATACTTTGAGACCCTTTAATTGAAAGTTATTTTACTGATCGGATGATTTTAGAATAAGACTTGGTCTATGTTTTAGGTGATATCCTATAGTACCTAGAAGGTTGTTTGGAACACTAAAGTGTAGGTTAGTCCGGTCGTGATCATGTTTCTAATAAGGGTAACCTTTTGGATTCATTGGGGTGTTTAGAATTGGTTCGTTATGAACGGAGGTAAGCGTGAATTGGCAATTGGGTACCTACGGTTTGATTAACCTTAAGGTGTATTTATTCTGATTTCCTACTTTGGAATTCCAGGTGTGATGAGATAGTTGAGTTCATAGTCCTAGTATATCTTTATGAGTAACTTGTGGGTATCATATTTAGGATGTGTTTGGTGCGTGCCTTATCTTGGAATCATCATGTTTTAATGGTCAATGTTGTTGGGCTTTCTATGAGCAATCTCGTTTATCGTTGTTGGACTCTTTTATGAGAAACTTCTTGTGTTTGTTGTTGTTGAACTCTTCTTGAGTAATCGTTTGCATCTTTATGGTGATTAATTGGTATGGTTCCCTACTTTGGAATCTTTGGTTGTTTATCGAGCTAGTATTTATTACTTGGCATTTACTTAAAAGTCCAGCTGGTATGTGTGTTTCGGGCGATGCGAAAGATTATAATGGCAATGAGCTGAGTCCATTATAATTCTTGACCATTGTTTTGCCCAATTATTACCCCCTCCAGATTGGCCTTGGATGTGAGATGAGCTAGCTCCTTTGTGAGCATTCTAGCTGTTTGGTTTGGGTTATGACTTCGTGTCATATTCCCTTGCTATTATTGGTTAGTGGTTCCGGTACCGGGGTTTTCTCTTCAGCTATTATGCTACTACGAAGATGGTTTGATTGGTTGATTGATTGATTGGTCGGTTCTGACGGGGTTCTCTTCAGTTGTTATGCTGCTATTGTTGATTGGTTGATCGGTTGATGCTGCGCAGCGATTGTTCTATCAGTTTGGTGAAACCTTGGCTCAGTATCCTTGTAACGTGTTTATTTCAGTCTTATGTGCTGCATGATGAGTAGTCGTTATT